>OZ018329.1:82765511-83103011 GCA_963969495.1 Ceratothoa steindachneri | reverse complement strand
ATATATATATATATATATAGCGATGTTGCTATATTTCTAGAAATATTTGATGTAAATGTAAGCTTAGAGGAAAGACATACATACGCATGCATGCTCGGATTTATTTTGGTTAGTTTATCCTATAGGAGGAAGAAAATGTCGTTTTCTGTAGTTTGTACAAGGAATAACTTACGTTTTTTTTAATAAAATGCTCTGTTCTAGCATAGAAAAAAGTGTTTAAATAAGTTTATAAAAATAAAATTATAGATTTATCACGATAGATCATTTACACCTTTTTTGGTTGTGCTTTAAACCCACCTAGATACAAATGTTAGTAAAATTTTAAAATTGTGTTAAAACAACGGAATTTTTCCAAATGCTTAGTTAGTTATAAATATATTATCTATATTTATCTGTAATAATAATAGTTAGGGGGCCAATAAATTCTTTGATCTGAGTGGAAAAGGCAAATTATCTAAAACATCTCTTTTCGTTGATTAACGATAGCTACCATTGATACTGTTAATACATATTTACATAGCAAACTATTAAAAAATTGGGAGAGGAAATATTTTGAAAATCCGAAAAATGTTAACATAGAACAACTGTCTTCTCAGTATGGAGATATAGATCTGAAGCGATGCCCTAATTGCAAGGTGAAGTAGGCTCAACGAGGAACGTCACAAATGAGCACCCTGTTGGACCTATGCAATCTTAAAATTGGGCACACGTATTAATTACTGAAATAATATGTAATGTAGTAGTACTAAACCAATAAGGAATAAAGTGAAAAACTTATATAGATATAGAATGTTAAATCACAATTGTACCTACATGTGTATAGACGCCCGAATTGCAAGGTGAAGTAGGCTCAAAGAGGAACCTCACAAATGATCACCTTGTTGGACCTATATAATCTTGAGATTAGGCACACATATTAACTACTGAAATAACATGCTATGTAGTAGCAATGTAACAATGTATAATAAAGCAAAATACCTATATTGCAAATGTGCATGTATTAAGAAAAATAAGACAAGCAGATAGTTGGAGGTTCCCACGCGAAAACACAAGCATATACATTCGAGGAAACAGCTGCGAGACGAAAAGTCTCGATACAAGCTAACGAAGGCAGCTCGGCCAGATTTGGCATCTTAACCAACTACACGCGAACATACTTCTCACACCGTAGGCTCCACCCTGCGTCCAGATTAGGGGAAATGAAGCCATGCCTCCTTATTTGGAGGGAGTATAAATAGACGGGTTGAAACATTATCAAGGTAATTGTTGATTCGTTATTACTTTCGTTCTGATTTGTCTATTATAAGCCTTACGAATCCGTTCCTCGTCCTTTAGTCCCGACTATCTAACGTTAGATGAAAATTTAAAACAAAGCTGCGCAAGACTCGACTATGTCACTTGTCATAATTAAGGTAGAATTAAGCCAAGAATAAAGCTTGCAAAACACCATTTTCCTTTCGAGTCCTTCCTATAACCCCATGATAACCAAGTTACCTTCGAACCCATCGAATAAACGGATTCCCGTAAGAATTTTAGGAGTCAGGGCAAACTCGACGGTGAGACCTCAAACACCCTCGTCCGACACTCACTTTACGAATAAAAACTCTCCATAAACTAGTGACTCTACCAATTCCCCGAGGGCTGACGCATCTATAAATTTGGTACCTTCAGCTATAGGTGAATTCTGCTATTTTTAAAGCATATCCGTTTAATAACGAAAGAGTGCAAAATATTTTCTGGATGAAGTAAACATCATGTTTTTTCTTCCTCAAATCTTCGAGAGACGCCCCCCTCAAAATATGTTCCAAGGTCTCTCTAATGATGCAATACATAATATGTCTCAAAAGGACACTCATATAAGTATATTGTATAAATATGACAGCCGGTTATTCGTTTGAATAAACTTGCCTCTTACTTCATTGACCAACATTTTATAGAATGGAAAGAGCAAAACATATAATATTAGCCGCAAGAAAAAAGTATCTCCGTAATTTTGTTGTGGTTTCTGAACAATAAGAAGAGCTATCACAAGGGGCTACCAAGAAGATAATATGGCAAAGGAACTTTGTCTGACCATCTCGTGACTCATTAGCAAACAATCTGTTAAGTCCGTTAGGTACAATTACAAGTCACTTTCATTCGAATTATCAACGTTAGAACTGGATACATCTCATTATGCACTTAGGATCGGTATGTAGACTGCATTTTGTCGGAGCACGGAAAAAATGCGCTCGGGAAAATAGGGCTAGAAGTAACCCCAACCCCTTACCTCCTCGAGTGCCCTCGAACAGAAGTGTGATCTGTTGCAAGACCGAGACCTGAGTGTGATTATACACAGCTAAAGGGTGAAAAGAGAAATAGAGAAGCCAAAAAACGGCGCTATTGTTAAAAAGATGATCAAGTTTCACGAACACACTTATGTATTTAAAATAACGTTGCACACCATGGAGATGGCGAGTAAGGCAAGGAGTGAGGGCTTACTCAGCTACAACATGAGAATACTTCTGAAAACATTGACAGGGGGAATTCCACAATATTGAAATGTGCTTCGTGTGCTATAAGACGGAAGCACACACCTCAGCCAACTTCTCCGAAACTGGAAAGGAGTTAGTTATACATTGAATGTGCAGAAGAAGAACGCAGGCACAAAAGATGCAACTCTAAAAACAAGAATTTCCTAAATTGTCACGAACTGCATCGCACTAGGGCGATAGTTTGGCAGAAAAAGAAATCGATTATAAAAAGAAGAAGAAATAAAATGATCACATCTTCCATCCAAAAGGATTTTATATATCGTCGGAGAGACATACGCCAAGATGTTAACATCCATTAAACATGCTCACTCAGCAAACATTGCTTCACCAGAAAATTAATATTAAGTCTTAAACTCTGCTTATAGGAAAACGACTTCTCTAAATTGAAAATGCGGAACCCGAATTCATCAGGTGTAAGTACGGTATGTCAGATGAAAGAAACACCAGAAGAATAACAAGTATAGACTGATGACTTTCATCGTTTGAAAAATAATGATAACGAACAGCAGGAGGAAGCTTCAGAAAATACCACTATCTCGGAATGGTAAAAGAACCTTGCCAACCAAAATAAGAGGCATGAAAAAAAAGTCGCAACAAGAGCGCAATAGCGAGTAAACGAGCTCTGTAAAAAGATAAAGTGCAGGCCTTGCGTAAAATGCCCTAAGTTAACTCAGAAGTAAGACGGGCAAGAAAATAATAATAGCCCACTACAGGCATGGAAACAAGGAGGAAAAAAGATAGACAAATACACAAATATGCAAGAGAATTAACTGCATATCTTCTAAATCAACAAATGGGTAGGATCCCGATAATAACTCTATAATGAAATAATCCATGGAAATTGACTAAAATATTATCCCCATTTCTGAGCACGGTATGTACACAGTAAGAAACAACTTCAAACAAAAAAAAAGGAATTACGAGGTTGTAAAAACTAATTATTCAAAGAAGAGTTACGATTATGCAGCGAGCGCAATGAAGGAAAACACGAGTTCTACCGTACGAAACCCTCGAAGAATGGTACGTGACGAGGAAGTGAAAACTGAACTCAGGTCAGGGATAATTCTCATTGGATACCAACCGATAAGAGACAAATATTTGCTTATTCCCACGTTCTTAGTCACTTTTAATCAGATAAATCCAACCATTACTTTCCGCGAGATGCTAAGAGCTAGGCTACAAGAGTGCGAAGCGAATAGAAGGTATGTAGCTTGGATATCGTACAGGAAAGGTCAGAACCATCATCCAATATCTAGGCCAGAATTTCTTCATATTTATCCGGTCTGTGTGCCACGAAACCGGGTATTTGGTGTTTAAAAATCAGAAACACAAATATCTCCATAGGCCTAATCACTGAGAAGATCACCGAAATTAAAAGAAGCAGGAGAAATGGGGACGCAATTTTTCGTGATGTTGCTAAGGTATTTGTTAAGGTTGTTCATATGGCAATAAGTAAAATTTAGAAAAGATCTTCTAGAACTACGTCATGGAGTGGAATGCATGTATAACTATAGGGCCACCGAAAGGAGCCACCCCCCTGACCCCTGGATGGGACTCTCGCAACGGATTTCTTAACCGCAGTAACTGTAAACAATATACAGGACGGACATTCTAGCCCCAAGAAGGCCATCAAGCCAAAACATTCAGTACGTGAAAAAAATTAGTCAGATAATGCATATCCATACAAAAATGAGAGTATGCAAGCTCGTAAGACTGCCACATAACTAAAACCAAAGGTGTAAAATTTAAGATAGTCGCCATAGAGCGAAACAAACATTCAGAGATGAGGGTGGGATATGAAAAATATTCCTACACTAAGGAATAGAATGTAGTTGGAAAACAATGATGATCATATGAACTAAGTACAGGGAGCAGATAACAGTGCAAATGTAGAGGGAAACAGGAAATAATAACTCTATACATGTTCAGAAACGTTTGACAGAAAATTTAAAGGAGAATCTACTTTGGAATGATAATGAAAACATTGATTTACCCACCATCAAACATTTTCTTCTTTTCAAAAACCCAGAAACAGTATATACACAGAATGAAGAAAGTGTTCATATTTACTTCACCTAAATAAGAATAGAAGAAAGAGGATAAGGAGATTTACATCAAGAAAGGAAATTACACCCAATAAATAAAGTAATAGAAGAAAGGCAATGAAAGAAATATTAATGGAAAACTAGGACGTATCTATAAGAACACTATTAGAAAACAATAAAATAGTTACAAGCTATGCAAAATTTAAGAGTTACATGAATAAATTCGAAAGGAGCGAGGAAGAAGTCTTTTATGCATAAGAATGTGGTTTGCCAAAAAAAAGCCATGACCCACAAAAACAAACCAATATTAGGAAATGACCTCGAATTAGACGATGAACCGATGTGTTAAAATTCAGTCGCGTGTGACCAACCTTACTCGATTATTAACCGAGCTAATACTGAAAGATGAAATAAATAAATCTAGACATGACCAGGATGATATTCAGAGAACATAAAGAATAAAAATGTTAATCGCAATAAAAAATTGATTGATTGCAAATGAAAAACGACTGCTCTCCCAGGGCGCACTTCGAAAGAATTTATTTGAGCTTACTATTATTTTAACCTGCTCGCACGCACTTCTCAAATGCAGAAGAACTTCAATTTACTTAAAGTCTTGCTTCATCAAAGAGAAGTACATCTGAAGAACTTACTGTCTCTCTACTTCTTCAGAAAGAAAAACAATCTATTCTCTTCCTTCTTATTCCTCTTTTCGACCCTACATTTAATTTACCATTTATTATATCACCACTATAATCGATTAAGGGAGATTAAAAGAGATTTAATTTTCATCCGCCTGTCATATATAAACATTTTGGGCTAACTCACCCCATTACTATTCCTCAGTGGCACAAAATGTGGTTGGGGAAGCTGCCATTCATTGCCCAGTTCGATCACCACCGATCAAGAAATCCGCCATGAGTGGGCCCTCAGGAAGGTCCCATCTGGGTTCCTTCATCCAATCACATATCATCTCACCCATGGTAATAACCACATATCAGACAGAAAAGCCCAAAACATAGCGGGAGAGAATCTTCTCTAAACCCCCCCAAAAAACGAATAACTCTCCCCAGGTAAGTTCTAAACAAGTGATGAGAGAGTTCATTATATAGACATCAATAGGAAGAGGAACACAAAAAGTAGGGGGACGGGTCTCCATCAAGAAATAACGGTAATTTGCAGGTGCTTCTACCTTGGATAGGGGCGTGAATTTTTAAGGAATCATCAAGTTCAAGAAACCATCCTATGAAAAACGTACACATTAATTGAAAGCAATATTCAAGGAAACAGTAATGGCCACGAAAGTTTTTGAACAAGAACTACTTGCGTTTTACACGAGGTTTGTTTCAGACCAGATAGAGATGGAAACCTTCATCTATGTCCAGGGCTGTTTCAATGTGTTGTGCACATTACAAGTAGACGATAATTGACTGCACGTAACAAAGAAAGAAGAATCTTGAATGCGCAAGCCGCTAACAAAAGTGGGTAGAACGCAAAATCTCAATCGAGAAATGCTCCATCTGCAGAAACTTGCATCGCACTCTCGCAATGTTGTATCCAAGGAAGAGGCGAATTACTTAGCTAAAAAAAACGGCAAGATTGAAGCTCGTAATTTGAGATAAATATTTTATCTATCTCCGTGCACACAAGAATAAACCACAACTACAGAAGCATTAGCAACAGCGACGTCCATTCCAGGTTAAAAGAGATGGTGAATATCGATGGTATTATGCGGTAAGACCTCCTTATAATATGCATTTTACCTTCTCACCTCGTTAACATGATTATAACGGGAACCTACGCCGAACAACTAAATATAATGCGCACGCCCCGAACAATGACAAATAAACTTACAAACTGAAAACTAAGAAATATCGAAACAGGAACAAAATACCTAGGAAGAAGATGGAGAAAACTGTACAATGTCCACACAAATTTAAAGACAAATCCAAGAGCAAATGAAACAAATCCATGAAATAGATGAAGAGGTACAACAAACGCAGAAAAACAACTTCAAAAGATTTAATATTAAATCTACTGAAATCAATCTACACTGAAGTAAGACATTAAAGTTTCACCAAAGTCTTGTTTTCAAATATCTATCAACCAATTTAGGTGAAAAAAACCTTCGGCGATCTAAGGTCACTGACAAAGAAAAGGGCAAAGCAGGCAAATCAAGCAAACACTAAAATGGGTCAAGACGTACCCTATCTAAACAAAACAAAATCTTTCCCCTGAATGTATTGGATTGAGCCATAAGTAATTTCCGTTTTTTTACATACATTTCTATATATATAACTGAACAATTAAATAATTTTAATCAGTAATATACTCGCCATTTCATTCAATCACCTCTTGCCATTTAGCAGGTAGTTTATTAGTTCTTCTAATGTAAAATTTATCAGGTTATGAGTAAAGAAATTGTCTACAAACATTTTCACCTGGTCTATTTCAGATATTTTTTTACTATTCAAAGCATTTTGCAGAGAACGAAGAAGGAAATCACTCGGTGCAAGGTCTGATGAAATATGGTGGATGGGAGTAGCACGGAACAGCTTAAGTCCAATATTTTTCCCGGGGTTATACTTGCTGAATGGAGTCTTGCGGTATCATGAAGAAGCAAAAGGTGTTTTCTGTTGACAAGTGGGGTCCGTTTTCTTAACAGGTTTTGATGTAAACGTTGCAGTTGTTGTCAGTGCGTTTGGAGGAATTGCATTTCACCAGATCTCTAAAAGCATTTTCATCAAAGTCTGATGATCGTCCTAGTTTTGGTTCGTCTGTCAATCAATGATACCCAGAGCGAAACTTTGAAAACTAATTTCTGACTTGGCGATTAATAATTACAACTTGGCAATGAACACTACAAATTTTTCTTTTCTGTTGCTGCTGTGTTTTTGATATTCTGAAACTCGCACAATATCACATGTCGAATATACACTTTCAGATCGTCCATTTTAGAACATGAAATTTTGATTTAAATTATGATGCACACTTGTGCACTACTGATGTAAGAATGACCTGCCAATCCTGTTTCGAAACAGGTAATTTTCGGTAAAGATTAGAACACTGGAAGTTCGAAATGCATCTTTGCATTTTGCTTCCAAGAAACGTCAATTACTTATGACTCAAACTTATAGATGGCCGAAAAGCAATTAGACTTATTAACAGAAAAAAAACAGAAGAATAGATTCAGACATAGTTATAATTACAGAACACGGATTCAATCTCCGAAGACTATATTAAAATTCCAAATTATAATATAATACTCATGAATCCTACGCAAACCCATTACGAAGGAGCAGCAAAATACGTATCAGAAAAAGTAGCATTTTAAGAAATAATAAAATCTAGAAGAATCTTACAAGGGTATCAAAGTTAAAATGAATATAGTAGAACTTGTATTATTGAGGGCATATCTTAGGGATTTGAATGCAATATGTTAGGAAGTGGGACACAGCCTTAACCAACAGTACCCAAAAAATACATCGGTGGGTGAAACACCATTTGGTAGTAGTTGATTTGAACACCACCCATCAACAAAACTACCAAGTGTAATTTCTCATAACGATCCCACCCGGGTCCATTTATCCAAACACTAATCCTTCATGGCAGTAAACCCAATACCAGACAGATAAGCACAAGTCGTGTAGGTGTGAATCTTCTCTAAACGCATAAAACACTAACGAATACCTTTCCCTAGACACATTCTAAACAGGCCATCAGCGATTCCATAACCAATATATAAGCATGAAAAGGAAAAACAGTAGTGGGGCGGCTATTACCCAAGACCTATACACTGCATAATATCTACCCAGAGATCAGAGTCGTGGTATGGAAACTGAAGGATCAATATTACGAAAGGTTGCCTTGTGCGATGCCGAGAAAGATCTCGTAAACTTTCTCAGCGAAAATACGAGTAAAAAACTGACGACAATTGGACTCGCAACCCAAATTATCCTCCTCTCTCGTGATAGGTGATCTGTAAGCGTTTTAGTTCTTAAATAATAGAGCACACAACAAAAGAGATCAAGATGGAATTTTTAAAAAATTAATTTGAGCAAATGTTGATCAAGTCACCAAGTTTAGGAAATCATTAGGCGAAGAACACATATTAGTTGAATGGAATGTTCAGGGAAAGAAACTGGCACAATGTCTACATAATTTAAACAGAGAAATCAGAAGCGAAATAAAGCAAATCCACGAAGAACCAGACAAAGCGAAACAAACCCAGAAGAACAAAACCGAAATATTTAATATTTAAAGCTACGGAAATAAATCTACAGCACGTTCAGAGGTAATCAAACGAGACGATATAACCGGAGGACTAGTAAAGGAAAAATTAAATAAGACTAAGACTCAGATCACGACGAAACTGAAATCAACAATGCACTGACGCAAGGACAAATTGAAAATTCAACAGTCTTCCTTTAACCTATCAATCGACCGATTTACTAAAAAACACTCAGGCCATGTAAAATCACCGACAAAGATAAAAAAGAGCAAAGCAGGAAAATCAAGCGAACTCTAAAATGGATGAAGCAGTATGGTATCTAACAACATCAAGGTCTTTATTTACCTTGAATGTAGATAGATGGCTGGAAAGTATAAAGACATACACAGTAACATAATCAGAAAAATAGACTAAGAAATAATTATAATTACAGAGCATGGATTCAACTTACAAGAAAAACTACCTTAAAACCAAATTATAATATAATCCCCACGCATTCTACCCAAATACTTTACTAAGAAACAGCAATGGGAATCATAATATTAGTAGTTTTCTCCGAAAAAAATAGAAAAATCTTACAAAGCTTTTGGGAGACTTTATAATATCGGATGCAAATCAATCCCAACTCCTGTGCTCGTTTATTCTGATTCCTAACAAAATCAGTTCTTCTTGTGGACCTGAAGGCAATGAACAACCTTCACCAACGGTACTGAAATAACCTTAGAATATTTCATGAGAAGAAACACTTTGAGAGGGAAGGCCCTGACTCCCCACCTTTCTTAACCAGGAGATTCTCAACCACACCAGATATTATTTTTACAAACATGAACTTGATGTTTAATTACCACACAGCTCCTAACCCCAGAACTCTCTCAGACCACATCGTTTTTTTCACAAGAATCTCCACCTCACCAATCCAAATAAAAATATCGCAAAAAAAAATCATTACCCAAAAGTAAATGGTTGCATACAAAGAGCATGTTGGGACTACAACATTGAAGCCATTGACACCTATCCAAAGAAGAAATAGATGCCCCCCTCGAGAACATCACCAAGCTGATAGTAAAAGTGGAAACCTCCTTTGCCCGCAGGATGCAGCACAAGAAAATTCTGGCACCGACATAGAACGACGAAATTAAAACTGAAATGGAAAACATAAAAAATACCGCCAACGAATAGGAATTCCACCAACATGGAAACAACAAGGAAAGATAGGTGCATCTAAGAAATTTGATATCCTAGATAAATAACTTGATAAGAACATATTTAACACAACTTGGAATAAAATTATTGCTAAAATTAACATCGAAAAAGACCGCAGAAGAATTTAAAAGGAATATAAAAAACAAAGTGTCATAGAGTCGAACGTCGATGCTCGCCGAGGATTGACTCTGCAGTGACGCGGCCAAGGAGCAGGCCAGAAAAGAAGGGAAAGGGGGCATATTCATCTCAGTACGCGAATTTATTAATCAAAATCGAACGCAGTACGCCTAAATAATCAAACCTTAGAGGTTCTGGGTTTAGATAAACTGATTATAGAAAAATAACTTTACAAAGAAAATATTATTAGCAAAAGTAAATGAATGTCAATAAATAAAATGAGACCTGGGGCACCAAACAGGGAGGGGGGAGATACAAGTGACTCGACGGGAACGAGAGTCCGAGAGAGGATGTACGGTGATTGCTGCAAACTACCACTTGTAAAATTTCTTCTCCTTAAACCTTGCTGAGAAATGAACGAGGGAGTACTCCAGACGTAAACGAAGTCGATACTCGAGTGATAGATGCCTGTCCGTGTCTATCGTCTGTCGGAAAGGGGAACTCTGGCCTTAGGTACGAGCGAGGCCAGATAGAGAGGTGACGCGTGGCGTTGGTAGCTGGAAGCCTTTGGGAACGGAGCAGGGCGTACGAGACTGTACGTGGCTACTAACCAAGAAGTATTTATACTGCCTTGGCGGAAGTGGGTCGCCAGAGGCATCCCAAAGGGGGACGGGGATCTCATTAGACTTGGCACGCCAGGAGGAGGGGGATATTCTCGCCGAGCTTGGCAGGCTCGTGTGAAAGTCCTCAACGTCGTATGTCTGGCCCCGACCATGCGATGCGACGGAGGAGAAGGGGAACCCAACACGGATCACACGGTCGCGCGACATTCTTGAGGCGTCTCCTTGGGTTCGACTGGCCCGACCATTCTTGATAAGAGCGTCGGGGTCATCCGACCGCACGAACTTCTCGCTGCTCCCTTGGGCTGTATGGGAGTGCAGGTGCATCTTTTCTCAGGCGTCACGGTTAGACGTTGGGTTCTGGGAGGGTAGGGGTGGGTAACCTTCTCTCTCTGACACTCACAGTTTCTGAACTAAAAAAATGAAACTAAAAGAGGGGAAAGACATGATAGCCAACGAAAAAGAGATCAAAGAACTATTCCTGAGATACTGTTCTAAGACCTTTTAAATCATTCTGCATAAGAACCAATACTTACCGGGAGCATTTAAACAACAGATCACACAACAATGAAAAGAGAAATACTTTAAACTCACACCTTGCTCAGGTTAACTGAAGACTGTAAGCAAAGGAATAAAGAAAGACCCCATGAATAAGTGAAATTACTAAGCCTTAGATTCAAAACGCATAGAACAATATATGAACATAACAATAGTAAATATTTTCAAACGAATATCTAAATATTGGATACTTCACATCTGCGTTAACAACAGAAAGAATGATCTCCCTATCCAAGTGCGGCAAACCCGAATATCAAATCTAAAGCTACATAACAATCTCACTTTCTGAGTTAATCAGAAAATGCTTGAAAATTATTTAAACGAAAGATTAACGAACCGATTAGAAGATGACGACATGCAAAACCAACAACAACATGGATTCTGAAAACAAGCAGGTACAGTTAGAGCACTGACGCCCATTACTGTAATGTTTTCAGTCAAAATAGCAAGAGGCAACAGAGGGTACTTTACAATCTGCTATGTTGTCAAAGCTTTAGATAAGATATAGATTTCAGGGATGGAAATAAATCCAGCCAAACTCTAGTTGGAGAACAACTTCACTCGACTCCTCTGTAACTACCTAGAGGAGAGAAAAGCAAAAAATTAGCATTACCCATTACACCGATCAGGTGTTCACCCTAGAGGCTGGGGTCCCATGGAGAGCCTGTCTCCGCTTGACCTTCTAAAACGTGTACACGAGAGGCCTCCTCCAAACAACTGAAGAGTTTAGCTATGTACCTCCAAATGGCGGACGATATATCTTAGGTAATTTCAAGTGACGGCGAAAACCCGACAGATATAAGGCAACGAACGACACGCAAAATAAAATAGGTCAATGATTTCGAAAAGTAAAACGCATTGTAAAATAGCTGACAAGGGTTTAGTGCCTCTACGGCACAGAGGGAAAAGTCTTCGGCCTTAAAATAACGAAGAACAGATACAATGCGCATATGAAAGAAAATATTACTTGGGCAGAAAGGAACCCTATTTACTCTTAACCTGTTTAGAAGCCTCTCCGAGGGTAACAAAAGAAAACTTTACCTCGCTTTCTTACAACCAATATTGACATTCCCGATAATTCCAATTCACACAATATCCGACATCTAAAGAACCCAAATGCTGAGTCTAAAACAAATCGATTTAGAATAAACGCATCCAGATCTGAAAGAATACCATCCAAAGTAGTTCATACTGGTAACCCAAGTCGTACAAGAACACGCCCAGAAAATATCGGGTCAAAATAGAAGAAAACTTTCCAAACCTAGTTCTAAATAGTAATAACCAAAGAAGAAAACAGAACGTTGAACTTCAAACAAAAGTTTAAAAGTAGCAGAATGAACACCCATGAAGAAACCGAATTGATCTACAGCTATCAAGAAAATATAATAAAGTAAGCTTAAAGATCAAAAGCACGCAATGCACACAATTGAAACCATATATAAAAGAAACAGATGGAATATTCAGATATTATAAAAAAGCTTGAATGAACAAGCTCTCTTGACAAAGGCTCGAATGATTAAAAAACTCAAATCAAAATAAATTATGTTATTGCGCATTATAATTACCATTTAAGTCATTGTTTCATCCCCTAAATGGCAAAGTTTACTCTGATATGAAGCAGGTGGCATTTCAGCTAAGGAAACCAAACAAGCTAATAGAACAATAGTTCTGCACTAATAATCGAAAATATATCATCTTAAAAATGTAAATTTTGTTCATTTAACCTTTATAACTAAAATACGGAAAATTTTACTATATATATGGAATTTGACATTCCATTATAGAATAATTTTTTTAAACTAATCCCTATAATTAAAATTAGCTTAATGCATATTATATTTTATCGTTGGGTTTATATTACATATATCGATATTAATATAGTTCTAGAAATATTTGGTGAATATGGGCAGCAGTGCCACAGTGTAAGGGGAAATAGGATTGACAATCAAGCCTCACAGATGAGTGTCATATAATTCCTATGAAGACTTGAAACGCGCACGCACATAATTATGCGCATGGAAAATGTATAACATTTTGTGTCATTTAAAAAGCAATATATATATAATATTTTTGTCAGAGAAATAATAATATATATTATCTGAGCATGTAAACAATAATATATACTATTCTTATAAAGGTCTAGAGGCAGAATGAAATTTGTCACGCATACGTGCTCACACACGTACACACTCACACACATATACACTTCCACACCTCTCACGATCACCAAGGTCAGAGAAACGCCACAGCTGTACAAACAAACGTCAAAACAGGTGCAGTCATTGACACCGAGTTAAAGACAGGAAAGATACCGACTTTATCTACTGTCAAGATTGTAGCTCATAGTTTGAGATAAAGTTTTTCTCTATCTCCGTGCACACACAAATAAACACCCCTGTAGGGCAGGGTTTCCAAACCTCATTTAATTCATAGTCCACTTTGAACCAAGAATTTTTTTGTGGCCGATGTAATTATTATAGCCCCCTAAATACTTCAATTTTACATATGCATAATATATTCAATAAAGATACCAATCATTTCTCTTTATTGCGCATACACAATTCAACAAGCATCAAAAATATATTGCATTTCCGATGAAAGAATCATTTATAACCATTATATAGTTTCGCAGTTTTTCTAATAAAATATACAGGATACAAATACTGGCGAATAAGAAAATGGGGATAAATATAAAATTCTTTGGGCGAATTTCATTTTTATCTTTTTTTTGGCTATTTTTCTAGACACTTTTTATAGCTCACTAGATTCATATGTAAGTCAATAAAACGATTTTTCATAAATGGTGGGCTTCGCCCCCCATAACCCACTTTGATTATTGTGTAATACATTTTAATAATGCTAAATATATACTCACTTTTTGCCGTGACTTTTTGTGATGCAAAAGTTCCGAAATAAGTTAAAAGAACTTTCCAGCAAAAGCTAAACCAATCAATGAGGGTTGTTCGGCCTACGTCCGTATGCTCGGTTATTACGCTCATTGGAACCTTGTTCACGATTAACCAAAACACGACCATTTGGAGCTCTAGTTATAGCTACGACAAGCATCAATGTATCTTCAGCTTGTTTATCTAATGCTGATGGACGTTTGTAGCTGCAGCAAGTTGACCAGCATGATTATCTGATCCTTCTCCGCCCCAGTTCTCTCCTTCGATGCCTTTGTTACAGGAGCTACACTGGTTACCTATTCGCTTCCTTACTCACTCTAAAACTCTTCTCATTACCTACAAGGCCCTAAACATCCAGGCTCCACCTTATCTCTTGTCTGCCATCTCCCGTCGTCAGACTCCTCGGGCACTTCTGTCTAACCTCGCTCCCCTCCTGAACACTCCTCGTTCTGTTATCTGCTCGATGGGTGACCGTTCCTTCTCAGTTTGTGTTTCTAGACTTTAGAATGATTTTCCTGCCGAAGTCCGATCCTCTCCTTCTCTTGCTACCTTTAAACATCTCCTGTAAACTCATCTCTTCAGAATTGCCTTCTCTCCCCTGTAAACTTTCTCTACACTCTATACACAATCTGCGCTTTGGGAGGGCTAATAGCCCTAAAGGGCGCATTATAAATACCTATTATTATACTATTTTTTCGATGAACAGGCACCAACCAGCGAAAAATGTCCCTTTCTGAGCGCCCGATTTTTATTTATATCGTTCCTGGTTGCCAACCGCTCTATTTTAATATTTATCGCATCGAAATACCCAATTTTTGTTCATTTTAAATTCTGCTTTACAAGTAGGGCACTAGGATATACTCGTTTAAAGCCCATGGCTTAATAAAAATGAGATACATTTATTGCTATCAGCTAGAAAAGCATATAAATGGTGAACATTCAAAGGGACAAACTTCCACGTAAGAGACATCTTCACTAATGTCACGAATCAGCGTTGATTGGAATTTAAATAGTCAAGAATAACTGGAAAGGTAAAGTCGCTTCAATATATCCGATTTCAAGAATATGTGTTTCTTGAATGGCACATTTATCGTAATAAAAACAATATTACTGAATGGTTTGTTTTGGAGAAAAATACAAATGAGAAAAATAAGCAACTACATAAAACAACACAAAAAATCATAGAAAAATTTACTTATTACCAGTATTAAAAGCACAAAATACTTGAAAAAAAATAAATGCTTCTGCTTGGTCAATGACGGAGCTGAATATAGATCTGTGATTGTTCAGTGGGTTCGCAGAAAAACTACAACTAGGCAAAAAATTATCTTGATTCGCATCCGGCTATAGTCTGAACAATTACCATAAAACCCTTT
This sequence comes from Ceratothoa steindachneri, assembly GCA_963969495.1. Taxonomy (NCBI): domain Eukaryota; kingdom Metazoa; phylum Arthropoda; class Malacostraca; order Isopoda; family Cymothoidae; genus Ceratothoa; species Ceratothoa steindachneri. Next base: position 83,087,421 of record OZ018329.1, on the reverse strand, counting down.
TTAAAAATAAGAAAAACTATACAAATTGAGTTTCAAATGCATTTATTCCATGAGATCCCTTTGAATGATGCAGCTTAGAAAGTTTTTCCATGTCAGGATCCATGCTTGTTAAAGATAGACGAAGATCCCCCAGAATTACAATTTCTAAACGGTTTCATTCTTTTGATTATAGCTGTGAGACTCTAATAAAACCTGATTCTAATAGGTAAGACGTTGGAAAGACAATAATATATAATTCAACATTCTACCAGAGCAATAAAAATTTAACTGCAATTTCATTACTTGTCCACGAGTTACGGAGGCTGTGCTTAAATTTAGCTCGATCAGTTTGAAAACTCTGCAACTCAAAGAGGTTTTGTGGTAGTATCATATCGAAATCAGCAGCATTTGTCTCAAATGGGTCTAACACCCAACTTGAAATCTTCAATTCTAGGAGATCTTTGAATTTAATTTCCATATCATTATGCATTTTGTTCGCATGATCACTGTGAATGAAAATATCATCTTTATGCATCTCCTCAAGAGTAGCAAGAGTTGGAAATTGTAGCAACTCCTTAGTCGCAATGTTAATCTTGAACAAACGAAGCTTTCCAAGAAAAACTCTGGTTGGCGCTCTTTGCAAATTAAAAGATTTGTACTTTTCATGCAAAGACTTTGGCCCTAAGTTAATGCTATCTCATCAGGCCTATTTTAAAAGGTTCATGTCAAGACAGATTCGCGCTTCGCAGCAGTTGATGCAATATCCCCACAGATGAAAATGACTATCACGATTACTGAAGAAAAGATGAACGGTGTGGACGAAGAAATTTAGAAGGTTCAAAATTATCACGTGAGAATGCAAATCAGAGTGCTGTACAGTGACTGGACAGATTTCAAGCTTGTTCTCAGGAAAGAAAAGTGGTTTTAAAAAAAATAAAACTAGAGTTAGTTTATTCAACTACCTAGCTACTGAGGGGGCAAGCCAGCATAACTCAGTGCCCAGCCCGGATAAATTGGGAGGGCTTGGTGCCAGGAAGGGCATCCATCCGTAGAGTCTTTGCCAAAACCTTAATGGGTTAGTCTTTTACTGAATGAGTTTGGAAGATTTTTAACTTTGCCGTTTAGTTGACTGTCGTCGAAAAGGCTCCCAACGATATACTATATATCTATTCTTTGTGGGGATCATTTTATATTCGAGTGCAGGGTTTAATCAGATGGCCGAGTATGACTCTACGTTAATAAAAAGGCCTGGAGAGGGCATATTTATCTTCAATATACTTAAGAAGTGGAACGGAGCCCAAGGATAAATAATATTGCAAGCATTAATAAAATAGAATTTTATTAATTAATCTAACAAAACAACACATGGAAAATATTTACATAACCGGGGATTAAAATGGGAGATACACATGAAATCAAAAAGGTCACAGGATAAATTTGACCAAGCGGAAGATTAAGATTTGGAGGGATTTAAATGACAAAACAAACAAGAAGGGAAAGGGTTGGTTACATCTGTGTTAAAGCATGGAGTTGCGTTGGCACAAAATTAAATAGTTAAATACAATTCGTAGCTTACGTATTTATAAGGTCGTCGTGCAGATGAAGGCGATTTGAACGAAAACTTTCGGTCGGACTGGCGGTTTCCTTCCCAAGAGGAGGGGTTATTAGGGGGCTTGTCCTTAACGAGGGGAAAAGGACTGACTTCGAGGAGTGGGAGTGAACTGGGGCTCGAAAGTACGAGCAACCCTTGAGATAGGATACCAAAGATGTTGTGGATGAACAATTGAGGTTATCGAGGCAACCAAGCGTTCTCTTGAAGAACATTAAAAATGGGGGAATTTAATTACCACTGGCTGATATCAGGGGAGCGAGACTCGTTTCTTGTCGAACGGGCTCGAAGAGTAATGACTGTTATAAAGTTGTTCTCTTCTGAACAATTGAACAACATTAGGGAAGGGGCCCTGTTGACTTTGCGTCTCGATGGGCACGAACTTGGCACTCAAGGATATTGTTCTCTTCTGGACAATAAGGGGGTTCTCGAGGTAGAGTTCCTAGGTGCACAAGGGAGACCGGATCGGCTTGATGCCTGGCGAAGATAATCCGGATGTGAAAAGAGTGAATTAACTTACCACTGATGTGATATCAGGGGAGCGAGAACCGTTTCTTGTCGAACGGGCTCGAAGAACAATGACTGTTCTAAAGTTGTTCTCTTCTGAACAATTGTAAATTATCACTGACGTGATATCAGGGAAGCGAGAACCGTTTCTTGCCAAACAGCCTCGAAGAACGATGACTGTCCTAAAGTTGTTCTCTTCTGAATAATTGAACAACAAGTGGGCGGGCTGTTGACTTGGCGTCTCGAGGGGCCGAACCTTGGCACTCAAGGATATTTTCCTCATCTGGACAATAAGGGGGTTTTGAGGTAGATTTCCTAGGTGCACAAGGGATACCGGATCGGTGTGATACCTGACGAAGGTAATCTAGATCTTAAATGGGTGAATTAACTTACCACTGGCGTGATATCAGGGGAGCGAGAACCGTTTCTTGTCGAACGGGCTCGAAGAACAATGACTGATCTAAAGTTGTTCTCTTCTGAACAATTGAACAACAGGGAGGGGGGGGGGGCTGTTGACTTGGCGCTGCAAGGGGCATGAACCTTGGCACTTAAGGATATTGTCCTCTTCTGGACAATAAGGTGGTTCTCGGGGTAGAGTTCCTAGGTGCACAAGGAAGACCGGATCGGCGTGATGCCTCAAGAAGATATTCGGGATATGATTCAAATGCGAAACTCCATCGCATAAATAGCCGGAGCCAGCCCCTCGGGGTAGGGCAATGGAGGACTTCCATAAAACGTCCCGCTGGCGACTCGAACAATCTTACTTCCCATAAGCCTAATTCAATCTGGCCAGATCGACGCCTGCAGGCAAACGGGGGATTGAACCTCCTTGATTAAATTTGGAGCGGGGGAAATAATCGGGAAATGTTGGGCGATAAGGACGCCATGCTACTCTCTTCTCGCAGGACGCACGTGGGAATCATTAGTTTCAATATGTGATAGAAGCGAGGCGCGGCTGCCTTAGGCAATTCTATCACATTGACTGTTTGATATTTTGTATCGGATGTTGCACATGTTTCACATGCTATGATGTTACCCATTGGAATATTTTTTTCTTGCAAATAGTCCAATACTCCTTTAAATATTGCTGCTCGTTTAGTATCTGTCACAAGACTGCGCAAAAAGAATTTCTTATCTGAGTTCACGTTTATCATAATAAACTAACATATGCTATAAGAATGGCTTGATTATTATGTAAAAGTGTTTCTTCAATCTCTAATACCAAATTCCTTACTTGTAAAAGTGTAACTAGTTGATTTTCAATATCCTCTGACATTTTATCGATGCGGCTTGATACTGTATTTTGCTCGATGGAATAGAATCAGTAATTTCTTGGGGGACTCTGTTACATAACAGTATAAACCCCCACAAATATTCAAGGCAAAATTACGTCTTCACCAATAGTATCAGATTTACCGATTTTTCCTATTAGCTTGGAAAATTCACTAGATGCGCCGAAGCATATGTCTAATTTCTTCTGAGACTTGTGGAATAAAGAAGTAACAGTGCTTTGGAAATCATCAAGAAATTTGGGAAACAATCTAATGATTTCTATTTCTTTTCCTTTTTTGTATTCTCCCATTGATATTTAAGTTTACCTGAACGTATACTATCCTTAGAAAGTTCTGTCATACATATGAGACACATTGGCTGTGTGATATTGTTTAGAGACTGTATAGAGCCGTATGCTAAATATTCGCTTGAGTATTTTTGCATGGTTTCTTCTAATCAACCATAGGTAGTCGTATGAGGAAAAAATAAATTGATAACTACCTAGAATATAAATACAAATATATTGTCATATGATTGGAAAATTGACTTAATATAATTTAGGATTTAACTGCCTATTTTAAGTAACAGTAATTCAGCAATGACTATAATGATCTAAGGAAGTAAACTACTTAATGAAACAAATACCGCACATGCAACAAAATAAAATTTTATTCTATTTTTTAATATTAAAATTTAAATTCATCCAATCATATTTTTGAATTAACCAATTATTTGCAATTTACTTTTTATGCCCGCTCTGATATAGAAGCATAGCCTATTGCGTTACACCACTGAATAACTATAATTTACAATTTGTTATACAAGATGCCTATAACTAATATTAGGGCTGAGTAAAACAGGTGAAATACAAGTTGCTCACCTAATATAATAACAAAACAGTGTAGAACAGTTATAACTCTAACAAACAAGATTGTCACAGAGCTGCAATCGTGGTGCAATCAATTATCAAATGTGCAGTAAATACTACAAAACTTTCTTTCTGCAGTCAAATAAAACAATAATTACAACCACTGATTAATTAAAAATCATTAAAACACTAAGTAATTAGTAAATCAACACAATTTAAATATATTTGAATTATATACATGGAATTAATTTTATTTATCCAAAGAATAGGAGTCAATAAAAGTTTCATATCCCATTTAATGAGCTGTTGCCAATATATTATCCCTATGGTACATTAAAAATTATAATATTTCTGTGGCCCACAATAAATTTGCCATGACCCATTTTTGCCATGTGGCTACAGGTTGGGAACCGCTGACCTATAGAACCCTAAAGGAAAGGCATACATACGCTCCTATTTATTTTGTTTAGTTTCTCTAATAAACGAAAAGAAAACTTCGTTTTCTGTAGTTTTATCTAAGGATAAACTTAAAGTTTTTATATTAAAGGCTGCCGTTTAAATCTTAATGGAAATAAATTACAGGAGGTTCATACAAATAAAAATATTGCTTTATCAAGATAGATTAACGATCGATTGACATTCAATTTACTACAATGGATTAATATAAAAATAATGGTAATTTTTAAGTTTAACGCCGGATGATTTTGCATGCGATTTTTGGTGTTTTTGCCAATAGCGAGCTGTCTTAAGTGATGTTAGGCTTTCGAAATAGAAATATTACGAGTTTTTTATAAGTTGTGAGAGATTGCCCCCATATTTCCAAAGTAGCTAAAAATTGATATTTGGGGACGAAAGATGACGATAGCAGCGCCTAATTTAGACTATTTCCGCCCAAAGTTAACATTTTTTAGATACTTTCGAAATGGGGGGCTTCCCATACCCCTCACTTAATTGTGGGACTTGCACCCCCAAACCCCTCACTTAATTTTGGGAGTTGCACCCACACACACACCGAAACTTTTAAAAAACTCGTAATATTAGAAAGCCTACCATCAGAATTGATGAAAAAGTCGATTGCTAAATGTCGTTTGGCCTCTAGTTTTTCTATATGACGGTATTTAATACAGATCGCTGATTGGCCAGTGGGATAGTTGACAAAAACAAATAAATATCAAAATGGCCCCCAAAATCTCCCGTAAAATCATCCGTCGCTAAACTTAACAGGAGGGTTTGATTTTTTTATTAATCCTATTCTTTCAATTTTTCGAAACAACCCATTCTAAAATTATATCGTCTGTATACCGCATTCTTTAAGATAAAACTGTTGTAATAGTGACGACCGTTGGAAAACCGTGAAAATCTTTTTACTAAATTTTTATTATTTTTGCAAATCTCTTCCTTTATTTCAGACTCAATATATATTTTTTTCAGTCAATTATAGCAGGATAGATTGGTTACTAAGTTATGGCACTTTAGATATTGTTGGTTATAGGCTGGTAGTTGGCATATAAAGTGGTTGATTACCAGTTTACGGGTAGAGGTGGACATAGCCTTAACTTCGACGTAGGGCTATTGGAGTATTCGGTAAACGGGCGCTGACCTTGGACTGACTCTAATTGTGGGAAGATTATCACTTGCTTGTTTTGAGTTAAGTAGGCTGGGAGGAGGACCGGTTGGCTAACTCTTAAGAAAAGTACTCTCGAAGGGGGATTCAAAACATTCTATTCAGCGAGGACTCGGTAGGCGTATGAAAAAAGAACTCAATTGAACTTGTGTTGGATATTTGAGGCAGGCCTACTAATGTATAAGCCTTTTTTCGATACTCCTTCTGACTACCTGAGCGTCTGGCCAACTGACTATCTTTTACTCTTTCTTGACTCTGGACTCACTTGACTTTACTGTCCCTAGACTTTACCCAGAGCTGTATATAATGTATCGAAGATGCGTAGGAATGACCCGCTATTGACCAATGACACGGTTTGAACGGAGTTTACTCTGAAGGATGTTTATTTACGTGTGCACGGAGATAGAGAAAATCTTTAGCTCAAATTTTGAGAATACAGTTTTTCGTTTCGCAGCCCTTTGTGAGTAAATAAAGTCCGCATCTTTCCTGTCTTCAGTTTGGTGTTAAAGACTGCCCCTGGCGTTTCCCAGAATCTTTTTAATCGCGAGAGATGTGTAAGTATATATGCGTGTGAGTGTGTAAGTGTGTGAGAGCATATGCGTTTGAAAATTCATTCTGCCTCTTGCTCTAAATAAAAATAGTATATATTATTGTTTACATTATCAGATGATGTATATTATTATTTCTCTGACAAAAATTATTAATATTTCTATGACAAAATGTTATATATTTTGGATTACTTGCATGCACCTAATTTTTGTGCTTGCCCATATAGGAGTTAGCGTTTCGTGTTGTTGTTAGTTATCAATTTATAGGGGTAGCCGACTTATATGAAGGTGAATTAAGTATATGATCAAAAGATGATTTCTTCACTGTGTTCTTATTTTGGCTAGGTTTACCAAAGGGCTCAGTGCAAATCGAGATAAAGAAGAACGTTGAAAAATTATACATTATTCTAATCTTGACCAATTAACGGGGCAAGCGGCACATCACGAAGTTACTTTGCGGGTGACTTGCAGTCTATAATATATATTCAACGCGAATTATTAAATTGTGAGCGACAAGACTTTTTGAATTTAAAAGAGGGAACGTGAACGAGATAATATTCTTAACGATAGTAATCTAATAATGTTAATAATACAATAATTGTTCTAAATAAGCAGCTCCGACTATATATGTATGCTTATTTGCTAGAGGGCGTGTCCTAGAATCGTCGGTGAGATGAGCTTCAGTTGTCGACTTCATTGTTCTCCACCACTAGGGCGGAAAAAGCGAAAGCTGTGTATGCCGAATTACTTACATATCCAAAGTTTTACCTATATAACAGGATACACTTGTCGCAGCCTTGTGATACAATCCCTTTTGTCCAAGTGGTTGGTAGAGTCTCCCGTCTTTTGATATATCTATTCTGAGACTCGAATTGCTTGTTTATGCTTTGTCTTTTTGACACAGGTGTTTCTGACCTTTCGCGCGGTCGTGTCTCGAACTCACTTCCAACGGCCACTTGCCTTATATATATATATATATATATATATATATATATATATATATATATATATATATATACATTAACAAAAACGAGTATATTTAAATTCTTTATTTTTTGTATTCAAATTCATAGATATAAATTAATCAATACATCTCATTTCCTTTTTCCAATTTTATACACACTATTTTATATTTGTGGAGTATCCTAGGATTTAATAAGACCAACGCGCCTCCATTTTGTGGAGGTTTTTTGCTGGGCCTATTGAATCCTTCAATTTGTGCGAGTAGCCTACCTATTACATAATCCGGTCACCACACACATTTTAATACTTCATAGGATTTATATGACACTCATGTGTGAGGCTTTATTGTTAATCCTATTTCGCCTTACAATGGGGCACTACAGAAAATGTCTCCTCTGATACGCTGTGTTACAATTTATAATGAATCTAAGATAATTTATATACAGTGGGTTTCTTGGACATTCATAGTCTTACAATACATTATACGTTTTAGGAATGAGTGGTAAATTTTTATTTTTATTGTTTTTAACTTTTTATTTAATTTAAAAGCATGCACTCGACCTCCCTGAAATACACTAATGAGGGTTTTCTTCAAACGTTACCCGTCTACTAGATCGTGATTAAACTTTCGGACTATTATTATTTCCTAAGGTAACTGAAAAAGGTTCTTCCTTAATTTCCTTGTTCACCATTGCTTGCTAAATAATTTTCTCCTTGTTCTGACCTAGCCAAGATTCTTTCTTCGTTTTTGCCCTGAACAGATGCATGCTGCTCTCTGCCATACTACGACAGTGGGAGTTTTGCTGGCTTCAGCCTCTCTATCGAGACCGGCTCCTATTGTTCACTTTCTCGTCACGCTTGACAACCGGAAATGGGCCAGCATATGTCGCTTCTAACAGCTTGCGAAAGTGATCGAATCAGATCCACAACTGCGACGCATGTCGTATTTCTTTAGGTACGAACGTTTTTGTCACTAAGTGCAGGTTTCCTTCGGATAACTAAGTGAAGTCGATTGTGACATTGTTTTTGCCAATTCATTGATGAATTTAGAAACGGCTTTGATGCGGAGAACAAAATAAGGGCTTTGGTACCATCTTGTCATGCTCAATGCATATAACAAGCATCTGATGAATTTAAATTGTATATAAAAATGCTTTCTTTCAGAGAATCTTCAATGGAAGTAATAAAATAAACACTTGACAGACATTAGTTACTCAGTGACTAACGCTTCAAATCAACTATGTACTCGACCTTCGGTAAATTCTTTTGATAGACTACAAGGAATAGCTTCTTCTGAAAAGCTTTATATAGCTTCAATGCCAACTATGGGCAAACAGAAATCGGCTAAAAAATATATCCGAAAGCACATAACAGTATGGTGCCAGCATTGTCAAGTGCCAATGTAAATGGAGGCCTGCTTTTATCAATACCATACAACCCAAGAGATGTGATAAGAAAGCATGTATAAGCAGTGTGTGTATGGGGGTGGGGTCATATTTTATATTTATATTATAACTTTTCTTATTTATCATTCATCTTGTTGATTTTCTGTATTCGTATCTATGTATTATTTCTAGACTGAAGATGCCCCTTAAAATATTTTTCTTGCATTTATCTGACTCCATATTCTTTAAGCTGGGTTAAGTCTTCTTTAAGTTGGCTGGGTTAATTCTTGATCTTCTTATTCTTGATGTATCTTCCTTTTTTAACGACGATGTGATGATTCCTTCCAATTCTGATGACGTGATGACTTCTTGATGCGTTGAGACGCGTTAGCCCTTGAAGTCCTTTTTCTTTCCGTTTTCCTTAACAGCGGTTTTCTCTTGAGTCGTTTTTCTTGAGTTGTCCATAAAGCGTTTTCCGTTTTCTTTGGGGATTTTCTACGTAAAAAATTGTGGACTTTGTTGAATCCCGAGGTTAGCACTCTACCATTAGGCTACGCCGAAGTCCGTCTTCACTTGGTAATTTAATGGGCTATTTATATTCTTGCTTTGGAAGAAAGTTTTCTCATATACATCTTCGCACCCTTACACAGGTCTCTTTCTAGAAAGCGAAGCGAATTTGAGGATTGAAGAGAGACTAGTATTGGATTTATTAATCAAGAATTACTAGTAGCTCTGCCTCCCCGGCCTCCGAGTCTGCGGGATGAGTGGAGCTAATTAAGTGGGATTGAGGAGAGCGAACTAAGTTTTCGACGCTAATCAGTAATATCCTTTCCCGGGTCTCCGGTTCCCAGCAGCACTTTTTCTTAAACTCTAGTAGGAGACGAGGTGCAGTTGTAACGAAGATAAGAAGATTGTTCGACCTTTTGAGGGTCACCAGTTATGGGGGAAGGGGGGTTCTTATAATATCTTTCCTTATTTATCAAATCTATTTATTACTTCTTGACTGAAGTGCCCCTTGAAATATTTGTCTTCCGTTTATGTTGACTTAATGATTCCTTCTAAATCTGATGACGTGATGACTTCTTGATGCTTCTTGATGCGTTGAGACGCGTTAGCCCTTGAAGTTGTTTTTCTTTCTGTTTTCCTTGACAGCGGTTTTCTCTTGAGTCGTTTTTCTTGAGTTGTCCATAAAGCGTTTTTCGTTTTCTTCTGGGATGATCTACGTAAAAAATTGTGGACTTTGGGGATCGATCACGGGTCATTATGCTACGGTGAAGTCCATCTTCACATCGTAATTTAATGGGCTATTTATTTTCTCGTTTTGGAAGGACTTTTTCTCTTTTGCATCTTCGCACCCCTAAATGTGTATATTTTTAGACATATCCGTACGGCGTACATACATAATAAATTTATCTTTTAACTCTAAAAATAACTAAAAAGTAAAATTCAGTTACTATTTTTCTCATTTTAATTAATGCCACAACTATTATATTTTCGTTCAATACTCATTTAACTTTTAAAACAATTTCTTTAGTTACAAAAGGCTTTTTTGTTATGTGTACATTTGTGCGTTCAAAACGAATTGTTTGCGGTCATGAGTAAGACTGTCAGGGTAGCCGCTTGCTGGGGAAATTGATGGAGACAAAAGGGAAACAATACGTTGGTGAATCATGCTTCATCCGAACTAAAATTAAGGTATTTAAATGACCATTTAGATCGCATCTTGTAATGCAATTTCCGAAAGAAAGGTAAGAGAAATATGTAAATATTATATATATTTTTTATTGATAAGAAATTTTCTTTTTAAATAAGTGAATTTCAAATGATTTTTAAAATTAAATTCTTTGGGTAATGGAGAAGCTTCGAGTTTGCAAGTCGTAGTATTTCAAGGGTTAAAGGTGCTGTAATTGTAGCAAAGTTCGGTATCATCCATATGCAGTCGCCTAGCATGTCCAAGTATCGACGTAATACCTTTTAATCCGTTGGTAATGGTATATCGCTGATCCCTCTGATCTTCTTAGGTGGCGTACATATTCCTGCAGCCAAAATACGATGGCCTAGGAAATCGTTTACTTCTTTCATAAACTCGCACTTTTCCATTGATAAGCGTAGATTGTTTTCAGCAAGGATTTTGAATATTTGGTCTATACGGTCTAAATAGTCATTCATACTCAGAAAATATAAGAATCTCGTCCATATACACAAAGACGAACTCCAATCCACGAAATAAATTGTCCATATGACGCTGGACAGTGCAACCTGAATTTCTGAGACCAAAGGGAAACTTAAAAAATTCCCACAACCCAAAGGGGGTTACTATAGCGGTCTTCTCTACGTATCCCAGACTCATTGGGATCTGATGGTAGACCCAAACCAAGTCTTGCTGAGTAAAAACGCTTTATTTTGAAGATGATTGCAAAACTCTGAATTAGTGGCAAAGGGCACTTGTCCGGCTTGGTAATCGCATTTAATGTTATATAATCACCAACCACTCTGTAGTCGCCTAGGGTATTCTTTGATACCATGTAAATGGGTGAGGCTCAAAAGCATTTTGATGGGCTTCGAACGTTGCTCTGGCAATTTGTAATTTCTCCATTGAAAGAGGCCTCAGTCAAGCGAAGTTCGAAGGAGCACTGCCGGTTTCGATTGTGTGTACTACAAAGTTAGACGGTAAGGAGCTGGCATCGGTACTTGTGAGGTTGTAGAAGGACTCAAAATTTTTTAACACTGACCTACAGTGGGTCAGCATGTGCGGGAAATCATTAATGATTAGCGATATTACTGGCTCTTTGTACTGTTTTACTTCGGAAACGAACCTCGTCTGATTGTGAATACGGATGCTGCGCTCACAACTCACCAACAGATTAAAGTATCCCAGAAAGTCGGCTCCCAATAAGGGCGATGTGGTACCCACCAGAACGAATGTCCATCTTCATGAGCGACGCAATCTAGGTATAACTATTTCCACCTGTATTTCACCGTGAACCTTTATTTTGCCCCCATTGGCAGGTGAAATATTCACATTGTACTCTCGCATTTCACACGACTGCACCAAACTGACCGAAATTATAAACACACTTGCCCCTTTATCGATTAGGAAGTCACATTTCTTATTATTTGATTTGGTAGCGACAGAGAGCAAAGTTAGCATGCCAGCAGTTGCATTCGCAACGGCATGCCGGTTTAGTTTTCCAAAGGGGCTGGCGAGGATGGCCTGGAGGATAGCCGCATTTGCACGTCTTCACTCCGCTTTGGCAACCTACGCCATGGTTAAAAAAAATTGTCACTCGCACAGAAATAAAAATGTGACCAACATACTACAAGCTATGAGTACTGCCAAACTGGCGTAATCCCCTCGGATTATTTTTCGCATTAACACCGTTATATTTACCACTGTCATGAGGGTACGCACCCATAGGTAGTGAACGCGTTCTGTTTGCATATTGTATATGATTGGCCTGATTACTTCCCTCCCTATCATTTATACTTAACCCACCTACTTTACGAAACGAGTTAGCATCACTGTCGTTTCTAATACTACTATCTACATTGAAACACTGGGCTTAGTAAATTGGCAATAGATCATCCGCGACTTACCTAGCTGGGCGAGGGTTAAGTCCTTTTTGGTGAAGATGGGCGCGATATTTGGGTGCAGCGACTTAATGATCTTGTACCTTAATAGGTCTTCCCCAACTGCGACTTGAAATGCCGTTTTCCGTAATTCTTCCAGATTAACTGATGGTCGACCAGTAAATGGAGAGGATGCTAGGAGCTTTTCAAATAATTCAGGTTTGGTCATCTTAATAAGTCCGTAAAAAATTTGTTTCTTTCGGAGTTATTCTTGATACATGAAATTGGACTTCTACTATCTTGAACCATCCCGATACTGCTGTTTTATTTAAAACGGGTGGCTTCATGGAGATGGGATTGACGACTTTCGTTGTCCTGGGCTCCGCTCGTTGTTCATTTTGTGAATCCATTTTCCAATGACTCTCTTTGTTCGATCAAAAAGGGGTCCCTAGTTATTGCAGGTCAGATTAGTCACTAGTTATGACACCTGATCTATAAGTTACTAAGTTATGGAACATTGAATGACAATTGTTATAGGCTGGTAGTTGGCATAAAAAGTTGATGATTACCAGTTTACCAGTGTAGGTGGACACGGCTGTTTCCCATCTAAGTACTAACTTTTCCCAATTTTGCTTAACTTCGACGTAGCGCTATTGGAGTATTTGGTAAATAGGTGCTGACCTCGGCATAACTTCACTTGTGGGAAGATTATCCTTCTGTTTGGTTTTAGTTAAATAGGCTGGGTAAGAGGACCAGTGGATAACCTTTAGGAAAAGTACTCTCGGAAGGCGGACTCAAAAGAGTCTTTATTGGGTGGAGGACTCGGTAGGCGTAGTCAGAAAGAATTCGATTGAACTAGTGTTGGGCATTTAAGGCAGGCCTACTAATGTATAAGCCTTTTTTCTACTATCCTTCTGACTTCCTGAACGTCTGACCGACTGACTATCTTTTACTCTCTCCTGGCTCTCAACTTACTTCCTCTACTGTCACTAAGCTCTGCCTAGTGCTGTATATAATGTATTTAAAATCCGTGGGCGTGGCTTGCTGATGATCAATGGCACGGTTTGGGCGGAGCTTACTCTACACAATCTTTATTTGTGTGCAAGCAGATAGAGAAAATCTTTATCTCAAATTTCGAGACTACACTTTTTCGTTTTACCGCCTTCTCTCAGTAAATAAAGTCAACATCTTTCCTGTCTCCAGCTCGGTGTCAAAGACTGCACCTGTTTTTACGTTTGTTGGTACAGCTGTGTCGCGAGAGATGTGTAAGTGTATATGCGTGCGAAAATTCGTTCTGCCTGTAGCCCTTTATAAAAATAATATATATTAGTGTTTACATGATCAGAATAAGTATATTATTATTTCTCAAAGAAAAATGTTATATCTATTTTTTAATGATAAATTGTTATTTATTTTGGATTACTTTCATGCGCATAATTATGTGCGTGCACATTTCAAGCCTTCATAAGATTTATATGACACTCACCTGTAAGGCTTCATTGTCAATCCTATTTCGCCTTACACTATGGCACTACAAAATAAATGATGCTTTTTGCTAATTTTAAGCAGTTAATGTTAGGAATTACATATTCTACTTTATGTGGTGAGGTTTCTTTTTATATATACTATATAAATTATATTAAATTTCATTCACAGTGTGAATAACGTGATATTTCGATTCAGTGCTGAGATGGGCAAAGTACTGATCTTATTTCACATAAAATTGCATAAATTGAAGTGTATTTGAGGCAAACCACATATAAGCAAAAAAGATTGCAAGGATACTACTGGTTTCAGCTTAAACTGTCAGTGCACTTAAGAAAAATATTCAAAGCAACGCGGTTGTATTGCCAAAGAGTGTTGGGAAATATACTGAGAAACGAATAACACTACCCTGTGATTTGTAAAAGAAATTGCTCTTGATGAAAGCAGAGCAAATTGTAGTAAATTTTCACGTCAAATAAAGGAAGATAGGATTACTCTTCATTCAAGAACAGTTAACAACAGACTTTTAGAAAGTAGATTCCACAGATATCATCCAAAGAAACAAACTAGGTTTAATCCGATGACGAAGACTTCTCGCTATGCCTGGCATAAAAGTCATATTTCTAAGACGTCTATGAAATGGGAGCTGGTGAGACATTCTAGAATGGTGGATTAGGGTATTTATATTATATATTAATGATTAATACAAATAAATAGTATAAAATAAAGAATTTTATTGCACTGACTCTAAATTTGTGATTTAGATGGCTGACTATTCAAATATGGTTTTCTATTATTGTAGGTAGTTTTCTAACGAATCAACAATTGCACTGCTTGATGATCGTGTAAAAAACGTGACGAGCTTGGTGAAGAATTTATACGCTGATACCCGGATAAATTTCTGTAAAAGATCATGGTTTGGGCGGCCATATCTGCGCAAGAAACAAGTCGTCTGCACATTGTAGAGAGGACAAACGTCTAATATTTCAAATAAGGGATTAATGTAGCGACAAGCCATTGACTTTCCAACAGGATACGGCCCCATATCACACTCAAAATATTTTCAAAAATGGTGGCCTTGAAACGCTTCTGTTTGAATACATTTGAGGAGGTGTGTGTGATGGGAAAGGGGGGGTGCGTCTAGCCATATTTTGCCGATGAATTTTCTTCTATTCTCTAACAAAATGTAGTCTACATCGCGACCCTAAGAGCAAAGTGGGATGTATCTAATTCTAACTTCGATAATTCAGATGAAGGTGACATGCAGTTCCTAAAGGACTTTGCAGATTTTTCGATAATGAGTCACTTAGTGGTCATAGAGATTCTCTCGACCATACTCTCATCGTGGTAGCCATCCCTTCTACTTTCGAAGGTGGGAGTTGGTAAATTATAGAGCACTTGTGAATCTTCTTCTTGATTGTTTAAAAAAAAAAGAACATAACGGAGAATTTCTTTCTTGCTGCTAATATTGGATATTTTGCCTCTTCCATTTTCAAAAATATTGCGCAATGAAGTTGAGAGGCAAGTGTATTCAAACGAGTTACCAGCTTCATATTCAAAGAATATACATATTTGAGTGTCTTTTTTGAGCCATATTATGTTTTGGATCATTAGAGAGACCTTGAAACACACTTTCTTGCGCGCGTCGCTCAAAGGTTTGAGGAATAAATAGAGTGATATTTACTTTATCTGGAAAATCATTTGCGCTCTGAGGTTCTTAAAGAATATGCTATATAAAGACATAATTTTTCTTATCCTCCATAATAAGATAACGCAGATGTCGAATGTAACCCTCTTTCGGATTTTCAGCATCTTTTCTCTCCCAATTTATCTATTAATGGTCTAATCGGAACTTTTGTTAATCAAGGGAGAGAGATGTTTTAGATATCTATAATAATCTTGTTTCATTTGTCTAATTTGCCTTTTCCCCTGGGGTCAAAGAAAATATTAGTCAAATAAAAAAAAATCGAAACACTCATAATGAAACAAAGTTAATAATAGGAAAAAAGCTAGATTCTAGTACGGCTACACCAAATGCCAATTACGACCAAGCACGAGCTTATTTCTCAATATTGAAATTTGTTTCAAAACCGATAAATACCAAGAAAAAAGAAAGGATTAAAAAAAGCGCAAATTCACGTCATCAATATAAACTAAATGCGATAAAAAACAATTCACATGATGTCGACATTCTTTTTGCAGACGAGACACCTCATATACATGACCTTGTTGTCCCCTCCGCAGTTGATGCACTTAGACTTTTGGGCCATACAGTCTTTCCATTCGTGCTCGAAGTTGACACAGTTACAACAAGCCATGTTCGTTGCTGGGAATTCTTTTGTTTGGTGTTTGTTCACTGTATAACGTTTTTAGCAGCATTCGATCTGAACGTATTCCTTAGCTTAGATTTTCTTAGGTGCTACCCCTTATATAAAACCCAAGCACACCTTCCGTCCTCGCACTTTGAACCATCTCGATTGTGATAGAACGGTGTGAGGCCGCTTTAATTCAGCCTCTATCACATGTTAACCATGCTCACCCACATGCTTACTCACGTGCATCCTGCCTGCGAGAGGAAGCAGAAGCACGTTATCTCCCATCATAGCTAATGTTTAATCAAGGAGGTTCACTCCCCCGTTTCGCCTCCATACGTTGATCTCGCCAGATTGAATTAGGCTTATGGGCAGATAAGGTATTTTCCCAGCGCCACCAGGAGATTTCCCGAAGTTCCCCAATCAATTATCCCCTCCGCCATGCAGATGGCTCCGGCTATTTATACCGTAGCTTTTCCCAATTGAGGCAGATCCAGATTATATTCGCGAGGCATCAAGCCGATCCGGTCTTATTTGTGCACCTAGGAACTCTGCTGAGAAACGCCTTAATATCCAGAAGAGAACAATAATCCTTGAGTGCCAAGGTTCATGCCCTTCGAGACGCCAAGTCAACAAGGCATCCCTTTTGTTCAAAAAAAGAACAACGTTAGAACAGCCATTGTTCTTTTAGCCCGTTTTGACGAGAAACGGTTCTCTCCCCCCCTGTTGTTCAGAAATAGAACAGCGTTAGAAAAGCCATTATTCTTCATGCCTGTTCGTCAAGAAACGGTTCTCGTTCCCAAGACATCACGTCCGGATAATTTAATTTCCCCCTTTTAACGTTCTTCAAGAGAACGCTTGGTTCCAACAATAACCTCCATTGTTCATCTAGAACATCTCCGATTTGCTGTCACAAAGATCGCTCGTAAGACCGAGCACCACTTCGCTCTCACTCCTCAAAGACAGTCCTTCTCCCTCGTTAAGGACAACCCCCCGAAGAACCCTTCTGCTGGAAATCGCCAGTTGGACCGAAGATTCCTTCTCATCGTTTTCCTCTGTACAACAACTTTGTAATTACGTAAGCTGAACATTACCTTTAATCATTTAACCTTTTGTCAACGCAACACTGTGCTTTAAATAGTTTAGCGAACCATTTCCTTTTTTATTTTTTGTTTGTTTACCTTTTTAAATCTCTCCAAATCTCAAACCTCAGATTAGTCAAATATTCCTACGAACTTTTTCATTCCCCGTTTATGTAAAAAAATTTTTGTGTGTTGTTGATAGTTTAATTAATAAAACTCTATTCTATTAATGGTAGCCATATTATTTATCCTTGTGCTCCGTTTCACTTCTTAATCATATTGAAGATAAATAAGCCTCTCCAGGCCCCCCGTCCTTTTGAACTAACCTCGGTCAATCAGATTACCACGCATTCGAAATATAGAATAATTTCCTCAACGAATAGTTATATATAGTATATCGTGGGGAGCCTATTCTACGACATTGATATTGGAGAAGATCACGTTAATAATATTCTGGGCCTTCACGAATTTTTCGACCGCCCTGATAGTAGCCCATCTTAGCTTGGCGGATAGCCCGGCCTTGATTTTCTCACAAAAGTTATCTGTAAATAATAGGTTGAGCCCTCGAAAGATAATTATTCTCTGACCAGGATCTCTTATTGTTTTCACTCCTATTTTTTGGAGGTAATTTTTTGCTTCGTCCAAAACCAATCTTTCCACGTCCTCCATGGTGTCGTAGACGTTTGTGTATTCAGAGGGTGTGTCGATCAGCCAGATGAGGATGATGTTGAATGTGCCGTAAATTGTCTCTATTACGGTCATCCTTGCTTGTTTTGCCCCCCCCCCCTGTCTCCCCGTGGTAGGGTGCGAAGGGAAACCCGCTTGGTTTCATGGGGTCTGACCTCATGGGGCTCCTTCTGACAGCGGTTTTTCTCCTCTTATCTACTTCGCTCTTCTTCTTATGCGAAAGGAATTCTCTGTCGATTATTTATGGCTCTCTTTCGAATACGAAGATTACGCAAGCTTCACTCGATAGAAATGGAGATGAATTTATGGGTATGAATTTATGGTAGCTGTCGGGGGTGCCAGCAAAGATGACTATGTAGCCCGATGCGCGATGCACACACTCTTGCCTCAGAAATGACACTTTATTCTTGGGTTATTTGGCTGCTGGGCTGGTGGATTGTGTCGCCGTTGTCTTCTCGCCTCTCTCTTTTTGTAAATACCCTGTTTAAGGTGCGACAGTCCCTCCGTACACGTCGATCTCCATGCTGGTCGGTCACTGGCATTGACTTCCAGAGTCAAGGGTTCAACATTACACTTTTTTAGGGTTGTTTTTACAGGATCTTAATGGCGTTTCATTGGCCTACCTTGTCTAAAGTGTTCCAGTGGAAGTTTTCCATAAAGGATTTGTCAAGGTAGTCTGTCATCACTCATGCGAATTATATGTCCAGTCCATCGCAGTTGTTTTTGTGCAAGCATGGTCTCAATTGACGTTGTGCTAGCGCGTTGAAGGATTTCTACATGGGGAATTATGCCCCTCCATGTAAGCTTGAGAATCTTCTGTAGATTTCTTATATGAAATGCATCCAATTACCTTATATTCCTTCTGTAAGCAGTCCATGTTTCAGCACCGTAGAGTACAGTAGTTATACATACAGCAGTGTAGAGTGCTATATTCGTTTTTAGGCTGAGGTTATCGTTTTGTAAGACCCTTATGCGCAGTTTTCCAAAGGTTGCGGAGGCTTGATTTATTCTGTTTCAGATCTCTTCATTTATATTTTACTTATGCGTCAGGATGCTTCCCAGATATTTCAAACTTGTAACCTGTTTAATGTCATAACCTTTGGTGTAGAAAGTTAGACGTGTAACAAGGAGTAACAAGGAAAGAAAGTACCCTAGAAGACCTTACGGTCCATTCAATGAGGGTACCTTTGGACTAGCAGTCAAACGGGCACATCTCTGCTCAAATGATTTACGTCCTTAAACGGCAATTTTTTAAGACCCTGTCTAGTCTTGACTTGATCTGGTCAACAGATTTACTGTCGACAACTTCCACTGGAAGTGCGTTCCAAGTACCGCAGATACTTTACGTGAAAATATTTCCACACAGATCGCGGTTGTAACGCTTCAGTTCAAGTTTAAGGCCATGATTTCTTGTTCTGCTCTCAACAAGTGTGAAAATATCCATGTAGTTAACATTGTCGAACCCTCGAAGTATTCTTAAAACTTCGATGAACTGACCACGCAGTCTACGGGTTTCCAACGAGAACAGATCTAATTCCCTTAATCTATCTTCATAACTTTTATGTCTGATAGAGGGAATTATTTTGGTTACCCTGGTTTGCACGCGTTCCAATCTCGCTATGTCCTTTCGAAATGTAGGACTCCAAAATTTTATGGCATACTCCAGGTGCGGTCGGTCAAGTGAGTTATACAAACACAGTACAATCTTCTTGTTTCGATATCCAAACTGGAACTTTATGTAGCCTAGCATCCTTTGGGCCTTTTTCTTCGCCTCAATGCACTGTTTTGAGAACTTGAGGTCACAAGTGATTGTTACACCCAAGTCCTTTTCAGTGTCGGTGGATTCAAAAGCAATGCCTTTAAAGATATACTGAGATTGGGAGTTTCGGTGGCCGATTTGCATCACTTTGCATTTGCTCACGTTAAAAGGCATTTGCCACGTGTCCGACCACTTCCCAATATTCCAAAGAACTTCCTGCAAGCGAACACTATTTCCATCTTTTGCAACGTTCATACCAAGCTTGGTATCGTACGCAAATTTGAAAATCTTGTCAACCATGTCACCGTCCATGTCAGTGACGTAGATGATGAATAGTAGTGGTCCCAGGACAGAACCTTGAGGCACCCCGCTAGTAACGGGCACCTACTCAGAAGCCTGTCCATTCACCACCACCCGTTGCCGTCTGCCACTTAGCCAGTTCTCTATCCAACCAGCTACTTTTCCGTCTATGCCTAGCGCTCGCACTTTCTGGAGAAGGCGGCAGTATGGTACCTTATCAAAGGCTTTCTGAAAGACTAAGTAGACCACATCCACCGCCTTGTCCCGATCGTGCTCACTGAAGACGAAGTGGAAGAATTCCACAAGGTTCGTCGGGCATGACCGTTGCCTTCAGAAGCCGTGCTAGGAACTCCTCAGTAGCCGCTTTCACTCTAAATGCGGAGTCATTTTGTCCACTATTATGCTTTCCATGAGTTTACAAACTATCGAAGCCAGACTGATAGGTCGGTAGTTCGACGGTTGGCTACAGTCTCCTTTCTTAAAGATAGTTGTCACCTCCGCTCTACGCCAGTCTCTAGGAACGCATTCAATCGGGATTGACATGTTGAAGATTGCGCTCAGATGTCGTGACACTTGATCGCGCACTCCTTTCGAACACGTTAGGTAGAAATCCATCCGGGCCATGTGACTTATTCGTCATTAGGTCAGTGATTTTCTTTTCTATTTCTCCTTCAGTGAAGTCCATATCCTCCAGCTTTTCCACCGAGTAGGAACTCGTTGGCTGTGGGATGGGACCACACTCTCCAGTAAACACTGAAGAGAAGTAGTCGTTGAGGAGGTTAGCATTTTCTGAATTTGAGTGCTCTAATGTCCCCTCCTAATTCCTTAAAGGGCCAATCGTTCGACGAATTGGTTTACGGCTGTTTCCATATCCAAAAAACTCCTTGGGATACTCTGTACAGAGTCTCGTTACTCGAAGTTCTTCAGACCGTTTTGCCGCCCTTATGCTGGACTTCACTCTAGTAGTATTCGTCAAAGTCACCCGAGATCTTCGATTGCCGGTACACATTTCTCTTCTCGCCAAGCAGTTGGCCGATATCTCGACTGAACCAATTTGGTTGAACAGAAGACCGAATGAGGCATTTTCAGAGGGATGAAACGCAATTGAAGACTCATGAATGTGGTTCTGAAACTGTTCCACGAATCTTCAACAGCATCGCACGCTTCTAGCCTCGCGTCAGTCAGTCCCGCACGAAAACCTGCAACGTCTGCTCTTCTTAAATCAAGTTTCCTCGATTTAATATTTGCAGGCCCTGCCTTGGGGACTTTGACTAAAAATCTAATTAGTCGGTAGTCACTGCCACTGAGCTCTTCGCCAACAGAGAGGTCCTCAACGATGTCATCCTCAGAGGTGAAAACCAAGTCAAGGATATTGTCTCCTTTCGTTGGCTCTCTCACCCATTGAGTCAGGAACTCGATGTTCGCGAACTCCAGGAGTAGGGCGTTCTCGCCACAGGGTTCTCTGGTTTTCCAGTCAACTTGTATGTTGAAATCTACCATGACGATACACACTCTGTCTTCGACAAGTTCTCCTAGTAGCTGGTACAGATCTCTGTCCTTTTCAACGAGTTGGGCAGAAGGATTATAAAGCTCCAGGGTCATGTATTTGGCAGGACCTATCTCTAGGTCAACACCTAGTAATTTATGGTCGGATACGATGTTGCAATCCGTCGAGTTTAGAGTGTTCTTGGCATATAACATTACACCACCACCCTCTCTGTCTAGCATATCTTTCAGGAAGAGCTGGTAACCGGGAATCGTGAATTCACCTTCAAAATATCAACTTGAAGTTTTTATCCATGTCTCCGTTATGACCACCACCTCACGTTCTTCTGTTGCTACAAGGCCTCGGAGCTAAGGAAAGTTGTTCCTGATTGACCTTGCATTGCACAGAAGAACTTTCAGGCAGTCCCCTATTGTAGGACTCCATACGATTCTTACATTTTTTGACGACCTCCAAGAACATATTTTCCGAAGTGACATGGGCGTGCTAGCGCACGTCCGCTTTCGCTCTGTTTCGAACGCTTCTTTGGGTGCGTTCTACGACATCTTGAATTAGATTGGCGAGAAAGGCCTTTTCTTTGAATGAAAGATGTACCCAGTCCCTTTGGTAGAGGTCGTCTCTACCCATAAAGGTACGATAGGGGTTCACGACGAATACTCCTTCTGTCGTACAGAGATCCGCCAACCTTCTGTTTACTGCGACGTTTCTCTCCTGAGTGGTTTGCGATTGACCTCTTCTCGGAAGCATCCCAACCACGTTTGTGGGTTTTAAGCCTTATGTCATCCACGGCTTCCATCAACGTTTGCATGGCTTTACCACTGAGGCCAACCTTACCCCCTCTGAGGTGAGGTCGTTGGCACTCACCATCAGAGCAACAACTGAATTCTCAGAAATCTGAGCTTTCTCTGCCTCTACTCTGATGTTGTGGTTACCCCGTCCTGGCAGGCAGCTGACCTTCGAGTTAGTGCGAAGGCGGGCCGCTAGCAGCGGCCGCAGATTTCCTGTTTGCGAGTCACCAATGATGGTGACCTTCGGACACTTGGTCTCTGAAGACGGGGTCTTCCCTTGTGGAAGAGGCCTCCCCTTTTCCCTTTTACTCTCCACATTCTTATCCTTCTTTTTCTTATCCCCCTTTTCTTCTTGTTTATCTGTTTTTCTTCTATTTTTGGTTCTTCTTCTTTTGTTTCAACTTTATTTTTTTTTTTTTTTTTTCTCGCCTCAGCTAGCTTAGCCTCAGGTAATGCCGGAATCTCCACTTGGTTAGCAGGGGATTTCGACACGTCAGTGGGTGACGCCTCTTCTAGGCATCGAATCTGAGCTGCTTGAAGGGCTTCGAGTTTCTCCAACTTTCTTTTAAGGATTTTAGCTCTCTCTTCCACGGCTTTATAGGGGTCTTTCAGCTTATTCACCTCTCGCGTCTGTATACAGGTAGTGCAGATACTTTCCGGGCTGCATTTTGAGTAGCAGCCCTCCGGAAAGTCAACGCAGCACTTTTCTAACTGGCATGTTGCATAGTTGTGTTTTAGACGAACGGGTCCTTTTTTGCTTGTCATTTCGAGCGCTTTCTCTCTTTCTGAAAACTCGTGACCAATCAATCATAAAAAGGGGGGTTGGTGAGTTCTCCCCGCTTTAGTCGCTCCCGCCTGTCGATTGAAGAGGTTTCGGATCTTTCAGAAGGCACGCAACAAGTGCTGCAAGTGCAACAAGTCCGACCGAGTCGTCAAACCTCGGCGTTGTGTGGCTCCCAGCCAAGCATCACTGACGGTCTTCGAAGGGGCCATCGAATTCTCACTAGGTAAAAAACAGAGCACGCCCCGTACTAAACTCCTACTAGTCCCCTTTACGACGGCCATGATCTCGGAGTAGCTTTCACTAGATATCCCGCCACACCAAGAGACTCGACCAAAAGCTTTTTATTGGCCTGCCAACCAACCTGGGAACAAAGGGACGTAACCTCGGTTCGATGCTACCAGAGGCACTCGTCAACAGTCACTGGGAATGGTCAATAATTACGCGCCAGAGAAGGGGTTAACGGGGTACTACCCTCATCCGATTCATCGTGCCCCAAAGCCTATGACACCTCTAGTTCTAGTCTCTCGCAACTAGTGAACGTCGATTGGCGTTGTTTATAGAGGTTCTAAAGCCTTTCTTCTGACGCATGAGGTAGCTGCCAGGTCCTTATATGTAGAAAGATGGAAAAAAGGGTATGGTAAGTGGAAGAGATAGGAAAAAAGTGAAAAAAGAGAAGGATAGAGTAGAAAAAAGAAGGACGCACTTAGTCTGGAACCTCGTTTCCGACCAAATCGACAGGAAAACCCTACCAGGGGGAAGAAGAGAGGTACCTCAGCCGACATAGCTCAAAAAGTCAAAGGTACGCACAAGCTCTCTTCCCGCGACAAGGGGGTGTCACCCCTCTCTCTGTTTTCTCAGAGAATTAATATCTCTGTTTTATTGACATTCATTTTCAGACTCATTGCTTCGTAAAGACCCGCTATGACATTGAGAGATCTTTGTAGAGCAAGTGGCGTGTGCGACCAGCGCACAGTGTCTGCATATTGAAGTTCCAGAATATGATTGGTCACAGTTTTCGCGCGGGCTTGAAGTCTTCTTAAATTAAATAGGTTGCCATCATGTCGGTACTGGGTAGCAACCCTGTCCATCTGATGAATTGAGTTCTGACTGAGTAAGGTGATAGCAGATATAAAAATGTTGAATAAAACTGGGGCTATGACACATCCTTGATTGACACCAACTTCAACGCTGAAAGGTTCGGATCTTTCTCCTGAGGCAAGTACTGTTGCTGCCATGCCATTGTGTAGTTTCTTCAGAATTAAGAGAAATTTTGGAAGGGAGCCAAACTTTTCTGAAACGATGCATAGTAGTTCACTATTGACTGTATCTTAAGCTTTTTGAAGGTCAATAAAAGCTATGTAGAGGTCTGTGTTTTTCTCAATGCACTTCTCTTGTAGTTGTCTTGCACAGAATATCATGTCGCAGGTGCTCCTGTCACTACGAAATTTGCACTGAGTTTGTGGCAACGTGCTCTTTTATATATGGCAACATAATCTGACAAGCATAATTCTTGTCAAAATTTTGGAGGCCACTGCCTGTAGAGAGATTCCTCTGCTATTTTTACAAAGTGCTCGATTACCCTCCTTTTTGTACACAAACACCATGTCAGATTTCAGAAATTCAGCGGGAGGTTCTTCGGTATTCCAGATGTTTGACATGTGCTCATGTATCTTTGAGTGCAAGAAATAGCCACCTTCTTTGTACAATTCAAAGTGAAGGTCACATGGGCCAGGTGATTTAGTAATTTTTAGGTATTTTATGGCGTCACAAGTTTCTTCAAAAGTGGGCAGTTCGTCAATCTTCATTGCTAGAGGTACCTGAGTAATTGTATCTAAAAGGTTTAGCTCTATAGGGTTTCTATGATTTAACAGGGTTAGGAAGTGCTGTCCCCAGCGATTTAGAATGGCTGTTTTTTCTTTTAGGAGATTGCCATCTTGTAATCTGCCAGGAGCTAAATTGCGTTTTACAGGCCCATAGATAATCTTCAGGCCGTTGTATAACCCATGTTCGTTGTTATTGTCAGCAAGGTGTTGCAGGTTCTTTGCCAGGTTGGTCCACCATTCATTTTCCATATCACGAAGCTTGAGTTGAGTTTCCTTTCTTAAATTATCAAAAGTTAGTTTCAGATGTGCGGAACTTGGATTTGAGAGCCAGGCATCATGGGTCTTGTTCTTCTCCGTCAGCAATATTTGAATGTCTTTGGAATTTCCGTCAAACCTTTTTGTATGGTGTCAAGGTTGAAAACTTATAGTCTCCTCTGCACACTGTTTCAGAGTCGAATGAAGAGTAGTCCAGACGTTGCTAGCTGTCACAGTTGGGGGTTCGTGGTCTTGCATTATATTTACATATATTGAGCTTCTGTAAGAATTTCGTTTTACTTGATCTTTCAAGCTGTTGGTATTTAGCTGGGGGGCGAATTATAAGATTTAGCTTGCAGAGTATCATAGTATGATCTGTTGAGCACTCTGCACCTCTCATTGCTCTGAGGCCAGAGCATAATGTGTGCTCTATTTTTTATTGATTTTAGACAGGACAAATGTTAACCATGAAGTTCTGGCGAATCTTTTTATATCTATTGTGTATCAGAGCGTTTACGATATTCAGTGATAATTAGCAAAAAGTGAATGTGTGTGCCTATGATGACGAATACCTCCGCTTTGTTGACCCGGCGAATGAACGAAATTTTATGAACTTAGGGAATCGTGTGACAATTTTACAATAATCCCGAACAGAACTATTGAAATTTAGATACAAATGCAATAAATTGAACTTATTTATAATTCAGAGAGTGAAAAATTAGGTATTTTTAATAATAGAGGAAGACGAGCAGGTATGAGAACCAAACGAACAATTGTGACACGTGTGACGAAGAGAAAAGAGAAGCACAATACTCAGTATCGTTCACAGGTGTTATCAGCACCATCTATTATTCGGAAGCTTAACAATAACAGTATATGCACGCCACCTACACTCTCCCTCACAAACCCTCAAAGCCTCACTAATGTTTTTGAGGAGTTATTTGCACGAGTGACATCGCTTAATACTGACGTTATTGCTGTAAGTGAAACATGGTTTTTTGCAAAATAAGCCAGAAAAATTGTACACATTACCCTGGTACGAACTATTTAACACGGATCACGAGACCAGGGAAGAAGGCGTGGCCCTGTATGTCAAGGACGTTTTTAACATACGTAACATTAATGCAGTGGTTCCAGATAATTTTGAATGTGTATGGGTAATGCTCGATAGCGAATTTTCCCGTCATGTAAACAGACTGGCTGTTTGCTGTCTATATTACCCACCGTCCGCACCTGTACACGATAAACTCTTAGGGCATATTGTGAACACAGTTGACCAACTACGCGCGGAGTACTGCGATTTGCGAGTGGTAATACTAGGCGATTGCAATGACCTAGACGTGTCCTACATCACTACGCAACTTGGACTTAGATGTATAGTGAGTGAACCAACACATGATAATTCTATTATTGATTTGATATTGACTGATGCAGAATTTTATACGTAAAGCCAAACACAGCCTCCCATTAGACTTAGTCGCTAGTTGTGTGTGGTGAGTGGACCCGACACTCACGCAGCTTCAACACCTCATTGTGTGCGGACTTATAGACCATTTTTGGACTCGTCAGTGCGCCAGTTCGACCAGTGGAGATGGACGACGTTGACACGGCGACGGGCATGTTGGAGCGGACACTAGTGGAACGGTATGAGGCGGCCTTTCCCCAGCGACGACAGCGGATGCGGAGGGATAATAAACCGTGGGTCACAGCACGGATCCTTCGCCTCATGGACGCCAGACGCCGTACTTATAGTTGTGGGAGTATGAATCGCTAGGGAACGCTGTACAAACAGATCAAACAGAAAATTAAAAATGTTAAACATAAAATAGGCTTGAAAATACAAGAAAATGATACTAATTCCTCGAATTTTTCAAACAATTTAAAGTTCATATTAGGAACTCAAAAGAAACCACTTAAAATATGTTTCCTCAACACCTCACTAGTGATGAAATATGTGATGCAATTAAATTGCATTTCACTAATATTTGCACACACCTACCAGCAAATCCACAGTTTTTTGCCAGCTTATGAATTTCCTGTTAATGATTGGATTATTGTATACAAATCGTTGTTAATAATGAAAATAGAGAAAGCATCTCCAGCTAATTCGTTACCCAAAAGGTTACTACGTGAGTTTGCATACGAAATTAGCAAGCCCCTTACCTATATTGTTAATTTAAGTTTAAAAAACTGGAGTGTTTCCAGATAGATGGAAGCTAGCAACCTTAACGCCCCTGGCAAAGAAGACTCCCTTAGCTAATTTGGGTGACTTGCGTCCCCTTTCTCTCACACCTGATCTAGGCAAATTGTTAGAGGGTTTCGTGGCCAATCTTGTGTTATAGGACATCCGACCCAACCTTGACCGTAAACAGTATGGTAACTTGAGGGGTAAATCCACCACATATTATCTTGTACACTTGCTGGACACAATTTTGAAAGGGCTAGACCAACCAAAGAAAATAGCACAAATTGACCTTATTGACTTCCAAAAGTCTTCGATTTTGTAGATCATACTGTGGCAATCACAAAATTTTTCCGCCTTGGGTGACGACCTCCCCTCTTAGCATATGTAACCAGCTTTTTATCAAATGGCCGACACAAAGTCAGATTCCACGACTCCACCGCGGAGTGGGACAGCATCACCTGTGGGGTACCTCAGAGGACCCGGTTAGGCCTAATTATTTTCCTTGCACTAGTTAATAATTTATGTAGAAATGCTGGAATCTCTATCAAATATGTTAAAGATTTGACTCTTGCAGAGATTGTCGATTTTGATCATAATATAAATTTTACATTACCTTTATGCTTTAAATGATTTATCAGAAGGTTGTGCAGCCATCAATATGTTCCCTAACACACTGAAATGCGAAGTACTGATCATCTGCCTCCCTAAACGTCTCATCATATTTCCTGAATTAATTATAGAAAACTCACCCCTACCAATTGTAAATAAGTGTAAACTCTTAGGAGTACATATCAATGTAGATTTACTGGGACAATCATGTTGCACATATGCTGTCCAAGGCCAATCGATGTATTTTTATCTTGTACCGCGCCAGACAATTCGGTTTCAACCCTAATGTAATGTTAACATTATATCAGTGGTACATTAGAACCCCACTCGAGTATGCTGCACCTGTATGGCACCCAGGACTCACTCAGGGCCAATATACGCTCCTTGAACGCATGCAAAAACGTTGTTTTCACATAATTCTTGGACCTCACTATATTAGTTACGAAAACGCCCTAGAACAACTTCAGTGCAAATCCCTATACCAAAGACGTGAGGATCCCACTTTAAACTTTGACAAATCTATTTTTAATTTGCGAGAACATAGACATTTAGCCTCACCATATCTGCATGACATTCATGGGAGGGAAACAAGAAGAGGCAGGGAATTGCTACAATCCATAAGGTGCAGAACCAATAGATATAAGAAGTCCACAATACCCTATATAGTAAAGAAACTCAATGACAATATTACAGTTTAGATCATTTATGAACTGTACTTATAGCCAAAATTTTTAGTCTATATATATATATATATATCACAGTAATGTATTCGATTCAATTTCGCTAAAGAATAGATAAATAAATGTATTTTTTGTGCATATATATTTTATCTTAATTAAGAATTTGTAAACCGAGATATCATGTTTTGCGCTACGTATATTGTTTTGTAAAACTTTCTTGGTTCAATAAACCTTTAATTATTATTATTATTATTATTATTATAAAATCATTCATATGACCATGCTTGGAACGTGGGTGAGTCCAAATGGTTTTAAATTTTTTCTGAAGTTGAAATGTAGTATTAGTGATTACAAGATTATGCTCTGAACAGAATCTTAGCAGTCTAAGACCGTTACTGTTCATTTTCCCCATTCCATGTTTGCCAATGACCTATGACTAGAGATGGGCTTGTTTTCCTAATCTTGCATTGAAATGCCCAAGCAATAGGATTTTGTCTTCTTTGGGTACTGCGACTAGTGCTGAATGTGCGATTCATAGAATACATCTTTTTGTTCTTCACTGGAGTCTAGTGTCGGAGCATATGCACTAATTAGGGTGGTGAAGCGGTGCTTTGCAAGAGTTATACGCCATGTCATCAGTCTTGGGGATATGCCTACTGGCGATTCAGTTATTTTGGCGAGTAATTTGTTACGTAAGGCAAAGCCAACTGCATGGATTTTACGTTCGTATTCATCATAGCCTTTCCAGTAGACTGTATATCCCTCACCAACCTCTGTTAACTATCTTTGCCTGCTAATCTCGTTTTGCTCAATGCCACAATGTCAACATTGTATCTGTTTATTTCATGGACTATAATAGTTGTTCTGCATCGGGTCTGGTTTGGAGTTCCTTATCTAATAAGGTTTTTATATTCCACTCAGCAACTCTAAGTGGTATTTTCCTTTTCTTAAGTTTACGACCGCACTCACGGATGGCTTGGCAGACGCGGTCTTCTGCCCAGGTTGTTGTAAGGCTTCCTTTTTTAAACCAAGTCTTGGTAATGGTTCTTCCCATTCCTGGGTGAGCAGTGAGGCATCCGTTTCCGGCTGCTCAGACATGTTGAGAGCACACGAAAACTGAGCCAACCCTTTTCGCTACTCAGTTAGCGGCGATCACCTCAACACCGCCCGCGTGCAGGAATCAAACTCGCAGCTCCCAGCCACATCCATGGCCTGCCACTCACACCTTATTCTGTCGCCGAGGGACTTTTGGTTGTATAGCGTTAATGAACAGATGAGTGTGTGAAGGGGATGATTGAGTGAAAGAGATGAATGAAAGAAAGAGATGTGAAATGATAAAAAGATAAAAGATGAGTGGAGCTGTGCTTGCGCAGGGAGTGTATTAATGTGGAAAGGGGCTTGCACTGGACCTATCCCCAAAGCTTAGCCTTACACATAATTGAAGGCGGCAAGAGTTAAACAGGACGAACATCGACTGTCAGAGGTTGCAGAGGTCTGGCGGACATCCTGTTTGTTGAAAGCCACCCAATGAGGCACCTCACTCACATTTTTTTTATTCGGAGTTGTACTCCCGTAGACCTATCCCAGTCATGGGTAACCCACAGTTTGGGTGGGGTTATTCTAGCTGAAGAAAAAATCTCCTTATAACTACCCTCACCTGGTTTAGCCTGCTGGTTGAGCAGTTTGCCGGGGTGTGGCGTCTGGTCATAACACGCCAGCTTCTTGGAGCCACAAGTGAGGGCTGGTTGCCAGTATGGGAACCAATGTCTTCTGGATCACTCTAAAAAGGAGAAGCGCAACCACTAGAGTACAAGGGTACTATCCACTGAAACACACCATACAGTACCGTCGCACGAGCAAAACAAATACTGTCTGGCGGGTACGTCTTAAGAACCTCTCCTTAACTTTTCCTCCTTTGCCAAGACAAGGCATGATGATAGCTCGGACTCCTTCCATACTCGATTTACGATTTATGAAAGAATGAATATACAATGAATTTTTACAAACATGTAAAAATAAATAGTTAACAGTGGGGAAAAAATAGAAAATCTAGCGGAGAAGAGAAAGTTACAAGTAGAAGTATGAAATAACTAAAGGCCCTAGGGGACAGAGATCAAATTGTTTACTCTCTACGATCTTAATTTTTGGTATCTACATGTTAAAATAAAATATTTATAGGTTTATAGTTATTTACATATTTTTAATTTTTCTTAATATTTGAAAATTTAAAAAATATATATTTAGTAACTTTTATTACTATTTTAATCACTTTATTCATTTTAAGTTACTTTTGCACATTTATTTACTTGTCTATTTCAAACGTCTTCAAGCCATTTTTGAGTGTTTTTTATTTTGACCGCAAGATTCTGGTCCCGGGTCTCCTTTTATGGGGCTACAGACGGGTAAACCGAATACCTTGAGGGCCACGTCTTCTCGTCGAAGGAGCATCCCTTTAACAAGAATTCTTTCTCATCTCTAAGGGAATCTCCTAGGTGTTTTAGAAATTCTTCTTGGTCCTCTCCTCCTGTGGTTTGTTGTCCCTTATCTTCTTGTTTCTTGTCTTCTTCATCTTGTTGTATCGTTGTTTTCCTTTTCTCTCTTCTCTGCTATTTCTCTTGGGGCTTTTCTTTGAGCTCACGCTCTTTGCCTATTCCTCTTTTTACGTTGTTTAATCTTCTTCTGTATTCTTTTGTTGATATTTGTTCGTTGGTTCTTCTATATTCTTCTCTTTTTGGTGGTCTTTGTCGAGAAATTGTATATTTAAGACTTCTTGCGAGGCATAGTTAGGTGGAACCATAGATTATTTTAACTCCGTTCATCTGCAGAAGGCGATTTAGCTGTTCCGCAAATTCGCCGGGGTTAGGCAGGTTTGCCAAGTGTGCAAAAATGAATATGGCCATTATGTCAATATTGGAGAAGATCACGTTCACATTATTCTGGGCCTTTCCGAATTTTCGACCTTCGTGATGATACCCCATTTTAGTTTGGCGGACAGCTCGGACTTGATTTCCTCACAAGTGTTATCTGTGAAGAATGGGTCAAGTTGTCGAGGGATGACTGTTCTCTGGACCAGGATCTCTTGAGAGACCGTTGCTTCCAATCCGAATTTTTGGAGGCTTTTTTTTACCTCGTCCGAACCAATCTTTCTACGTCCTTCATGGTGTCGCAGACGGTTGCATATCCAGAGGGCGTGATGATCAGCCATTTGAGGTCGATGTTGAGGATGCCGTAAATTGTCTCCATTACGGTCATCTTTGCTATTTTTTTTATCATTTTTCATAGATACCATAAAATTGCCCATTACTTTTGTTCCAACCTGATATTTGTTGGCTTGGAGTCTATGTGTTCAGAAGTTTGTAAATTTTGGCTTAGAAAGCAACCCAAGATTGGTGGAAATTGGATAAATTATTGTCGAGATCGATGAAAGCAACCTGGGAAAATGTAAATATAATAGAGCTATGTTTATAAATTTGGAAGTATTGATCAAATATCGGAAAATAAATTGTTTTGCCTGTACTGGACTATTCGGCAGATACATTAATACCTTTTATACTATATTACATCTTGCCCGGTTCTGTATTTACGATCGACAAGTGATTCTATTCATTTAATAATTAGTCAATCTTTAAATTTCGTTCACCCTTAAAGTGGAGCCAACACTCAAAATAATAGCAATGTGAATGAATGACAAATCTTAGGGTACTGCGCGCAAGCAATAAGAAGGAACATTATAATAAATACGTTGCCAGATATTTAGTTATTCATGACGTTCTACATAATGTAAGGATGCATAGTTTTGTAAGAGCTATAACTCAGTTATATTATTTAGTAAATTAAAGGTTTCTTGCTCGATAAATTATAAAAAAATAGATTTGTTCGGTTAAGTAATGTAATCTTTGGTTAAGTAAGGATTAGATAGCTAGGTAAAATTAAACAATACATTTTAATGGTACATTTGAGGTTTTTAATTAAATCTAGCCTCATTATATTGTATCCATAAACAGTGAGTCGAGAAAAATTATTACTTGAATTTTTGTGAACTTTAATGCATTTGCACAAAAATTAAGGTCAGATTTAAATAAAACATCAAATGTAACATAAAATATATTATTTAATTTCAAACAAGAGTTAGGGGTAACTTTGAATAAGAGTGGCGCACGCGTTTTAGGATACTTAAGCCTGTAATACTTCTTTGTATCATTGTAATAGTACCGTAGGAGTAATAATTCGACTGCGGAGAAGGTCTATCATCCTTTACAAAGTTAAAAAAATGTCAATATTTCACACCGTTTCTGCAACCCCAAAATTCTTCTATGACGCCATCTTGAAATGCCATTCAATGGCATAATTTACGCGTGTGCGTTTGTTTTCAATGTTAGTATTTATTTTTATTTTCCGAATAACGATGTAGGAGGTTAAGGGTAGTAAAGTATTTAAGCATGTTTAGTCACGCAATCTGTTGGTGATTTTGTCGCGATAATTCTAAGCTAATTATGTCTAAATGTGAAAGCTTTGCCTCCCAAATCCCTTCCCCGATTTTTTGTAATTACATTGTAGTATAAACTAATCGAAAGCTTATCATTAGCTCAGGTATTCGTTTGAGAAACTAATTCTAGGCTTTCAAGTTTCTTACTCTACCTGCTGGTTGAAAAAAATCGGGTGAGTGGGGGCTAGAGCCCCAAGCACTAAAGGTGAGTATGGGGGCGAAGCCACAAATTTGCAATATAATCACTTTTGAATAGGTTTAGAAGTCGAATTTCAATGCTTTCAATGGGTTGCAAGACATCGTCAGGCGCATTCTATATTATTGAATGAAACATAAATCAAACCTTTTATCATGAAAGGTAGTGATGATCATAATCACATTTCTGACACCTAAAAAGTATTAAAAATACATTTTATGGGAAAAAATCGTGGTGGAGATGTGAAATTTACGAATAATAAATTCACTCCCGAACATCGATCGTTTAGGCTACCTTTTGTGTGAGAATAATTCAAAGTTTTTTTATAAACTTAAAAATATACTAAACATGTTTATATACCTTACTACCCCTAACCTTCCTTCTACATCGTTGTTCGGAAATTAAAAATGTAACTAATATTAACACTAAAAATAAACACAAAAGCGTAAGTTAGGCATTTAAAGATAGCTTTGTACAAGAAGAATTAATTGCGTGGCAGAATTGGATCGAAATATTGTCTTTTTGTTACTTTATAAATTCTGATAGACAGCCACTATCAAAATATTTCCTCAAGGACACTATTACAATGATACGAAGAAGTTTTCCAAATTAGAGCTAACTAAAATTCATCGTCCTTTTAACCCTACCGAGAAAAACTAAGCCAGTCTACCAAGGCTTTAATTTGGAGAAGAGGTACGCGTTCATAAATATGCCCCTAAAAAAGCCAACTTGTTAAATCTGCACCTCAATGTAGATACTTTGTTTTCATTACCTCGAAAAATTATTCATTTCTACTTTAAACAGAAAATTAAACTGTATCGTTGTTCGGCTAATAAAAAGTAACTAATATTATCATTAAAAACAAACGCACGAGCGTAGCTTAAGCATTTCAAGATGGCGTCCTAGAATTCTTGCGTGGCAGCAGAATCAGGTTGAAATATTGTCTTTTGTGACTTTATGAAGTGATATAGACCATCTCAGCCATGGAAATATTACTCTTAGGACACAATTGCAACGATATTAAGCTTAATTACAGGCTTTAGTGGGATAAAACGAGTGCATTACTCTTATTCAAAATTAAAGATTATAGCATCTTGCATTGCGGTCACCGAGAGTGATGGCGGGATATGCCTGATTAATAAGAACGTGGGAATAAACAAATTTTGGTGCCTATCAGTTGCTATCCAGTAGCGATTATCAATGGCCTGAGTTCTTTTTTTACTTCCACGTCACGTGGGATTCCTCCAGGTTTCGTATCGGTGGGAACTTGGGTTTTTAGTCGCGGGCGACTCTACATATAACTATATCAGTCGGTTAGTCCTCGTTTTGCTTTTTTTTTGTTTTTGTAATAACATCTAATTATTAGTCTGATTCTAATGAATTTCAATCTCTTATGTTGTTTTACATTCTATTTCGAAAGATATAATAGCCAAGGTCCCCCCAAAGTTAGCCCAGGAATTATTCTGTTTTTGCTATAACATCATAACTATTCGACCGATTCTAACGAAATTTGAAACCCTTTAAGAACGGTTTTACATCCCGGTCTTTGGACGAAAAGAGTGGTTTCGGCTAAGACCACTCAGTTACCTAGGCAAATTTTCTTCCATTTTGCAGGATAAATTTACCTTTGTTTGGCTTAGGTTTGGGGGAAAGGGAGGCCGTTTTCTTTCCTTATTTCGGATAAAGGTTGTAGTTTGCTGAATAACTGTTGTCCTCTTCTGTGCACTCATTGAATGTGAGTGCAGCCAAAAAGTGGTCTCTCAAGAAGAATTCAACGAGGGCATCGTAGTCATGCGGCATTTTAGAAGCATCGAGGCAAACGTTGAGGTGACGCTGGATGGTATACCCAAACTGACGGTATGTATAGACTGGCTGAAGGTGGGCATGTCTGAATTTGGATCGGTAAAAGTCTGGAGTCCTGTTATATGTCGCAAGTAATCCGATTTTATGGTCGAATAATGGACTGTTGCCTCCGAGGGGAGTTGGGAATTTACCAAGGGCAACATTTGGGCCACTCCATCTGTCTAGATGTCCAAATGGTTGATTTTGAAGATTTTCTCGAAGTGGAGTACGAAGGATCCGAAATCCTCGCCTTCCTTGAAAACTGGAAGCTTAACAGATGCAGTAAGGGAAAGCTTCGGAGACGCTGAAGAGAGTCTCGTTCCTGGTCCTACTCATTTCAAGTTCATGAAGGCGGATTCTTTTTCTTTGTTCTCGTTCCTTCTTTTCTCTTTCTCTTCTTTCTCCTCGTTATTTTCTTTTTTCTTCTCGTTTTTCACTTTTTTCCTCTCGTTATTTTCTTTTTTCTTCTCGTTTTTCTCTGTTTTCTTTTCGTTCCTTCTTTCTCTTTTCTTAGTCTTCTCTGTTCTCTTCCGGTCCTTTCCTCCTCTTGGATATAAGCTAAGAGGTCCTTGACGCTGAGCCCAAGCGACTCTCCTTATAACTTAAACGTGTTAACTAATGAGGACATTTTATCACGTTCGACCACCTAAAAAACAAACTAACACACTAATAATTATTTCGCACGGCGCGAATATTTAATTATACTGTTTTCCTCCTTGTTTTGATGAGAGGAGGGGGCCTGTATCATCTTCTTCTTGCAGGTATTATTTCTGAGTTAACTTTAGGTATTTTACGCATAGCCTCTAGTTTGCCTTTGGTAAGGTTCAGTGACTTGCAATTGCTTTTTTGTTGCGACATTTCTTTCCTGGCTCTTCTTTTGGTTGGCAGGTATCTTTTACCATTCCAAGGTGGTGTTATTTTCCGAAACTCCCTCTTGCTGTTTGCTCTCTTCATTTGCGACTGAGCTATCTCTTCAATTTTGCTTGTTGCTTTTCTCGCGTTTCATGAAGCAGACATACCCTAAATACCCCTGATGAGTCTAGGTTTTTCCACTTTTTCAATTTAGGAATTTCGTTTTCATATAGAAGACGAGTAAGGGACCCTTTCTTATATTTTTGGTGAAGCAAAGTTTTTCTGTCGTGAACTATAAATTCGTTTACCTTTCATAATCTCCTTTGTTTTCGGACAACTTATTGCTATAGTGCGATGCAGTCCTTATCAGTTTAAGCCCTTCTTATTTTTAAAGTTGCATTTTACGCGACTGTGTCCCTCCTTTGCACATTTGGAACATATTTTTTTCCATTTAGGAAGACGGTTGCCGAGGTGTGTGGTTCCATCTTATAGGAGAATAAGCACATTTGAATATTTTGGAGTTTCTTCCTCAATATTTTCAGAAGGAATTCTCACGTTGTTGTTAAGTGAGCCATCATTCTTTGCCTTTCTCGCCATCTCCGCCACAGGGGACGTTATTTTGAACACATAAGTGTGTTCATTAAACTAGATCAACTTTTTAACAATGGCACAGTTTCATTGTTTCTGCATTTCTCCTTTCATCCTTCAGCTGTAAAGCATCCCATCCAGGAATATATCTTGCGGCAGATGACACTTCTCTTCGAAGACACTTGAGGACGTCGGGGGTGAAGGGGTTAAGTCTAAGCCTATTTGCCCGAGGTAGTTTTATTCCGTTCTCTAACAAAATGCAGTCTACATCTTTACCCTTGGGCCAGTTCTAACGTCGCTAATTCGTATGAGTGCGACTTGCAATTCTGCCTTAAAAGGCTGGTCAGACAGATTCCCTGGCCCATACTCTCATCCTGGCAGCCATTCATCATCCCTTTGAAGGTAGGGGTGGGTAAATTATAGGGCACTTCTTCTTGATTGTTAAAAAAAAAAAAAAAATAACGGAGAAGTTCTTTCTTGCTGCTAATATTGGATATTTTGCCTCTTCCATTCTCAAAAATATTGCTCAATGAAGTTGAGAGACAGGTGTATTTAAACGAATAACCGGCTGTCATATTCATAGAATATACATATTTGAGTGTCTTTTTTAACCATATTCTGTTTTGGATCATTAGAGAGAACTTGAAACACACTTTGTGGCGCGCGTCACCCGAAGGTTTGAAGGATAAAAAGAGTGATGTTTACTTTATCCAGAAAATCCTTTGCCTTCTGAGGTTCTTAAAGGATAGGCTCTATAAATAACATACTCTCGCTTATTCTCTATAATCAGACAACACTGATGTCTTCTGGATTTCAGCATCTTTTCTCTTCCAATTTATCTATTAATGGTCCAATGGCAACTCTTGTTAATCAAAGGAAAGAGATGGTTTAGATAATCGGTAATAAGTTTGCTTCATCCGCCTAATTTTACCTTTTGCCCTCGGGTTAAAGAAATTATTGGCGCAATAAATAATTATTACAAATATATGTAGATAATATATTAATAATTAATTAAGTATATAAGATTTCTTTCTATCTGACACAATGATTAGTTTTTATTTAAATAATCTTTGAATTTTAGTAATTCCATAATTTCCCTTCATTTTCCTATGTAGGTAGTTTTAGAGCATACAACAAAAAGAAAAGTCATAAAAGCGATTAATGAAAGACTTAATACCTTATTTAAATATATTAGTAATGAGCATTTGTAGGGATCGTTCTATAAAATAGGTAGACTTCTGGCACCAAATGGCAGGATTTAATAGGCCCTGCGAGGAACTCCATAAATGAACCCTCGGTGGATTTATCAAATCCTAAAAATTGCTGTGTGTGTAAATAGAGGAAATAATATACCGAGCAAAATAAATAAAGAACCAAAGAGAATTAGAAAATGAAATTATATATGTGTTAAACTGTACAAATAGACCTGAGTCAAGCGGTTGTTAGAGTCGCGCGGAAACTTACGAACATACAAAAATATCAAATCTATAGGAAATATGTATGCACAACATGTACACAGAGCTGTTAGAAACTCCGCACAAGTGGTGAAAATAACGAACAAACTAGAAGACTAGCTCCGCATCACGGACAAGTCAAGGTCGCGCTCCTGAGAAACGAAACATATAAATATAGAGATCGACTCTCATTATTCAGAAGAAGATTCATTATTCCTTCTTCATTAACTCAATTACTTCCCTTAGTAGCGTCACGGAATCCCGTTTACTCCCTATATTCCTGCTGCCTTTAGACTCGATACTTCGCGTAAAACACTTGCCTCTTTAGTAGGCCAATTCAACAATAAAGTTATATTTTCTTTGCCGCGTCTTTTCAAAGTCCTTTACTTATGCCAATTACCGAGACACCTTCAGTAAGCTCAGCCTCACGCATAACCCTCGTGGGAAATTATAAGGAGTCACAACCAATTCGACAGAGGCGTAGAGTAGACCCACTGCCTAAAGTCCTTGTCACCGGTCCAGCGCAATAAAAACGAGTTCTCTTCATTACACGCCCTTATAATTACTGACCACGCACGCACAAACCGGTATCCTATACCACCACATAAACAGGTAACACCCACCAGTACCATTAACCATCACCCCATATATTATTTATTTCTTGAAAAAGATATGTTGAGGCTGAAATAAAGGAAACTGTTTGGAGAAACAATAAAAATATACTTGAAACATTTTTAGATTTTCTAAATGTCATCAGTATCCTTAAAGTCTTATTTCGAAGAATGCTGCATACATGTGAAATAATTTTAAAATAGGATGTTTGAAAGTTATATGATTAATAAAAAAAATAGAAACTCATAGAAAATATAGTTAATATGTAGGGGTGCGAAAATGTATCAGAGAAAAATTCCTCAATGTATCAGAAAAAAATTCCTCCAACTCGATAATATAAATAGCTGATAAAATTACCAACTCAAGACGTTTAAATCTAACGGTACCGCGTTCGAAACTCAACAGTCCAAAACCTTTTACGAAGAAATCTCAAGAAGAAGTCGGAAGTCAAAGAAAACGATTGAAGGACCAACTCAACTAGAATCAAGAAGGACCAAGAAATCAAACCAAAATAAATGGAAGAAATATGAAAAAGCATCAAGAAAGAAAAACGAAGATTAAGAACCAACCCAGCCAACAAGAATACCTAAGTCAAGATAAAAGGAAGAAAAAGGAAGATGCATAAAAAAAGAAAAACGAAGATTAAGAACCAACCAAACAAACAAGAATACCTTAAGTCAAGATGAATGGTTGACAAATGTTTGAAGGGCCAACTTAAAGAAATAAGGAATTTCAGTCAAGAAGACGGAAATAGATTCGATAAAAAAAGAAAAGCAAGAATAACATTGATAAATAAATAAAGTTATAATAAAGAGCCCCCATCCCATCGAATAATTTGTAAAAATTAGATTCTAGTACAGCTACCTACTAACAGTGCAACATCTAGTTATTTCTATATTAACCAAGTGCAATGAAATAAATTTAATTTAATCGTTAATCTATCTTGATAAATTCCCAATTTTATTTTTAGAAACTTCTTAGACTTTTCTCCATTAAAGCTAGAACGTTAAGGTTATCCTTCAGACCTACAGAAAATCGCCATTTTCTTCCCATTTATAAGAATAACTAAACCAAATAAATAGGAGCCTACGTTAAACTTTTCCTTTTAAGCTCCCACCACTACCAAATATTTCTATAAATTTATCAATGTAAAAATATATGCAATAAACCCAACCTAAAAACACAATATGCATTAAACTAATTTTAATTATAAGGATTAATTTTAAAAGATTATTTTATAATACAATGCTAATTACATATTTGCGTTAGGGAAATATAAGAGTACCTACAGGGTGAGGCAGGGAAAGGAAAGAGATGCAGAGGAGATAGAGTGGAAGGTATACATTCTAAAATAGGTGCTTCAGGGATAGGAGGGCTGAGTTGTCTTTATACCAATGCTCGTTATTTAGTTATTTAGTTATATTATTGATGAAGATATAGATATAATATATTTAATAGAATCATGGGTTAATGAAATAAATTTAATGACAACGTGAGTGAATTTGAATTAAAGGGTTATGATATGTACATTAATCAAAGGAGAGATAGGACTGGTGGTGGGTTGATTATTTATATTAGAAATATCATTTCATCAAATCTAAATAATTCTATAAAGCAAGAAGAAGTTGAGTCCCTTTGGATAGATATATGGCGGAGG
The DNA here is from genome assembly GCA_963969495.1 of Ceratothoa steindachneri. NCBI lineage: Eukaryota > Metazoa > Arthropoda > Malacostraca > Isopoda > Cymothoidae > Ceratothoa > Ceratothoa steindachneri. The sequence goes on along the minus strand of OZ018329.1, from coordinate 83,047,156 downwards.
GGAGAGATGAAAGGATCTCTTCGTTGGTCACCAGATATATTTATATTCCACATCGTTTTGTGATCCTCTTTGCTATTGCGCTTCCCATAAGACTGTTGCGAAACGTTGATCGTTAAACCGGATTTGGGTGATACGATAACGTTCAGAGAAATTATTACCTGAATCCAAAAGGTAATCCTTAATATATTTTTGGCTGTGTGATGAGCAGAAATTCTGATATGACTTTGCTTCGAACAAAATGGTGATGAAAACAAGAAGACTGCAGTTCTATTTATTTTGTGGCTTTGGTTATCAAATGGAGGAGGAGTCCAAATTAGATTGATTATCGATCTCACGAGCTTATCTTTGATGATGCTTAAATACAACTCTCTTAATGTTCTTCCTTTGGTCGATAAATGAATGAGACTCGTCTTGATGTAAGATCAATTGCGTAAATGCTATATCCTGAAACGGAGTATATGACTTGATTGGTATGACCCGCGAGCGATATGTGAAACTGCTCCTTGAAATGATTTCTTTCGAATGATTTCTCTCCTCCTCGATTTGCTCGTTTTATAATTGGACACATTTACAAAAATATAAATATAAATACATATACAATACTTTTGAAAACCTTTTCTCTCGTGAAAAATATACTGAAACGGTGAAATTTGGTCAAACGCTTTTTATAGTCTTCCTTAACCAAAATAAAAATATAATATTGTGGTTGTAATTTGATGCTCACCGAATGTCGTTACGATCGAGCTAACCCATTTTAAGGTTCCCTTTTTAACTAAAGAATAATTAGTCTCATTCCCAGTTTACCTTTTTCACCGCGACTTTGGTCTTTTCGACTAGTCAAAATAGAAATGGTTCTAAAATATCCTGTTACATTTTACAATGTTTTATTTGAGTTTCTTTTTGTTTCGTTTCACACACATAAATATATTTACATTGGCTAATTGTACACATTAATACTTCATGGGTTTGTGTGTGCACATATTTTGTGCACCACAGATATTAGGGTCAGTAAAAATAGGATAATACACTTGGGAGCCTTTTACAGACCACCCGGAAGGACTGACTGTCTTGATGAGCTAAGGATTAGGGAAATAAGGAAAGGATGTAAAGTAGATACATTTATTCTTAGTGACTTGAATTTAAATTCTGTGGACTGAGGAAATATGATAGGAAGGGATAGAGCAAGTTGTAAGCTTATAGAATGTTTTGAGGATAATCTTTTGACTCAATTTGTTAATAAGCCAACAAAGGTTGACAATATATTAGATCTGGTTCTTTCAAATAATGATCACTTGGTTCAGGAATTTACTTTCGGAAAGGCATTCGGAAGTAGTGATCATCAGATGGTTCGTTTTAACTTGGAAATTGTGGAAGGTAAAACATCAGCAAACTTCACAAAAAAATCCAAATTTTTATAGGGGAGATAACGATAAATTACGCAACTTGCTAAATCAGATTAGGTGGGATATATAATTCAGGGGGAAAAATACTTATGAGATGTGGGACACTTTTAAGAGTATACTAAACATAGTCCAGGAGCAGTGTATTCCAATGAAGACTATTAGGAAGAAATGTAGGAAGCCGTTGTGGTAGAATCAGGAGATAGCTAGAAAAATCTCTGAGAAGAAAAGAGCATATCAAAGAATACAGAGAGAAAGACTTTTGACAATTTAAATAATTATAGGTCGACCAGAAGTGAGCTAAATAAGATTATTAAGAAGAGAAAAAGGGCGGCAGAAATTAATTTAGCTCAAAATAATAATAAACATCTAAGAAAATTCTTTAGTAATTATAGAATTAATAACAAATCTAACAGTGATAAAATAGGGCCTATTAGATATGAAGGGGTTTTGAAAGAATCTGATGAGGAAATAGTAGAGGTTCTTAATGATAATTTTTCTTCAGTATTTACACAAGAGAATCCAGATAGATTAATTTATGATAATTTTAGGTCAAGTAGTTTTGAATACCATTAATTTGAACAAGGAAATAATTAAAGGGCTTATATTAGAGATAAATACTAGGAAATCATCTGGCCCAGAAAACATTCATTCTAGGTTACTCAAAGAAGGTGTAAATAGTATTGCAATAGCTCTTTAGAAGATATATACTAGATCACTAGAGTTTGGAGAAATATCTAGTGATTGGAAATTAGCGAATGTAGTGTGAAGTTCTTGAGAAGATAGTTAAGAAGGGAATTTCTGACCATCTACACTGTGGTAGGTTAATAAGTGATGCTCAGCATGGGTTTAGAAGCGGTAGATCGTGTTTAACAAATTTTCTGGATTTTATCGATTATGTTACTAAACAATTATATAAGGGAGAGAATGTTTATGTAATTTACTTAGATTTTAGCAAAACGTTTGATAAGGTTCCACATAGGAGACTAGTTGACAAATTAAAAATGCATGAGATATGAGGTAAAGTTTTGAATGGGATAACTGAATGGTTGAAAGACAGGAAACAGAGAGTTGTGCTAAATGGGGTGAGGTCACAGTGAAGGGACATTATCAGTTGTGTACCACAGAGATCCTTTCTAGACCCTTTATTATTCATAATTTATATACATGATCTTGGGGAGGCTGTAAATAGCAAAGTGTCAATTTTTGTCTTTGTCTTTGTTTTGCATTCTCTTCATATTTATGTACTTTCTGCTTTTTTGACACCGATTAACGGGTTGATGCTGATTAAGTAAATGTTTCCCTTATCATTCCAAATTATATTTTCCTTTCTTTGTTCTATGAAATGTTTCTGAGAATTTACAGAGTTCTGACTACCTGTTTCGCTCTCCCAATCCGCACTGTGACGTTCTTATGTATTGTTACTAAACAATTATATAAGGGAGAGAATGTTTATGTAATTTACTTAGATTTTAGCAAAACTTTTGATAAGGTTCCACATAGGAGACTAGTTGACAAATTAAAAATGCATGAGATATGAGGTAAAGTTTTGAATGGGATAACTGAATGGTTGAAAGACAGGAAACAGAGAGTTGTGCTAAATGGGGTGAGGTCACAGTGGAGGGACGTTATCAGTTGTGTACCACAGAGATCCTTTCTAGACCCTTTATTATTCACAATTTATATACATGATCTTGGGGAGGCTGTAAATAGCAAAGTGTCAATTTTTGTCTTTGTCTTTGTTTTGCATTCTCTTCATATTTATGTACTTTCTGCTTTTTTGACACCGATTAACGGGTTGATGCTGATTAAGTAAATGTTTCCCTTATCATTCCAAATTATATTTTCCTTTCTTTGTTCTATGAAATGTTTCTGAGAATTTACAGAGTTCTGACTACCTGTTTCGCTCTCCCAATCCGCACTGTGACGTTCTTATGTATCCTTTTGGTGTGATTAACATTCCCAGTATATTTCACACTATGGTGTAAGAATATCTTTTTTCCCCAGCCTTCACATCTGATTGTTTGTTTCGGCCTGTGGCGAATATCTTCAATTTTCTATCATTGTTTCGGATTTTCCATTTGGCCTTGTACTCGTTAATATTTTATATTTCTGCGGCAGTTATACGAGCTTGCATCATCTCATTTTTGTATGGACATTGCATCATCTGACTAATGATGTCCTCATACTGAATGTATAGGAAAAAGAGATTTTTTAGACGCCGAATGCCCGCCTTGTGTATTGAGTACAGGGTCAGGTACTCAGATGGGAAAATTCATCCATCCCTTTGACGGTAGACTTATAATGACGTTCCTCTCCGTGATGTAGTCACGTAGGATCTTTTCTAAGTTTTCGCTTAGTGCCATTTGAAGAATTTTATATTGCATGTCACTTTGTCACATGACATACTACGGCCACATACCTCCAGCTTCTTTTAGCTTGGGCGATCTTCTCAGTGATTGGACTACTTTAATATATCTGTGTTTCTAATTTTTATGAAGCCATATTGCTTATTATTATATAGAAAGTTATCTTCCAGGTCTTCCATCACGTTCGATTACGGATTGTTTCGAAAACTTCCCTCAAAATTCGAAGAATGAGATTGTCTAGTAGCTTTCTTTGATCGAGAGAGGCTTCCTCGGATTTGCTATTAATATAATTTTAACTACACTTTAATTAACTTGATGGTAGTCGATATTTAGACAAGTGTTAAATAGGCTCTTAATTTCTTTAAGAATTCACCTTGGGTCCTCAGTATAGTTTTGTTTAGTTCGTCTAGAGTGTTCCCAGGTTTTTCTCTTAAAAGGAGCTGAGGGCTCTTTATACTTATAATGTTGTTATTAGCGCCCAATCACCTGCCATCAATTACTTCCTTTAAACAATCTTGAGGTTGGGTTGTGTTCTCTGAATCTCCGACTTTAGCTCGTCCATTATTTTATTTTATATCTCTATAAAGAACTGTTCGTTTTCCTCCTCGTTTATATTAAATATAGTTTCCCAATATTCCGACATACGAGGGGCGGTCAATAAATTTTGCAATTCGGATATAAGTAAACGAGATATGAGGAAAAGTTTTTTATTATTTTTCCATATAACTACCCTCGACTTCAATGCACTTGTGCCACTTGTCTTTGAGGCTTCGAATTTTCGACAACCAGAAATCTCCCGACTGCTGTTGAATCCACTTCTAAACGGCAAGCTGGACATCTTCATCGTCCCCAAACAGGCATCCCCGTAGTGCAGCCTTGAGCTAGCGGAATAAAAAGTAGTCGCTAGGGGCCAGATCTGGACTGTAGGGATGATGGTTGAGCTCCTCGAATCCGAAATCAGGCAGGGCAGTTTGTGCAACTCTGGTCTTGTGGACTTTGACGACGTTGAGGTCGATCATGGAGCGTGAGGTTTCTAGGGACCCAACGGGCAGAGACCTTGGTCATGGTCAACTTGTCGTGGATGATGTTGATAACATTTCCATGTGATATTCCAAGTTCTCGCTCAATTTCTTCGACCTTCACCCATCGATTTTCGAGGATCATCCTCTCCACAGAGGCCACATTGTTCTCATCGGTCACGTATGAGGGGCGTCCTGGACTGGAGTCATCTTCAAAGGACTCACGACCATGGCGGAACTCCCTATTCCAGCGATCAATGGTTAATAGGAAGGGGCGGTGTCGGTGTATACTGCAACCATGCGTTCATGGATCTCTTTCGCATTCTTGCCTTCCTTGATCAAAAATTCAATCACTGCGCGGTGCTTAACCTTGTCCATTGTTGAAAATATTGTGACTGACGATCTGCGATCACCTACTGATTCTTAAATAGACGAGGCAGGAGCGTGCGGCTGCAGGTCCTGACTTGTCATAACTTTTCCTAAGACCCACACAAACAGCCATCCCCCTTCCTCTGTTTTGCCCTACCTATTCGCAAAACTTATTGACAGCCCCTCGTAATTGAACGAGATAACTCGAAATCATTTTATTTTATTTCAATTTATGTTATTTTAGAACTATCTTTTGTAAACTCTCACTATAGAGTTTTCCTGCGCTACCTCCCAAAAATATGAAATCGAGAAATCTTACCCTTTTTTTAAATTTTAAGCAGACCAGTTTTGCAAAATCACGATTAGCAATTCCAATATCTGTTCTAAATAAAGCAGCATTTCTCCCCTGAAAATAACGAAGTTTTTGGACACCTTGATTGGAATAAATATTCCTATAGCGGTGAAATATTTCAACTACAAAATCTCGTGAACATTTTCATGTCCATACATGAAAATGAGAGAATTGATCGAAAATTAAATGTTTTTTGTTTACCATTTGAGTTATCCTTTACCATTAGGTTATTCTGATTTTGTTAAAAGATAGTCTCGATTTCATTATTTTTTCCTCTCGGTATATTTATTAATCTTGCATATTTAGGGTGAATAATAGGAAATATATAATAAGATTTAACCATAAAGAAATATAATTGACCTAATTTAAAAGTTTCTATATGATTCGACGAAATTAATATTTTAAAATCAGTAAATTGTTTGTCAAACTATGTAAACTCTTATAATGAGATACTTAATCCTTCTTCTTTAAAAAAGGGAATATTATGGAGCTTTCAATAGACTGATAGCAACTGCTCAACTATTTTAAAAGAGACTTGTTGTTTGGTCCCAATATATTCTCTTATGATTCTCTATTGAAAGAAGTGAGAGTCTTTCATCCCCAAATCACCTAGTGTCGGCTTGTCTATTTCTAGAAAAGATCTAAAGATTTATTGCCTTTATTTGGTTTCTTAATTTCATTTAATATTTCGCCTTTCTCTATGGAGGCAAATATGAAATTCATTTTTTAAGGTAGCCTTTTTAGTAACTAATGAATTTCATTTCTGTGATATATTTCGCCCATATTTTAATGTGATTTATGATGTTTTCGATTTCTTGATTTTTTTAATTTCTACCAAAATAAACGTATTTTAGTCTTCTTACATGTTTTCGTGCTATAAGACCTAGTTTCATAGTTGTTGAGTAGTATGTAGAGGATAACGTCAATTATTTATTTCAGGAGAGGGGGTCATGTTTCCTGGTTCTTTAATTACACTGTCCAACAACGATTTTGCTACAGAAATGAGAAAGTAGTTTTTGTAGTTTTTTGCGTAGATTACGAAAATGACCATTTTCATGAGAGACTTCAGTTTTTTGGAATCTGCACATTTAATTTTTTATTAATATTAGATTATTCAGTATATAGAGGTATGAAATATTTGTTATTATTTTTAGTTTATTAGACAAAGAGTACAAAGATAAGTGAAAACAAAAAACTTATTCATCAAAAGAAATTAATAAGTCCTTTTAATACATTTCAGAGTGTGGTATTATAAAAATATATTTAAAAAGATAATAAAGATTTAAGAATTTTCAAAATTGCTGAAATCTATACAATAGTCATATATTTTTAGAATATTTAGGCTTCTTTTTATGTACAACATCTTGTCTGTCTCCAGCAGAAGTCAGTAAGCATTGCAGGACTCCATTTTTCTTTATAATGATTTTATTTAGTGGCAATATCTTGGTGGAATCTTTCACCATGCTCATCGCTGACGTCTACTGGATTCTCTGGAGAAAAAAACAGGTGGTAATGCAAAAAATGCACCTTTAGTGACATACTAAATCCCAACTCATTATAAGACCTAATTAAATTCTGAACAAGAATGTGGTAATTTTCTGATTTGTGCCTTCCAAGGAGACCATTACATACACCTTGGAATCTATGCCAGGCCTCAAATTCTGGCTTGCTCAATTTTGCCTCAAACTCTCTATCTACCATAATCTGTTGAATCTGAGGCCCAACAAAGATTCCTTCTTTAATTTTAGCATCACTTATCTTAGGTAATTTTGTTTTTAAAAATAAGAAGGATGGCTGCTCATGCTTTAAAACTTTCACAAATTGTTTCATTAAACCTAATTTTATGTAAAGTGGTGGAAAAATTATGTTTTCCTTAGGAACCAATGGTTCACGCATGACATTATGACAACCTACTTTTGTCTTTTCCCTTGAAGACCATTCTGAGCGTATGTTATGTTTTCCACGAGCTCTACTGTCCGATTGGCACAAAAAACACATGAATTTGTGTAGCCTGACTTAAAACCATTTAAAATGGCTATTACCTTAAGGTCAGCACAAATCAACCATTTATGTTCACTGTATTTAATGCTTTTAAAATGAAATCTAAATTATCATAAGTTTCTTTCGGAACACCAGAGTAAGCTACTGGTATCGATGCAGAAGCACGGCTTTACTACTATATAAAGAAGTGTCAAAGAAAAGTCTCCATTGACTGGGTTCATAATGTATATCTAATTCTTCAAAGAGACGTGGAATATTATTACAGTAGCATAAATTGTTGTCAAAGGAAAATTTGTCATGTAAATTGTTTGATCGAATGCGAAACTTTGTATATTTCGAACACCTTCTGCTACTTAATTTCTTTATTTCAGTCTCGAGGCCAGTAATTCCCTCTGTTGCTTTGTTAAGTTTAGATCTCTTACAAGATCATCTAGATCAAGTTGTGAGAAAGGTTTTGGATTAGTATCTTTAGTTTTAGGAAAATAAATTTCAGTTTCTGGTTCGCATGATTCCATATCTGATTCATCAGAGTTAGACAAAGTGATTTCTGCAGGTGGTTCAAGTACTGGAATGTCTTTTGAGTGAGGTATAGGGTGAATGGCAGATCTAAGATTGGGATATACCACAGCTGAAGTGCACTTCGTTGTTTTACCTAAAAGTATGGAAATTATATGCATGAAATTTAATTTATAGTTATGTACATATGTGTGATTACAATAAAGTGGTTCTAAACTTAATTAATTTTATATTGTTAAAAATAATATTATAGTATACTACTTCAAAATATATATACAGTGTACAATAAACAATTACTTACTTTGTATGTCTACCAAACAGAAATAGCAGTCAGTGGCATAATCTTGGGGCTCTCGCCATATTATTAGAACACCAAATTTTAGGCTTTTTTTCCTTTAGACCATTTTGATAAATAATTAAAGCATGTCGTGCAAGAGATATGTGGTGCTTATGGTTTATCTTGGTAGCCAATTTTTACATCCAAAATAAAAATTCTAGTTTTTTCACTAGAGAAGAAATTATTCTTTGATTTTTTTAAAATGTTACTGAACCACATATGTAGCAGAATTTATCTGGGATATTTTTACACTGTCCTCTTGACATTTTAATCAAAATTGTTGCTTTTATTTAAAATTTTATTTAGTTACATAACCTGAAAATAAGAAATAAAAGAATGAAATTCGATAAAATCTTCAGAGTTTGGCAAAAATAGTAATTGGCAACTTACAAAAAACTGGAGTCATTTTGATAAAAATGACTTCCATTTTTTAAATCTGCACCTAAAATTACATTAAAAAATGCTATTCTAATCTTTGTAGTCGACATAAAGTTAAATTTTGTTAAACAATGTTATTAAGCAAATTTGTTTGACGAGCAATTTTTCACCAGTTTTGTAATATTATTTGTGAGAACTTGTAATTCTTGCATTTGAATAGTCCATTCAAAAAGTCTTCGAGCCAGAGTTAATAAAGATGCCAATATATACCACTAAATATGCTGTTGTGGCTAAGTAAAATGGCGAATTATATTTACTAGTTACTTCGCTCTATGCATTACTCATTACTTTATATTGAAGTTATTTTGGAAGCATATCACAAGACGATTAGATACTTACTTATATGGCTCCCCATGATGGATAAGTATGGAAATATCCAAACCCTGCAATGTTGTACTGGAGAAGGGGAGATGAAGGGATTCGTGTGACTCACCAGTATAAGGAAGGGGATTCAGTGAGTATTAACTAGGGGTGCCTTCTCTTGCGAAGTGAACTTTAGAATGGTAGGCAAATACTAGGTTTTTCACAAGTTCTATTTCAAATGTTTTTTTAATCTTTCGAGAGGTTTACATGTGTGATAGGAAAAGTTCCTTAAAACAAATTAAGTACTACTTTTCCAATACGTGTCATTAAAACGTCTATTCCATTGTGTGCAGATGTGTTGAGATGAAAGTAAAAGAATCGAGATCTCTGCTCTCCTGTGCAAGGGCCATAAGTCCAACAACGCCAAAGGCTTCAGCGTCAGCCGGATGAGCGTCCACAGAATCGCGGAGAAGCTAAAGAACGGGGAAGACTTCAACGAATGACTCTGTTCAGGCAGACCTTAAGTTGTCGACAGTTTGAATCAGGGAAAGGACTTCAAAAGTGCTACGAAGTTCAAAGTGACAGCGCTCGTGAAGTAAAAGAACATCTCTGTGGCAATGGTGTCCAGAGCGTCAATAGGAAGGGGGCAAGAGTTTGAGATGCATGCAAAGGCCTCTGCTTACCGACCGTATACGAGAGCAACGTCGGGAGCGCTGTTCTGGTCTTATCAACGAATTAAATTCATGGTGATCGAATTCTATTTTTTTCTGATGAAAAAACATTCACGGTACCTACGGTTACCAACAAGCAGCAGAACCTCCACGTGGTAAGCTTTTGTCAAGATGTGCCAGAGATCCACTACGTGTCCACAACCAAACATCCAGCTTCCCTGATGAAGCTCGGCTTCTTGGCTTTGAATAGCGAGAAGATCCAACCGGTGTGGTTCGTGGCCGGCTACAGGCTCACCGCCGGCGATTGCAGGGACATCTTGGCCACGAAAGTCCTGCCCTTGGTGAGAAAAATCACGAAGAAGATGGACTACGTCTTTTAGCAGCACGGTAACCCGACCTACACGGACAAGATCGTGCAAAAGTGGTTGGGGTCGAACATGAACTTCGACCCCTCAACTTTAATTCCCTTGACTACAGCGTGTGGGCACATGTCTAGCGCAAGGCGCGCTAGGTCTGTCATAGCAACATCGACAAGCTGAAGTCTACCATCAAACGCGTGTGGGCCAGCATGACGAAGGACTTCGGCCGCAACGTATATACAGCCTTCAGGTCTTGGCTGGAAAGCGTGTTTGCCGTCGAGGGCGGTCACATTGATTAATATTACAATTTAAACATACTTATATATTATAACAATAAAAAGTGTCAAGTGCATCAAAATTATTATTGTATCCTTTGTCGAGAGCGTTCCAATGAATGAAACAAGACTGCGGCATTACCCAGTAGTAATGAACATGTTGATCAATGGCAACAGGAAGTTGTCAGTGTATATTCATGGCCAAAAAGGTTGAAAACTAATATATGTTGTTTCTTTTCATTCGATTTTTTTAAATTTAAGTGATAGGAATAATTATTCTAATATTTAAATTATTGCAGGTTAATTAAAAAATCATCATTTCCAAAATTATAAGTTCAAATGCATTCCATGCTGAATCTAAAATCATGGTCTGGTCCTATTCTTGTAAGAGGTGAGTTTCAGTCCCTGAAGCTTTGCTATTTGATCTAAAGGGTAATAATATGATAAAAAATATTTCATAATATTTTTGGAATAAAAATAAACGTTTGAATCTTTTCAATTTTAAAATACGTTCTTTCCAAAGGAAAGGATACAGCCATTGTTGCTCTGCCGCAAAGTATCGTGAAGTATTCTGGAGAATCAAATGCTTTAAACTGCGCCAATGCCCAAAGAACTTGCCTCAGTGGATAAAATGAAGGGTTACTTATATTCGAGGTACTACAAAATTGGTTCATGGAGTAAATGTTCTATAAACCATTTAAATGATTGTTGTTGTTGGGGAACACACGTGAAGGTAGCAAGTTTTGCGAATAGGTCGGTAAAGGGTTTGGCGATTTCAGAGAATTTGGGGATGAAGTGACGGTAGATCCCTAGAAAGCTAAAAAGGCTTTTGTTTCTTAGAGCGAATTTGGTAGAGGATACTTTTCGAGTGCGTCTCTCTTCGCCGGGTCGGATTTGATTTCTTGTGAGAAAGGTATACAAGAGAATCTTGGAGGAAATTGCATTTTGCTAGTTTTACTTTTAACTTTGCCTTTCATAATCTATCGGGTACATGCTGGAGCCTGGTAAAGTTGGTTGATAGATCCTTACTAAGAATTATGATATCTTCTAGATAGGCTAAGGCTTTTTCACCTAGTAGGTCAAAAAGAAATAGGTTCATTAATCTAGAGAAATATCAGGTCCGTTTCGGACACCAAAAGGTAGAACGTTGAAATAGTAGTGACCGAAATTCTTAGTAAAAGCTGTATAAGATCTGCACTCTGGAATTCCCTACATTTGCAAATATCCACTGGCCATGTCTAATGCGGAGAAGTATTTCGCATCTCTTACATTCTGAATCCTCTCGCTCATGTTTGTAATAGAAAAATTCGTCCAGAATTGTGACATTATTTAAGCGTAAAAAAATCTTTACATGATCTTATTCTTCCCTTTTTTTGACACTAAAATCATGGGAGAAGACCACGGACTAGCCCAAGGTTCAATGTAGCATGTCTTGGACTTGCTCTTTTTTAACTGTGAATGAGGTAGCAAATAAAGATGTGTGTATATGGGCGTTGTTCCGGGTTTAAATTTGATTTGAAAAGGCACTTATTGAGTTCGCCCTAACCTATATCCAGATAAAGCAATAACATTTTGATTTGATAATAAGAGATTGAGTAGTCTATTCTACGTGCTCGTCTCTGGCAATGCAAGCGAAGATTTGAAGTTATCCGTTAGACAGGATTTGTTATTTCCCGCAATTCACTTTTATCCACGCTGCCTTACTCGTCTGAGGATTGTATTAGTCGTAGTGCGGTTTCATTTTCTTCCTCTGTAACGTTTACTTGTGTAGCAGCACCTAACTTTTGAACCTCAACTAACTAAACTACACATGGGCCAGCGTTCAATACCTCAGCAAGAATTGACCCATCATCGCTATGACCGATAGTTTCTCTGATAACTATTCCTCTGTTTATGCAACCCTTTTCTACTATATATAACCCATTCTCAGGTTCACTATTTTCTCCATTTACTCCGTTTATTTTTACACTAAAACGAACTCTTTATTGTTGCTGGATTCCTACATTTTCAGAGACATACAACTCTATTCAATCTTTAGTTTCCACTGTGATATCTATTGGTACTTTCACCCAAATACACGCAAAATTGTTTTTAAACCCATTATCTCATTTGTCACAGCTCGTGACGCGACCGTAATTTTCTATATTAGTATAAACATGAGTCACCACCCGACTCCCTTGGTTCAACCATACCACTGGGGGATGTGACAGTTTATTTCTTCTGTGATTTAACTCCTGCACTCTAATTTGTTCCGTGCACTCAATACAGGTCGCCGATGGCTCTCGTAGCCCATCTCTTATATAACAGGGTGATGGCTCTCTTAGCTCATGATGCAATACACTTATCTCGTTTAGTCGTCGTACACGACTGTTAGGTTCAGCCTTAAACATTTGTGGGACCTCTATATCCCCGAAACCGTCTAAAAAGTCGTTAATCAACTCAGGTGCCTATGTTCCCTCAAATAACTCTGTGGGTGCATGCTCCTTCTCGGGGTTCGATGCACTTAACTCGCATAAATATTGTGCTTGACTATTGCTGTCGGTCAACGCATGCGTGTTGCTTCTACCTCAGACTCTCTTACCGGTGGGATATATTTCCCAAGAATTTTGATGAGCGACATTCCCTAATAGAAAAACAGTTGGAAAGGCAACCCTATTATCTACAATTTCAACTAGGGTTTGGTACGTAGCATCATTTACATGAAAATAAAAGTCTAGTTCACTAAAGGTAGAAATTTCGCTTCCTTGCGCATCGGTCAATCTAACAAGAGATTTGGTGAGATGATACCTGCCTGGGTCCTAATTTAGCAATTTATTCACAAAAGATTTTTTAACTAAGGAACTTGCCGCTCCGGTATCCAACAGCGATAACCGGCAGGTGCCTTACTCCTCCTCTTAAAACTAGTGATTGTAATGGCTTTATTGGTACTAGCCTAATGGGAAGGGATTTACTTAATACTGAAGAGGTCCTTCGTCGGGTGGAGTGCCTCTTTCTAAAAAGGTTTCGTATACTATGGGCCCTCAACGTAGGGTTAAAGCTCAAGATACCCTAATTATTCTTCGTAAGCAGTGGGATTGTCGTCTCGTTCGGAACCAAATATACGAATGTTCTTTGTACTTGATCCTACAAATCGATTCCATGTTCGATCGGTGCAGGTTCGTTGGGGTGGTTTCGATCGAAACATCCTTGCATTCTTCACTGCTCCCGAGTCTCGGTTGTAACCTTCATATTCTGGGGTTTCAACTAACCGATGTCTATTTTCACGTCATACAGCAGAGTAAGGGTGATTCCTACATTCAACAGCATAGTATCATTTGACTTCATGATTATGCCACCTAGGACTTTCTCTGCATTGTACCATCCTGTGGCCAACCCGGTCACAGTTAAAAGACCTCTTTACTCTGGGAGTCTTTGCATGTTTATCATTCCTATGTAGACTATCCCTCCGCTTATCATTTCTATCATTCGCATATCTGGGTTCGTATCTGGTTTGGGTTCGTTAAGTGGTTATATGAGCTTGTGCATCTATATATCGAGTACTTGGAGCTAGGTAGAATTGGCTGTTTGGTTCCTGTAGCCGTTGGCCGAAGGTTTCAGGTTTACCCTCTCTCGTTTTGCTTAAGGCAATGTTAACATCTTTATCTAACTTAATTTCATTCTGGAATTTCTATTGTGCAGCAGGTAAAATGTTTGTGTAAATTGCAGTTGCAGCTAAGAGATTCCATAGCTCTTTCTTATTACTACAACGGAAGTTTAATGAGGTTTCTTTGGCTTTAAATGCTTCCCCGACTGTTTTATGTATTCTGCATGTAAAAGTGTTTAAGTCCTCTGTCTTTGCTTGATTACACTTCAGAGCGAATACTACAACTAATCCAGTCGAAGGCTGTTCTTCACTAATTTGTTTGTAATGATGGCAGAGCGCCTCTTTTAAAGCTTGCCATGTTGTGGCATTTTTTAAACATATTGGTATTCAACAGCCAAATGGGCACTTCCCTCTGATTCATGTACAAACCGTTTTGTTACTATAATTTTGTCTTACTCAGTTGGAACTAATGTGGGTTCCAGGTGTAATTATTCTTCTAGCTCATTAGACCATGTGCTTAAGTGAGGTTCTACCCATACGCCATTTACTGTTCCTTTTAGTTTGCAAACTTGATTTGGTAATGATAGTAGACGTGTTATGTTCAAAGTGTGTAGGTAGACAATGTTTGATGAGTTGGGTGTAAGTGTGGGATTTAGTAGGTTTGTAGAGGTTTGGTTCACCATCTCAAAAAATGGGGATTGAATCTCTGGTGTCCGAAAAAGAGGGACTTGGGGGAAAATGCAGAACTATGGTATCATCACTGTTACTATGATCTCTATTGCCTACTTAACTAAAATTGATATGGAAATATTAAAATGTATATTTAGCTCAATTATTTTGATAAGAGATATCATAAATGTTAAAAATTCTTTAATGCTCAGTGCCCGAATAATTTGCACTATAACTGCTCAAATGAATCCTAAAGTTCCCGTCTTTCGTATCGTACGCAAACCATAAGGTTTTGATCTTAATTACAGACTAAACCAAAATTACTTCGTATAAATTCCCTAAATCTTAAAAAGTAAATGGGAAAATTATTGGTCAATAGGAAATATTAAGGTGCAACCACAAAATAAAGCTAACAGCAAATATGCCCTTTGCGACCAAAGGTCGTAGCTGCAAGTTGTGTCATTTTATGGCCGTATTCAATCAGTGTGGATTTGTGATAATTTATTTTTTTTAAAATACAGGCTTCAGAGATCCTTTTTAAGGTCTCGTAGTTCAAACTTGTGCCGTGCTGTGGGAGAGGGTCACTATGTCCCGCGACGGCTTCAGAGATGTAGCCCTACAAAGTGTTCTGAGCTAGCACCTAACTGTTGCTCCGACGTTGGATATAGTACACGAGTAGTCAGTTATTACCATACCATAACAACCAAAGGGGAGAATTTTTCTTTCCTCTCTGGCGAATGAATGAGCCAGTCCATTGGGGTGATGATAAAAATGACGAAACAGCGAAAATTGACAGATGAAAGAGTTGGAAGCTTTGATAAAAATGTAAACTTTATGAACCAGCTAAGCATTTAATTTGTATCTATTTGTATATCGATCAATTATATGAAAATGTATTTTCCGAGTATGAAAGTGAGAGGCAGGCTTCCTGTATGCTATTGTAAATTTGTTTTTAAGGCGTTTAACAAATTTCGCGCAGTCGCATGACCCCGGCGCTCTTATCAAGACTGGTCGGGCCAGTGGAATCCAAGGAGCTGCTTCAAGAATGTCGTACGGCCGTGTGATCCGTGTTGGACTCTTTTTCTCCACCGTCGCAAGGTCTGATCGGGGCCAGACTTACGGCGTCGAGGACCTGCCCGCGAGTCTGTGATTCCCGCCGAAAATATCCCCCACCTATCCTGGCGCGCCAAGTCTAATGAGATCCCCGTCTCCCTTTTGGAGCCTTCGGCGACCCGCTTCCGCCGAGGCAGAATAAATAATTCAGGAAAAGCTTTGAAAAATTAGTAACATACAGCCCCGCCTTGGTTAACAGTCACGTACAGTCTCATACGCCCTGCCCTGCCACCCAACAGCTTCCAGCTACAAACGCGATGCATCACCTCTACCCAGCCTCGCTCGTATCTAAGGCCAGAGTTTCCACATAACAGACGATAGACACGGACAGGCATCTATCCCTCGGTTATCGACTTCGTTCTTGTCTGGAGTACTCCCTCGTTCATTTCTCAGTGAGGTTAAAGAAGAAGGAATTTTGCTAGTGGAACTTTGCAGCGCCGCGCTTACTTTGTATCCAAAGTCTCCGGTCAATTAGGCTTTATGTGAGTCTCCCTATCATTTGCACTCTCCCCTTTTCCATGGAAGCAATCACTTTGCATCTTCTCGTCCCGTCGAGTCATGTGTATACCCCTCCCCCGCCCGTTTGGTATCCAAGTTCGCATCTTATTTATCGTGATTTATTTACTTTTGCTACTCGTAATAATATTTTCTTTGTATATAGCAAAGTTATTTTTCTACAATCATTTTCACTAAAATCAGAGCCTCTACGAATTTATTATTTACGCCAATCGCACTCAATTTTGTTTTTTTAACCCTCGCACTGGAATCTCTATCCCGATTTCAGGCGTGCTTACTTCTCGAGTCAGCACAGAGTCAATCCTCGGCTAGCATCAACGTTCGACTCTACGACACAAACTCAACTGTTGGCGACATTGTGAAAAGACCTGAAGACACTGGTCAACATTCAACACCGCGACAAGGAAAATGTGGAAGAATACGAAAGACAACACTTCACGATGACCAGGCTCTTATCAGAAATATTATGAAGTATTCCAAGAAAATCAGTAAAGACCTCCAGAGAGATTTGTCTTTAGCTGGTGTAAATGTTTCTTCTTAAACCGTCCGGCGAAGGCTCATCAAATTTGGCAGATTTTCTAGAAAACTGGTACGTAAACAGTTATTGACTTCTGTTATAAGGACAAAACCTCTTCGCTCGGCACGCAAGTTTGCTGGATCGAAAGCAGCTGACTGGAAGAAAGTTATGTTTTCAGACGAATCGCATTTTGAAGTACATGGGCATAGGTCAGTGGTAGTAAGACGAAGCAAAGACGAATCACATCAGCCAGGACACATTCAACATTTACCAAAATACCCACCTAGGTAGATGTCTTGTTACTATTGATGGAATGATGAACAGCGTTAAATACAAGGAAATAATGTAACTCACTTGGTTCCCGCGATGCAGAAAGAACTTCCTGATGGAAGCTGCATTTTTGAGTAGGATCTGGCTCAGTGATATACTTCCAAAATAATGTGAACATTCTCGAAAAAGGTGGACTTACCGTTACAGATTGCCATGGGAATTCCTCTGACCTAAACCCCATCGAGAATCTATGGGCTATAATTTAACGTAGAATCGAGAAAATGGACTGTTCGATACAGCAGAAGATGATTTGTGCTGGTATTAATGTCTGGTACCATAGCGAAGAACTGGTAGAAATGAGTTGAAATTTGGTTGAATCTATTCCAGAGCGAGTGAAGCATGTTCTAAAAGCAAAGGGCGGACATATTTCATGTTAGATGTACCATTTACCTTATCATTGACATATTCTTTTCAAATATAAACAACAATTATCAAATAATTGCATTATTTCATCACTGTACGAACTAATTTGCACACTACTGTATATATATATATATATATATATATATATATATATATATATATATATATATATATATATATATATATATATATATATATATATATATATATATATATATATATATATATATATATATATATATATATATATATATATATATATATATATATATATATATATATATATATATATATATATATATATATATATATATATGATGGAGGGGGATTGAGTCATAACAGCTTGAAATGTTTATTGTATAAGCAAATAGTCTTCCCTGAGATGTTAACAGGTTGATGTCATAGGCTAGAATTGTTGAACGGGAAAGTCGGATCGAATGTTATTAGAAACAACAAAAAAAGGATCACTGTGATAGACCGCAAAAGATCGTGTAGTAGAAGAGGAAAAGTTTCGGAATAAACTTTGAAGGGATAGGAAGAGTTGAAACCTCGGTGGCTAGAAACCGATGCGTGTTGTTATTGTGCATTTATGTAATGGTATTGGGTACAACTGGAACGGTGGTAAGTGTCATCTCATGTGTAAATAAGTATTGGCTATGGGTGGTCAAAAGCTGCGGGGTATATTAATGTCATTGCAGCGTATTGTCTTTCGTGTATGTGTATTTATGTGGGACGCTTGCGAATCTACAAACTCTCATTTTAAACGAGAGTAGATTTATGTGTTGAATCGTATTAGTGTTTTAATTTATAGTTGTATTTTTGGCTGCAGGATACAACCTGCGCAGCTACTTCTAGTGTTTTAGGCCCTTATTTTTATGATTTTTGGGTGGGTGTCGAATTTTACAAACAGGACAAATTTTGACCCTAAAATTTTCGTGTTGGTTGTGTTTGTGAGTCTTGGTTGGTCTGGTTTGTATGTGTCTGGTGTGTGTATTTTCATGTTGTATATATAGTTATCGCGTGCGCTGTAGAGTTTCACCTGTGTCTCCTGAGGATTCTTAACTATGAGCCACTTATCTTCATAATGTCTTCTCGTCCAGAATTATTTCTGTGTGACATGCGATTCTGTTTGGAACTTGGTCGCAGTAAAGAGTGGTTTGTTTTCGACATATGAGAGTGGCTACGTATTTTTGAAATTTTCCGGGAGGGTTTTGGGTTTCATTGGCTTACATTATAAAGAGTTTTGTATGAATTGGCATGATGTTGTGTTTTTGTGTTTTATGTGGCACCTCCGATCTTCATGGTAGTGAAAGAAAAGCCTTCTGGTGAAGCTATAGCTTTCTTTTTTTGGATAGTTTCCAGCGAAGTCCCTTATTCAACAGCCTATCGTAAGCCTTTTACACGTCCTTGATGATAGAGTGTTTTCTGTCGTGATTACCGTACCTTCTCTATAATGTAATGAACGAAAGTCACATCCGATTGAGTGAACCAGCCACTCCTAAAGCAATATTTAAAGGGGGATAAAAACAAATTCTCCTCCAAAATATTTGGGTGATGTGTGTTGACCATATACCTAAGTAGTTTGCCCAGGTGCTCTAACAAAGCAATAGACCTGTAGTTGTTGGGGTGTTTTTTAATTATTGTAAAAAAAATGTGTGAGATTTTAAAGGGTTGTGGAAGTTGCCAGAGGTGAGTAATGCACTAAATAGGTGTGTGAGTGTATAGAAAATGGTGTCTGGGAAGTAGAAAACTATTTTGGCTGGAAAGCTGAAGGAGACGGGGCCCGCTTTGGTGTTGATTTTATGTAATGTTTGTTTCCGACACATTGATACAAGTGATTTGTGTAGTAGTGTCTTCAATTAACTTTAATTTTAAGAGTAGAGTGGACCTAAGCTCTTCAGCGTGGGGCCGAATCCATTCCTGAACTTCCTGGAAGTGCCTTTGAGTCTGTGATTGGGGTGGGTTGGGTGTCTCTGTGCACCATTTCCCAGTAAGATCTAAACGCGTCGGTCGGAGTTGCCATTACTGTCGGTAAATTGGCAGTTGTTATGTTGGTTGGTCCGTGCCCGACATCTTCTTTGCACACCACCAGTGCAAAGACCGTCGTTTGCAATTCCGGTAACCTTGCTCTACTGACGATTCTGCTCTAGCTGCACGCATTGTAAGATGCGGGTACGTAGCAGTGTAATTTTGTGTTAACATGGACCTCAGTTGTACTTGTGTTGTATAGTGTAATTATTCTTTATTTGTGCATCGACAATATGAACTGTTTAATGAAAGTGTTTTACGTGGTGTGTGCATGTTGCGTGCACTGTTTATGGTGTCCATGAGTATACAGCTGTGCTTGTCTATATATGTATGGTTAGTGCTATGGAGATTGAGGTTATGGGGCATGATCGTGGTTAGGTGTGTTTTGAATTCTTACCAGTTTGTGTTGTTATAATCGTAGAGGGGACGCGTGGGTATCAGGGTGGGTAAAGATTACAGTTTGTGGCATATAGACATGTTTTTTAACTGTATATAGGAACCTGGAGCTATGTAGAGGTACAACTGTGTGGTGTGGTCATTGCAGAAGACTGTCTCCGGGGACGTAGCTCATCTGCGATAAACGAATAATGTGGTGAAGGCAGAGCCAATGTGCCAGCAGCGTAATTGCTGCAACTAACTACCCAGATACCTAAGGGCATCATTAGTGCTGTTTAATAGTAGAGTAGAAGAGGGTGCATTCAGGTCCCCCACAAAGAAGACCGGAAGGATGTGATTTGATAGAGTCTGCACTTGAACGTCTATGTGTAGTTGTTGTCGTTTTGGGTTGTATTGAGTGACCACCTAGATAGGGCTAGTTTTTGTGTGTTCCTATAAATGTGTGGTGTTTTAAACGCTTTAAATTAATAGGATCGCTGATCCGTGATATGGATTCTTTTGGGTAAGATATGTGTGGTAGCCTACAAGGCGAACTCTGTTGTTTGGACGATGTATGCTGGTAGAATTCAGAAGTAAGATGGCAGGTCTCTGTGTATTCTGTACCTAATTGGAGACGAGATGGTCAATACTGTGCTAACTGCATACGTTTAACTGTACTTCACTGAGCCGACCTATGATCGAGAGCAAAGTGCGTGTGAGGCTGAGCTAGCAATTGTCATTATCCGCTCCTGTTAATGCCATAGTTAATGCAGATGATAGTGGTGGTCTTAAGGTCAATGTAGTGGTATGCCACTACGGAGACACTAGTGTGGTCTAATGTTATGTTGGTACTCAATGATTTGGGCGTATGTTAATATGCCGCAGACTTTGATGTTGTGGTCCAGCAGCAAGTTTCTGCTTATGCGTATTTGGTATATTTTTAGGACAGCGTCTGATTGATTTTTGTGGTGTTCTTGCTCAACCAGTGAGCCTTTTGCGAGTAAGTGGAACTTTCAGCGTTTTGCGTGGATTGGAATGTGAGGTTTTGCCCTTGTGTGCGTTTAGAATGCTCTTGATTGGTGTGCCGAATGAGTTCGACAGTTTAAAAAGGATTGCAGTAATAGGAGACATGTTTGTTTCACCGGGTATAGTAGGCGTTGGGTTGTTTCCATCTCTTCGCGTTTTCAGATGTATGATGTAATGTGATGCTAACAGCCGCTGTGAAGTTTACTGGATGAGATGTGTAGACTTGAGTATGAACCTGGATGCTCTCCTCACAGGGTCTAAACACAGCGCACTTAATGAAGAATAAAGTCAGAATCAAAGACTTTCATCTTGCTTGTTGCCCTCAATAGGTTTTAGTTATTCAGAATTACTTCCGGCGTGCACAGATACGATTATTTGTCCCTCTGTGTTCCTAGCTAGACCCTCAGCGAAGGGTAACATATCCTTCCTGAAGTATGTAATTCTGTCGCATTCCGGATGCCTTTTATCTTGTTCTTCTGCAGTAGGTTAAGCATCACACCTCTTTTCTCGAAGCCTTAAATATGCCTTTTCAAGTGAAAAACCTAGTTGTAACGAGGGTTGTGTGCAAAGTCCACGTTCGGGGAAAAGATTTTGTGCAGGTGGAGCATCTATTGGGGCTTGTGGGCCCTCATTTCACTGGCTCAGGTGACCATATCACTGGAGAATGTTATTCTTGATGGCAGTTAAGTTTCACGGATACTGCTGGCGATTTCCAGTAACCGCACAATGTCTATTATTTTTCATATTTGTCAAAAATTTGTTTTGCATAGATAACCGAAGAAAGTATTGATAACTCTGTGTAACACGATATTTCTCTTTGGGTAGCGACTGTTATTTTTTATTTGCTTGAGTCTAGAATGAATTTAAAAACAATGTTATTTATTTCAAAATTTGCTTTTGTGTCCAGGATAATGATATTTATATGAAATATACCTATTTCCTCTGCAAGGAAGTGGGGAATTTGAACTTTTATTTGCATAAAGTAGAAGCAAAAGGACATGATACAAAAATAGCATTTATTTATTCTAGAATTACATGAGTGAGACAAATAAAATAATATAAATGAGTAGTTTTACGTGATTTACGCTTATACTGTAAATTACTTTCATGAATCAGTCTGCAAATATAGTCTCTCATCTTATTTTCATTATACGATCCTTGATAGCGGCGTTCAAAGTCTACTAAATCCGGTGAAAGTGCTCTCCATGCTCCCCAGAGTACGTTTCCATGTTCTCCTTAAATTGATCAAAATAAGCGTCAAGAATATGGACTTTCTGGGACATCCTGCAACCCATCTTGCCGTAGTTTCTCACCAAGTTCTCAACAAGCTCTACATATTTTCCGGCTTTGTTATTACATAGGAAGCCCTTAACCAGTGTGAGAAAGCTGTCCCACGCTGCTTTTTTTCCATCCTAGTGACCTTCTAGGAAAATTTCTTTCCCTCCATGATCTTTTTTATGTGTAGACCGACGAAAACCCCGGCTTCCACCTTTGCCGCAGATAGCTTAGGACAGAAATCTTGGAGATACTTGAAAGCTGCAGACTCCTAACCTAGAGCTCTGACGAATTGTTTCATAAGGCCCGATTTTAAGTGCAGAGGAGTAAATAGTGTTTTTCGGTGGTCCAACAAAGGCTCCCATTTAACCTTGTTTCTCCCCACACAAAACTCGGTCCGTTGTGGTGATTCTCGCTGATGGTAGTGTGCAACGGTGTCCCTGTTGTCCCAAGAGCAAAGATAACAAGGAAACTTTGTAAAGCCGTCTTGGAGACCCATCAAGAAGGCTACCATTTTGAATTCTCCAATAACCTCCAAACAGTACTCTTCATATTCCAATGCATCTAGAAAGGTATTGGCAATGCTGTATTCCTCTTTCAGCTGGACCAAGTGAGCAAGGGAAAGAGATGGATACATTTTCCTGTACTGAAGCAACACTGCTTTGAGGTTCCTGGACGAGCTTTCAATGAAGAGGCGCCACTCGTTGTGGTTATAGGCGATTCCGATTGCCTCAAACAGACCGGTCACATTGTGCCAAAAGAAAAGCTCAGTTTGACGTGTAAAAAAGCTTGAAAAACCCTGGTGACGCTTTCTCTGACTTGATATTTTCACACTGTCATCTAACAAATCCCACTGCTTGAGTTTCAAAGTTAATAGCTCGGCATTAGACTTTGTGAGACCAAGATCTCTGACAAGGTCGTTGAGATCTTTAGGTTGGGGTAGCATGGGTTTCTCTCCTCAATTGCACCTCTCTAATCTGGATCAATGAGTTTATCCTCTTCAGAACTGATTTTCCTCTCTAAAAACTGCTGCTCTCTTTATGGAGGAGTGGTTATGGGGAGCTCACAACTGCGTAGCAACTGGCGCAATAGATGACTGAAGGTCTGTATACATGATAACAGGCGCATTTTGGCTTGTTCGACGTTCGGAAGGGTTCACCATCCATAAGAGAAACAATTGCTTGAGTGGTTAGTGGGTTCCCTCCAAATTGGTGTGATTACGAACTTCATAGTTTTTTTTTTCCTCTGTACCATTATGTGAAAAAACAAAATGAAAACAGTATATATATACAAATACTTTTTCCTTAGTGTTATTAGAAATGTTAAAAAAAAATCCATTATTAAAATAATAACCAAACACATTATATATATATATATATATATATATATATATATATATATATATATATATATATATATATATATATATATATATATATATATATATATATGACCTTCCAGAGTTCGCAGGTTTGTCTTGATCTCCGAATAGCATTCCGAAATATTCCTGATAGGCCACGGATATTTTAGCAGCAGATCTCTCTACAAAGTACTTTTTCGCCCTTGGCTTAATAAATTTGCCGCAGACATGGCAAAATGCGTCTGTAGGATAATTACAACCTTTTGTGGCCATGTGTGACGAATGCTTCTATCGACGACGAGTGATGATTTCTGTGATATGACGGCTAGAGTTAAACTGATCTGTTGAGCAGGCAGTCTTTGTATTTATACAAAGAATGTTCTAGAAATTGTTCAAAAATATAAAAAAAATGCCTGCAGTTCTAGAAAGCTCTACAGTTTATTTTCAACAAATTAGTGCTTAATCTATATGGAATGTGGGAGAATTGCCATTGCTGTCCAGGTCTCTAAAAACAAAACATAGGGAATAATAGCTATTAATTCTGTATTACCCTTTCTATAACTTTGTAGATACAGTATATCATGTTTATATCATAACTCAAAAAAACATAACCCTTGAAACACTTTATAAATTTGTACTATTTGCATCAAAATAATCTTATTTACCATAAATGGGCTAAATTAAATATTCAATGTCCTAGCCACAAAAGCAAAGTTTGGGGCTCAAAACTGACCTTTGTATTTAATAGGGCCACAAACAATTAGGAAATGACACTTTTAACCCAAGGTCCAGACAAAAGTGAAATTTTGTTACAGTGTAATTCCCTGTTTTCTGTTAGAAATAGCAACATAGCAAAGAAGTAGTTTAATGCTTCGATCGGATCTTTTTAGATCTTTTTAGGCTATATAAGGAGCACCCTGAGGGAAAAAAAGGAAGAGAGACTGACTAAACCCACAAATAGTAATTCTTCTTCTAATTTTGTATCATCACACCTGTCACTGTCAGAAACGATGGGCAACAAAGCTCTAGCCGGAAATATGACTTACTGGAAAAATGTAAGAAATCGCTTAGAAATATACCTAAAATAAAATCATTACTTTCCAATATCATCCCATAAGCAATGCGTCAATTTTCATGCTTTCCATTCTTTTGTGTATAAAAATCAAACAATATTTAAATAGCTGTCTATTTATTAATTTAGTAGATAATATCATTTCCACTAGTTTATTACTTTCTGCTAAATAGCATGTTTGTAATAATCGTTTGACTTCGATTTAAAAATGTTATTTAAGCATCTTTAAAACCTCTTCTGCTGTTGAGATCTTTACTTTATTAGGATCATTTGCTACATTCCTCAAAATATATTAATGTGATATCGATACTTCGGTTGAGTGTGCAGAGCAACTCTTTAATTCCCAGTCGAAATTATTGATTTTATGATATCTATTCCGATATAAACGTTGGCTTGATGGAAGAACGTCCTCCTTTAATTGATTATGACATTCTTATCACACCAATCGCAATATTCCATGTTTCATCTGAATTTTCCTCAGGATAAATTCATTTTTGTCCTCTACAACAATCCTAATAAAAAAATAGTTCATTTGTTTGTCGATAAAAGAGGGATTAACAAATGATGATTCTTTATTCTAAGTGTATCTCTGAGAGGTCGTTAGTAATCAATTGTCCCATTCGTGAAACCTTAACTCTCTCCACTAAGTGTTGATGCACAATGGAATGAGATTTATAGCAATTGGTCAACAGTTGCAATCGAATTTTCTTCAACTGCTATTTTTAAAAGATTTTACTCAATAAATCTATTTGACCTGCACGAGCTATTTTTTGAGATTAACTTTTCTAGACCAAAAGAATGAATCTATATTTGCCAGTGGCTCACACTTAAAGGTTCTTCACCTTATAGTTGGAACAGAATCTCTGCTGTTTAATTAAAATTAGCACTGTTGCTCTTTCTGAACACCAAAACATAACGTCGTGAATAAGCTTTTTAATGATGAAATACATTAAATTAGGAATAATTATATAAAATTTATAGCTCATAAAATAACTACAAGGGTATCTCAAAATGTAAACCTTAGTTTAGGTTAAGACATACTGAACCTAGGTTTCGAGTTCAGTGTAATAGGCTATTACACACCTTGATTTTGAGAAAATTGTATGACTCCATTTCTCTCTCCGCCCAATCGAGGTAGATCACTGCCTAAAAACAATGAACATTGCAGCGCCTAACAACGTCTGGCTACCGCATTGAATTCGCTTCCATACCCCCTTTAATAGCGGGGTTGCAGCCCCCCAACACCCACTATTTTTAATCAGCTTTTAGTATTCAGAATTGGAAAGCATACATTAGGTTCGATTTCATTGACATTGCCAGACGTCGTTAGATGCTCTAATGTTCATTGTTTTTATGCCGTGTATCTCGACTTCAGACATGTAAGCACCGCCTCGGAATTCTATTTAAATCAATCATATTTTTTTAATATTTAATAGAAAATGTCCATATTATATTTTAATTCAGAAAGAAATTCCTTTCAAAATGATATATACTAAAATATGATGCGATTCCAATTAACAATATGGCTGTGTACTAAATATTAATCTTTTTATCCATAAAATAATAAACCTGAAAATTTACTACATTTAATATGCGATGAACCTATAAAAAATAATAGGAAGAAAATACTATTTATTTATTAAGAAGGAGCTATCAAAAAGTTTGAACCCCTTAACATTAACCGACTCAACAACAACAGTAAAACGTATTCCAAAGCCTTATTTATCATCATAGAAAAAACAACTAAAGTATCGATTAGTGTTACATCTTATGCTCGAGAGAAAGTAGGAGCAGCTTGCCTAATCTTACAAAGAGAATGATACAAGTTAAGCAATGGGTATTGAAGAAAATTATATACCTTATAGAACATACACAGAGAACTAATATGCCACGATACCATAAATCTACTTTTAACATCTAAAGTAAGAAACTTATAGTCGACAAGTTTCTATCCACGAGTTTCTAATATCAATCGGCTCCCAAAACAAAATTGGTTCAGAATATAAAAACGAAGAATAAAAGAATTAAATCACGTAAACATAATAGCTTCATCACCAAACACTTTGAAACATTATCGCGAATATCGATTTCTCGTGATATTCCATAAGCAACATTCGGAAAATCTTTTCCAAAATAAGTTTATTATCAAATGTTACCCCGAGGCCTTTGAACGAAATAAATTAAGTAACAGTATTATCAATTTGTAAATCTGGTTGCTGGAGACAAAGTGTCTTGGACATTTGTTTCAAGCTCTGCCTCATGTATTATTCTGTACGGTCTCCTTATAAAAACACTAACTAGGACGAGCAATCACGTTAATCCTCTCATCTGTTTGCACACCTACGAACAAGTTATGCATGTCTCATGTGCCTTTGTTTAAGCCTCCCACGCTAAATAATGTACCTACTCTGCGGGATTCCTGTCTTCGCTTACTTCATTCAAGAAAACTCTTTTCGATTAACTTAGTATTACCAGTTTTAATATGGAATATTTGTTCAATAATATCTAGTTTGTTAATACATCGACATTATCGTTAATTATTTATTAACTAACAATATATTTCTTGATTTAATGAAACTTATAATAGATACTACAATCTTCCCCTTAGATAATGTCTCATAGGAGAAATAGATGGCATAGCTATGGGATCTCGCATAGATCCTACCTGCCAAATCTTTTATATTTGTTTATTTTATTAACAGTACTTTGACGATTATTTTGTTATTTTTAGGAATAAAAATTAGGTAAAAAAGTTCCACAAATATATCAACATCTAAGCATAACGTCCACTGTTGCACACCAATCAAATGAGAATTTTCGGTTTTAGACGGACATATTCCCTTTTGTAATAACTCTTAATCCCGTAGGTTTACCAAGAACCTGACCTTCATTACGTGGAAGTATTTTCCCCATCTCACCTCTTCTTAATTATAAATTCAAATATCGTGTACATTCGTTAGAATTTACAGATTATGTTCTAACTGGGCCTTATTTCACGAATAACACGCTTATCCGAGAGAATTTGGCAAATTTAATATTTCCATTCCCTAGTTCTTGACAAACTTGATAGATGATTTTTAAACAAATTGTATAACTGAAAATAGATAAAATTGTAGTTTACTTAGTAATTACATATATTGTAGCTAAAAGTGAAACGATTAAAATTCTATATTCCATACAAATTAAGAGCTACGCTATGCAATTTCTATTTTTGTTCCAACTAAAAATATAAATATTAGAATATTCTAGAGACACAGACAAATTCACCAATATTATTAGAACTTCAGTTAATGATCTGAAAGCATATGCTCTCTCTCATTACAAAAAGGAAAACTTCTAGCCAATCTAAAATCTTCAGCAAAAAGAGGTCATGGTGTCCTGTAAGACACATTTCCGATTAGAGTTCTGTTTTGATTCATTTCACAAAAGTCACGATTGAGATATTTTGGAATTTTTATTTATCTTAATGTTTTATTTTATACAATTTAGACAAATATTGACATATGAAGCTTCCTAATATGTTGAATAAATCTTTAAATTCTTCATGTTGTTTTTTCTCTCTTAATTCGCTCACGCCTCAGGATTATATTATATGTATATACATATACGATTAAAGTGATAAATGAATCATAAAAGTTGATTTTTGAATCATTTATCCCACTTAACTACAAGAAACGA
Organism: Ceratothoa steindachneri; assembly: GCA_963969495.1. NCBI lineage: Eukaryota > Metazoa > Arthropoda > Malacostraca > Isopoda > Cymothoidae > Ceratothoa > Ceratothoa steindachneri. Next base: position 83,018,842 of record OZ018329.1, on the reverse strand, counting down.
TACTGGAATAGGAATATATTTGATCTCGTATAAACTCTCTCCGAGATAATAAAATGACCAATTTTATTAGCTATGTAGGTTATTCATTGACCGTAAAAGCTTGGTCTGATCTTCTCATAAACTTTGGGAAGAGCTTTTATCCAAGCTTCCTTAACGTCATGTTGGTCCTATGCCATTCTCTTGCTGTTACAATTCCTTGCTGTTGCTTCACTATTTCCATTACAATTTCTTTATCATGCCAACTCTACTTCTCTACCAATGATGAGGTTTTGACAGGTTTAATATGTGCCGTTGATAAAATATTGACTGTAGGCCATAAATGAAGCCTTATTTACACGTATATTTATTAAACCATCTTCTTAAGCATTTGCTCTGAATGTTATTTGATAACGTTTAGCTAAACAGCTAATATTGTTCCCTCTTTGTCATGTTGGAAGTTCCTGGTTTCTTTTATTTATGAGTGAAATTAAGAGGGTCTATCAATGTACTTGATTTATTACAGATTACGAAAATCTCTATGACATTATTTTATTCGGTGCCACATTAATATGAAAATGTACTTTGTAAGCAGTTAAAACTTCACTTAAATATGATCTTTTTCTTCCACTGCTAATTAGACATATCTGATGCTCAAAACTTTGTGAATTATAGAAAGACTCGACTGAAAAAATCGGAGAAAATATAAAGTTTGGATATTACTTGACTTATCACCATGTGTAAACGATGAAAAAAAGGTCGCCTAGTAATTAATATGAAATTTATCAGTAATGACTAAGAAACCCCCAATGATAAACAAGAAGTCGATCAGTAAGGGATAAGAAATCGTCAAGGATGGAATAAGTAATCACTCAGTGATGAAGAAGTCAAAGATTTATAAAAAGAAAGAGTGGCCTAGTAATGAATAAGATTTTGCCCATTATGTGTCCTTTATGGAATAAACTGCCGGCCACCATAGGCCCCCTCGCTTCTCTCTACTCCTGCTGTCTTTAATAACACCACGAAGATAGACTTCCTCATTCAAGCTTTCCCTCTTGGTATTCCGACAGGTGCGTAAAGGGAATCAACGGTTCTAAAGTAAAGATTGCCATTTAAATAGTTCACAGTTGTTTCCTTGCCAGTTCGATAAGGTAAAAGTTTAAGTTATCTCACTCAACTCAATTTTCAGTGCTAGATGGTTGGGTAAAATCACACGAGTTGAGTCTCCCCCAAACCTGCCTATCCCAAGTAATCTCCTTGTCAAAAATTCATTATACCATATAAACTAAAAAGAAGACAGCGGCGAATCGTTCAAAATATACGGGAATCTAAAACGAAATGCTATTGGGTAATCAGCAAAAGACGCATGCATAGATCGCCTGCAGATCTGCAAAAGCCTGCTATTTGTTGAATAACGCCAAAAAACGCATGCGCGGAACCCCTCCAGATCTAAAACAGCCAGGTAGGCAATCCTTATTTAGTGAAATAGTAATACGAGTAATAAGAGTTATAAAATAATCACCATTTATAGACGGAGGCCATTCTCAGCTTAGACCTCACATGTCCTAGGAAGGGCCTTAGTTTAGGGATGAAAGCTTATAATAAAGTTTAACAAGGGCAGTTGTGCCTGTTTTACCCTTAACATGTGTTCTGAGCTACAAGTTTTCTACAAACAGAGAAACTGGAAGAAGTCTTGGTGCAAGAAAGTCACGAAACCTCAACAGCTCTTCTTTCTACACAGTAGACTACGCAGGGCCATCCTCTCAATTATCTTAGGTACGGTACACCAATGTCGCATACTGGGGCCTATGCAGTTGCAAGCTGGATGGTAATATAAATGCTTAGCTGCCTGAATACAAATAAACACCAAATTATCAAAAGATATAACAAGTCCACTGCTGACCTAAGAACAGTCATCGAACGAATGGTGTGAGGTCCCTGGATTACCAGAATTGAAGATGCCTTGAGAACAAGGGGAGTTCACTCTGTGAGAAACTTGATCGACCTGAGGTGTGAGATCAAATAGAAGGAAATTGGAAAGTGAACATGCCTAAGAAAGCTATTATGTTGAAGATGCCTTGGAAAACAAGGTATGCTGACCAAAGGTCTTGTGCTCTCACTTATTCTGATTTGTAACTTTAGTACCTCCAAAACTTTCACTAATTCCCAGACTAATCTTGGGTGGACCTTGGCAATTATATGATTCAAAAGAGAATGTAAAACAATATAAGGGTTTTAACTTTCGTTAGAATCGGCCGAAGAGTTATGATGTTATTGCCAAATAATTCTCAGACTAACTTGAGAGGACTATGAAAATGATATCATTAGAAAGAAAATGAAAGCAACCTAAGGGTTTCGAATTTCGTTAGAATCGGCTGAATAGTTAAGATATTATTGGCAAAACAAAAGAATTATCAGGCAAACCTTAGGAGTGCGTTGACAATTTATTATTCAAATGAGAATGTAAAACAAGATAATGGTTTCAAATTTCGTTAAAATCTGCCAAATAGTTATGTTATTGCCAAATGATTTCCCGGCTAACCGTGGAGGACTTTGGGAATTATATAATTCGAAAGAGAATGTAAAACAACATAAAGCTTTCAAATTACGTTGGAATCGGCCGAAAGGTTATGATGGTATTGCCAAAACAATACAATTCCAGGGATAAACTATGGAGGACCATGGCAATGGCAAAATTCAAAAGAAAGTTTAAAACAACAAAAGAGTTTTAAATTTCGTTAAAATCAGCCTAATAGTTATTATGTTTCTACCAAAACAAAAAAAAAAGCAAAACGGGGAACGACAGACCGACGACATAGTAAGATGTAGAGTCGTCTGTGACTAAAAAGATTAAATTTAATCTTCGAAGTGTCCAGCCTCCTGGGTTCCTTGCCGCTCTTGAAGTGGCAAGGAAGGTTGCTGGCTTACTTAAAAGACCTCCATCGATTCTGCTCTTTCAGTGTGAGCAAATTTATTAACAGAACCTTGGGGAGAAATGAAAAGGTTGCCATCACCCCTGCATACAAAGTATAACCACGTTTGTGATTGACAAAGTAGATTACCACTGAAAAACACGCTTCCTACTTGAAGGCGAATAAATTTACCAACTACGTAATTCTGACCCCACATTATGTACAGAAGGAGCGCTTCCGAGACACCTAATAAACTATAAAAAGATTCACAATACTAGAAGATCAAAAGACAGTGATCTACAATAACACGTCTCTTATGACTGCCGAAGATCAACAAAGAAACCGTCTACTTAAGACACATCATATGGGGATCAAAGAGTTATGGACTATACAAGTGGCTAGTACAAGAATTCAAACTACTGACCATGCCCTACAAACACAGCTTGGACAACGCTACAGATTTCTTAGAAAAGATAAAGGGTCTGACACTGCGGGAGAAAGAAGCCCTTTCTGTCTTTAAACGTCACTGCCGTGTTCACATACATTCCGCTTGACCTTATAATGGAAACGCTATTACTTGCCATGAAAGACGACTCCAACTTCTTCCACGACAATTTTTTTTTTTTTTTTAATTTAAGGGGCTATCTGGCGACTGCCGACTTAGGCATAAGTCGCCGCAAAAAACAGCCTAGTTCTAGGCTACTTTAAAAAATTAAACAGAAAACAATAAAAAGAAATAACAATAACAATAACAAAGCAATAACAAAAACAATTACAAAAACAACAACAACAATTAAATCGGGTTAAATAAAAGGGAGAAGGCCGGCCTCCCCCAAAAAGTCAATAAGTCCACCAGTCAAAGTACACGCACTCGTCCCGAGCACAAGGGACAGGCGGTAGCGACCCCGCCCATCCCGGTACCGGGACAGGTGTCGTGCGCGAAGATCACCCAGACTGGGACATTCGACAAGAATGTGCCGAACAGTCTGGGGGACGACGCAGTCGTTGCAATAGGGCGCAGGCGAGCGCTCCATCAGATAGCGATGCGTCACACGAGTGTGCCCGATTCGGAGACGACAGAAAGCAACCTGAAGCCGCCGCGGCATTGGGGGATAGGTCCATGGGAACAGTCGCGGCGCAATGGCACGCAACTTTAAGTTCCCCTCGACCGTCTCCCATCTTCTTTGCCAAGCAGTCCGAAGAGCTGGCCGTATTCCTGCCATGTAGTCAGTGTGAGGAAGAGCAAAACGCTGGTCCGGTCGCAGAGTCCTCGCGGACTCTTTGGCGCCCTCATCGGCACGCTCATTCCCCGCAATTCCTACATGTCCAGGAACCCAGCAGAAGATAATCTCGACATCTGCCCGGCTCGCCAAAACCGTGGCGTCACGGATTTCGCGAACCAGGGGATGCGGAGATTCCAATGCCCCGAGAGCACTCAGGGCGCTTTGTGAGTCGCTATAGATCACAATCCGGTCTCCGAACCGGGCACGTCGCGTAATCTCCCGTACCGAGTGGTGTATTGCCACCAGCTCGGCCGTGAAGACAGACGCAGCGCCCGGTAGAGCCCCGCTGACTTCAAACAGAGGGGATACGGCGTGGAAGCCGACCCCCTCTTGGGACTTGGAGCCATCCGTATACACTGGCACGGTACCAGCGTGACACGATGTGTGTTCCAAAAAGGTCGAACGCAATACTCCCGGCGCAGTACAAGCTTTGGGAGCAGAGGCGTGGCGACAAATAGCCAAATCTGGTACCCTCCAGGGTGGCGTCCTGGGCAGAACCAGGGGCGCCACCGGCCCGAGAGCTATATCTACCTCTCGAAGGAGTTTCCTGGCCCTAAACCCAAAGGGCTTAGGGTAGGACTAGCGTCTCTCGGCGGCATAGGCACCATCGAGATCAGCTGCGGATGCAGTGAGAGGTGTTGGCGACTGAGGGAGGCGCCGGGCTCGTGTGTACAGGCGAGTGATGCACTGCACGCGGCGCAGAGCGAGTGGCATCTCCCCAGCATCGACCAACAGGCTCTCAATGGGGGAAGTGCGGAAGGCACCGGTCGCAAGGCGAAGGCCGGTGTGGTGGATCGAATCCACCTTCCGCAATAAACGCTCGGCTGCGGATGCATAAAACTCGCATCCGTAGTCGAGCTTCGAGCGAACAAAGGATCGAAAAAAAAGTAAGGCAGTAGCCCTATCAGCGCCCCAAGCGCTGAACGTCACGGAACGGAGAATATCCATGGCGCGGGTACAAAAGACCCTAAGGCTGCGAATATGAGCCTTCCAGGTGAGGCGTCGGTCGAATACAAGACCAAGGAAACGGTGCGACTCAACCACATCCAGGCGCACCCCATTAAGAAACAAATCTGGGTCGGGGTGAAGCCGTGGATGGCGGCAGAAGTGCACCACCTTAGTCTTGGCCAAAGAAAAGCGAAACCTGTGCACTTCAGCATAGCGAGAGACGCGGTTCAATGCCTGTTGGAGTCGACGCTCCAGAGTTGGCATCTGGGCCGCGCCAAAAGAGATCGAAAGGTCGTCCACGTAGAGCGTAGCAAGAACATCTTCCGGCAGCACCGAGGTGATGCCGTTGATGCTCAGGGCAAAGAGTGTGACACTGAGGACACTTCCCTGCGGGACACCCTCTTCCTGCTCCTTTGGGCCGGAGAGGGCTCCCCCCACCCGTACGCGGAATCGACGATCTCGCAAAAATTCAGATATAAACATTGGTAGGCGTCCCCTCGCCCCCATCGTGTGGAGAGTCTCCATGATACCGTATCACCATGCGGTATCATAGGCCTTCTCCAGATCAAAAAACACCGTGGCGTAATGCTGTCTACGAATGAAAGCCTCGCAGACGGCATTTTCCAGTCGGAGCAGAGCATCCGACGTGGAGTGGAACTTACGGAAGCCGCACTGTGCAGAAGACAGATGGCCTCCGCTGTCCAGGAAATAGGCTAATCTAACATTTACCAATTTCTCCATCAACTTGCACACGCAAGAGGTTAGAGAAATTGGGCGGAAACCGGTCGGAGTACAGTGATCTCTTCCCGGCTTGCGAAAGGCGAGCACAGTAGCGATTCGCCAGGAGTCTGGGAGAAGACCTTCCACCCAAATCCTGTTGAACAAATCTAACAGAAAGGCCATGCCTCGCTCACCCAGGTGTCGAAGCATGGCGTACGGGACATCGTCCGGACCATGGGCGGTGTCCGCGCACGAAGCGAGAGCGGAACGCAACTCACTCACAGTAAACTTGTCGTTGAAGGGTTCTCCGCCTCTGGAGGTAAAGTCCAGCCGGTGGCCTTCCGCGACATCACGACGTGCATTGAATGCTGGCGGAGCAGCATCACGGCTAGAGAATGCAGAAAAAGCGGTCGCTAAGGATTCCGCCACGGACGCGGGGTCCGAGATTGCGGTCCCATTCTCCTGGAGAACAGGAGGGGGGTCCTGCGAGAACTTGCCCCGAATCCTTTTGACTCGCTTCCACACCTCAGCTAAAGGGGTCTTCCCGTTAAGTGAAGACACGTATGCCCGCCAAGAAGAGCGGCGGGCGTGCTTCGAAACAAACCGGAACCTAGCCCTAGCCCGACGAAATTCAGCGACAGTGAAATCGTTCGGGCGGCGCTTATAGCGCATGTAGATATAACGCTTCTGTTTGAGGGCCGTCTCACACTCGGCCGACCACCATGGGAGTGGTCGGTGTGCAAAACGGCCAGACGTCCTAGGAATAGTAGTCAGGCCCACGGCGATGAGGTTGCCGGAGAAGAACTCAACGGCCTCATCTACCGACCTAAACTCCCCGACTGAGATAGAGAATTCAGTCATTTCCTGAAATGCAGGCCACCGCGCCCGCGCCAAGCACCACCGAGGTGGTCTCTCAGGTGGCAGTTGCCCTGAAAATGATATTTGAATGGGAAAGTGATCACTACAATGGAGGTCATCGACCACTCCCCAATCAAATTCAGGCTGTGCATCCGAAGAGCACAAAGATAGGTCAAGGCAAGAAAATGAAGCGGTTCTCGGACAGTGATGCGTAAACTCATCCACGTTTAGGACACCCATCTCAAGCTCTTCGATCAGATCGGCAAGCACTTGTCCCCTGGGATTTATGGAGTAATCTCCCCAGAGAGGATGCCTGCCGTTCAGATCTCCAAGCAAGAGATAGGGCCTCGGCAACCGTGCCACGACGCGGCGGAAGTCCCCCGCGTCGAAGTCAGCTGACGGTGGAATGTACGCAGAAATGATAGTATACCTCCTATCCAGGTGCAGCTGAACAGCCACTGCCTGAAAAGAGGTATCTAAAGAGAAAGGAAGAACGGAGACATCATGCCGGGTGTAAACCGCGCATCCCCCAGCCCGGCCATCCCACGGTGGTGGGGTCGCAAGACCCTTATACCCCGGGAGGGCAGGCAGTGGGCACGCGCCTAGCATGGTCTCCTGCAAAAAAATAGCTAACGGGGAACGGGAAGAGACGAGCCTCCGCAGCTCCTCCCAGTTGGCCCGGAGTCCACGGCAATTCCATTGAAGGAATATGCCCTCCAGGCCTAGCTCGGAGGAGACGCGGGGGCCCTCCTCGAATTGAAGACCCTCACGGGAATGGCCGTACGCTTCCGGGGGCAGAACCCCGGGCGCTGTTGGCCGGACAAAGCGCTGCAGGCGCTGTCGCCTTCGAAGACTTATTGGGGGAGGTTGGGCTCGCCATGCGAGTCTTTTCCTCCCTCCGCCTCGAAACCTTAGGCGGGCGTTGCGGCTTGGGAGGCGGGGGGCCCTCTTTTCGAGGAACCACCGTCTCCGAGCCACTCGCTCCACCTCGGGGCGTGGGCGAAGGGGCCGAAGCTCCTTTGTTGCTGTCCTCCTTTCGGGGAACAGCTTTAGGAACCCCTAAAGTTGGCCTAGCGACCATCTTCAGGGGTGTTGCCTCCTGTGAGTCTAACGACTCGGTGGAGGCGCGTGGCCGTTTCGCCTTACGGGAAACGGTCACGCTGGGGGAAGAGGGGGGAGCCCTGGTTTTAGCCGGGGCTGGGTGTGAACCCTTTTTGCCGCCAGCTCTACCAGGGGAGCGCCCGGGTGTAGTAGAGCCCGCAGAAGGGCTCCGAATGGGCGCGGAACAACCGTGCTCGTTGGCCTGGACGTGCCAGGAGCAGAGGGTGCTTTTCTAACTATTGAGGCATATGACGTCCCAGGCAGAGCCGGGCGCGCCAGGACCAAGTCCTTAGCCTCGCGGAATGAGAGTCTATCCTGGGCCTGAACGGCCAGGATTTCTTTCTCCAGGAGATATGCACCACATTGCTTCGAAGAAGCAGGGTGCGGCTCTCCGCAAGTGACACACTTGGCCACACACGATTTGGACTTATCGTGTGCGACCTTGGAGCAATTTACACAGACTTCGGGTGACCCCGATTTTGCACGTCTACATGATCGATTCGTGTGGCCGAAGCGGTGACAGTAATAGCACCGCCGCGGCAGTGGCACGAATGCCTTCACGCGGTAGCGGTACCAACCGGCACGCACCGACTCAGGGAGCTTGTCACAGTCAAACGTGACGAAGAGTGTAGGGGTGGGTCTCGAGGCCCCTCCCTGTTTTCTCATCACACGTTCGACCTTGACCGCCCCATGGTCGGCCAGTTCTAGGGTGATGTCTTGTATGGAGTAGTCAACGAGTTCCCTCGCATAAACTACTCCTTTCATAAAGTTCATGGTAGAGTGCGGCGTCACACTCACCGGGGTGCCATGAAGTGTCCGAAGAGCACTTATCTTGGCCGCCTCGGCGGGATTCGCCGCATTCGCCAGAAGGCTCCCGTCCGAGAAACGGGTTACCTTCGGCTCTCTACCAATTGCACTAGCTAATCCTCTCCTCTGATGGATCATGTTGCCCTTGGACAACATGGTGCCATCAGTGGAGCGAATAACGAGGAAGCGCTTGAAGCCAGCGGGCTCGAAAACGCCAGGTAACCTCTGAATGAGGGGCCCCGATGTCATCGAGGCTCCGCCCTGTGCATTCTTGGTGTTAGTCTTAGTCAGGGGCTCCGCACATGAGGGGTAGAGGGGCCGGATGTGCCGATCTTGGCTTGGTCGCCTACCAAAGTGGTAGCAGACCCATCCGTCCCCGCAGCCCCCGCGGATGGAGAGGAGCCCCGAGTCTTCTTCGTCTTTTTAGTCTTTTTAGTATTTTTCTTTTTAGGAGAGGAGGGCGGGGAATGAACCCGCTTCTCACCTCCGCCGGCAGAAGCCCCCATGCCAGATGGGCCAGCCTCAGCCAGGTCCCTCTCCGAAATAGAGAAGGTCCTGGTCGTCGTAGGGGCACCTGTCGGAGGAGATCTCTCCCCTCCTTTTACTGCCTCGGAGCCCTCGGCCGTTTGAGGGGGACCTTGCATAGGGGCGGATTCGGGTTCGGTGCTTGGCGCCGAGCCCGGATTCCCCCCCATGGAAGGCCCTACCATCTGAGGCTGGGTCTCCTCAAGGACCATGTCTATCACAGGAGGGGCCTCCAGTTGGCCATCCCCTTCCAGGACATCGCAGGTCCCCTTGGCAGTGTCGCCAGTCTTGTGTGGGGAGGCACAGGCATTGACCCCAGCAAGGTTTAAAATTCTTGCCAGCAGGTCTTTTGAGGGAAGCGACCGAAGGGGCCTGGCTTCCCTCTCCCCCCTAAGGGGGTTTGCCCTACCGAGCCGCTTGCACGAGGGGCGGTCGGCAATGGGCTGCCTGCTGGCTTTCTTGGCAGTCCCCTTAGACAGCAAAACAGGGACTGCCGCTGGAGATAGGGAGGTGCCCGAAAGCATCTCCAGAGAAGGGGGTGAGGGGGAGTCCCCTACACCCGTAGGCGTAGGAGAGGAGTAAGCCTCCTCTCCGGTTAATGAATTATGGAGGGTCCCTTGCGCAAGCACAAGGGGGGGGACCTCCATTTTCTCGGTGGAGCTGCCCGAGGGCGGCTCCGTTGATTTTCTTGGGGAAGTTGGGGGTTAGGTTTTTTTTTTTTGTCATACATGGGCATGGTGACCCTCTTTTTAATACGGGACGCAATAGCTCATCACCTCTCGCAGTTGCCCGCACTGCGAGAGGTGCTTACAAGCCCGGCAGAGCCAGGCGCCACCATTCGGCACCACCCCTCCCGCCTGGTCGCCTGGCAGTCCATCGGCATGGCGGCTCCACCTTGGACACGGCGTAAAATTGATAGAATGTGAAGAGGAGAGAATAGGGGATGTGAGGAAGGTATGGGTGGGGTTGAAGCAGGTTGTTAAAAAAAACCCATCCCGAACCGGAGCTGAGGGGTTAGGGAACAATGTCCCCTCTCCCCCCAGCCCCGATCCGGGGTGGTTGGCTTGAGAAGAAGGTCAGCATCTACCCTGTGAAATTAGAGGCTGACCAGAGAAAGTTGTGGGAGAGGTTGTATGAAAAACAACGAGGTAGGGGAGAAATCGGGCTATCTGAAGGAAAGAAGAGAGGCTAAGCTGGGGCCGGACGGAGCGCTGGATCCCGTCAGCACGGCGGCCAGGATGGCAAATCGCCGCGCCCCTTACGGGGTCCACGACAAAAAGCTTACTAAACAAGCGTACCTACGTCTCCTCGAGATCTGCCCTGAATTAACCATCATCTTGTGCAACAAGAATATTTACCACCAAAAGAGGGGGCACAAAGCTAGAAGCCCTCATCTCTGCTGTCATCGCGGAACTCATCATGCGGAGGTTTGAGAGGATTGCACACACTTTTACCCTTACGGCTGCTATGCGGGTGAAACTTTCACGGTCACATCGGTATTTTTTTGGAGATACAATTTCTGATGGAGATTGAACAAGCTGCCAAACTACCAAAGGGAGTCTACAGTCGAAGCTATATTGGAAGAAGGCGCACGCAGACCGGGTTTGGAATTTATAACAGCATATACGCTGCCACACAAAAGAGAAACACGTTTGCCATTCTTTTTAGTAGGTCCGGAATGCATTGTAGCATCATCTAATCACAAAGGTAAGAAGAAAAACACCTGAAATCGATTTTTCGGCCAAAAACTATCCAAACCGTTTGGAAAAGTGGGAAAGAAGATCATTTCGGAAAGTAAACCTTCCTACATACATTAATTTTTCGTATGTTTTTGTATTTGTAATACGGATTATTTTCCTTTATTAATTAGTTAATTTTTCTAAACATTCTCATTTTACGGTGAAAAGTGATGTCGTGCGGGCCTCTCCAGTTTATACCATTACTTATTCGTAATTCACCGGTAAAAGGGACTTCATTACCCTTTGAGGGTAAAAGTCTATAATTACTGTCCCCTTAGCAATTTAATGCCCATTTTTTATATTGAATGAGTATAGTTCATCTGGTATTCACTGCTCATTCATTGTTTGTGTAAATATTCTTTACCGGGAACTCATTGGGAAATAGAGGTGAGGAAATGTATATACTTTAGTGCATTTATATTTATTTTTACCAATATTTTTGAGTAGGATACAGGTTATTTGACTTCAGAGCAATTTTTCTTTGCCTTCTTTGCACGTGTAGGGAAAGCTTCTCTTGGTAACTCTTTTCGGTGAAAACCTTACAGACCATAATCTCTAAACGACGAGGAACCACAACGCAAAGAGATAACACTCTCCTATATAATCAAAGACATCGGAGATAACGGCAAGACACATCGGCCCACACAGCATCGACATAGCCCATACACTGAACAAGGTCTTACGAAGAGAGTTCACATAGATGGAAGGCAGGCACGGCGAGAATTAGCTATCCAGGGTCTTTTATGAGATCAGATGCTATAAATCCCCCTCGAAGGATATCGAACTGGCAGGGAAACAACTGTGAACTAGGAATGAGGAATTCTAGCGGGCGACTCGGAGGAGTGACCCAATCTCAGTCATTACATCACACCATAACGATATGCAGCATAACATCAGTTAGCAAAGCGTTAACTTTGGAATCGACCTGCCAAAAAGAAGATCAGAGATTTTCAAAGCTTGGGCTTCCGACGATAATTGCATCAACAGGCACATATATCTTTTAAACCATTACAATAGGTTTAAATAACAGAAATTCTTCATTTAATTAACATTTGAAACCCCTTACTCTTTGTTTTGACGGTAAAACAGTGCATTTTTGCTGTAACCTCCAAGAAGCTTGCCTCCTTTACCGAATTTTCTGTAAGCCCTGCGTCCTTTACTTTATTTTTTTGTGAGAGAGTATGGCTGATTGGAGGGATGCATTTTCAGCCGCATTTTTGTTTTAAAATAGGTGCAATGAGGCTACATCACACACCAACATACATAAAATAACAGCAACGCGAACGATGTTTCCGAAGGTAAGGTCACTCTCCTCGCTCCCCTTTTTTTACGTCGTGCCAGTCGAACTAGTATCACAACAAAACTCCTCGCATCGGCATATAGCCAACGACCTGTTAACTCAGCCTATCTACTATTAAGTTTTGCCTGAACCCTTTTCTCTATGACTACATGATCTTTTGTGGTCTACAACAGTGATCCCTGGATCATCCACTTGATCCTCCCTATACCTCTGGCTCAGGAGGAAAGTAAATAGGTATGTTGTGGCCAAAATGTCTTCACCAACAGAGGAGTACAAAGATCGGACGACACCGAGGAGTACACAAGTCTACCACCGACTGCAAGTCCAATCCCCTTGCCCCTTGCCCCTTGCCTCAGTTTTGCCCCCATCCCCATATAGATTAATACTTTAATTAGGCTATCTTGTTTAACATGGATTTATAAAAAAGCGGGATAAATATAAGACTAGCTATTGTATATTAGTATTACAAATAACAGTAAATATAAAAGCAAGCCTCGTCAAACTAAGTCATGAGAAAAGCATGGAATAATGATAATATCATGAATAAGATCTTACATCAAGCCAAACACTATCTCTTAAGTTGAACACCGAAGTGGGACGAAAAAATAGGAAAGAAATAAGAAGAGCAAGAGGTCAAGTGCAATATCGACACATTAACGATGTTTAGAGAAACTTGATTTTACCTCCGTCATACTTATTCCATCCTTTTCTAATAAATATTTTAGAGAATGTAATAAATGTACAAACATGAGTTTATATAGAAAATTCATAATCATATAGCACTTCAAGACATTCTAGCATTGAAAATCATAAAAAACAAAGACAAAAAGGTGGTGTGATAATATATAATAAAACTAGAAACAAGTCAAAATACACTTCCTGATCCTAAATACATATATACTCCGCTGGGTGACTTATATCAGTGTTTATAACCTAAAAAATCATTGAATAAATTATACTGAGATTTGAATTTTTTTACAGGCAATAAAGTATAAAAAAAAAAACTTGCCATCTTGCCTACAATTATAAGGGCATTTTAAGCTGTAGAGAGAAAAAAATGACTATAGAAAAGTGTTCTATCAGCAGGGAAAATAGAAAAAACGCTAAAGATATACTAATTATGAAACAGAGTTATGTAGATTGGGAAAGACTCTCATATAAATAACTTTTTTTCCTCCCTCATCTCTTTATAAATTTCCATTACATAAGCGAGGAACTACAGGCCAATTTGTCTGTCGGTAGCAACTTATATATTATTCACAAACGGACTATCGAAAACCACTTGTTCGAGGTCAGTTACTGAAATATAGATGATTTAGTACATTGAAAATATAGGCTATTCAACCATTACTTTAGCTAAATATTGAATACAAAGAACCTCTCCGCATAACATAAACTAAGAATACTCCCTCGATTCAGTAAACACCCATTCAGCTTTAAATGAAACACTCCTATATATGTATATACTATCACACAACATCGTTTCAGTAGGATAAAACAACAAATAAAGAGATTGAACAGGATGACGCAATCTCTTAAGAAAATTTTTAAAGCAATGATTGACGAGATTTCCAGAACTTGGAACTAAGAATAAAATAGAATCAGAAATTTGGGAAATATCTAAGCTCCCTTTGGCTTGACGACGCTATGGATATTTTCCTTAAAATTCATAAAAATATACTCACTTTACTGAATTTACTCAAGTTTGTGACAGACAAAAACTAACATTTACTTTTCAACACAAAAAGAATGCGCAATAGATTTTTAGCAGAAAATAGGATAAGTAAAATTGGCAATCAAATTTTAAAGTAGTACTTATGTGAGAATGTTAGCACTCAGCAGAAGAAGAGACTTAGGCTAGAGGGCAATAAAAAACTTAGTTATCTTTAGAAAAGAGATGCTCCTTTGCCTTAGAAATAAAATATTTTTCCTGAATTTTACTATTCTTGCATACGGAAATGATATTTGGACACTGGTCACAAAAAAGTACACAGAAACTGCTGACAAACTCAGATAAATATGAAATAATACATCTTAGGAATATTATTCAGGAACAATGATAATTAATTTGATAAGGGCACTAACCTGTCTCTTAGAGATCAAAAAGAATGAGTTGTATGTAAATAGTAAGAACATTTTGCCTGTAGAAAGGTGCCATACTGGATACATACAAAAATAGACAAAAGACCAGGCAAAATAAGACAACTATTAAAATATATACTAAAATATGATATATAGGCAAATGCATTTTCATGGTACATAAACGCATGCATTTAATATATTTTATGAAGATTTAATATGATAAAATCGTATAATCAAAATATTCTACTAAATAAAATAACAAAATAAAATATTGACACGTGAAAAATAAGAATGATCATTCACATAATTGCTTAGCAAGAAAATAAACTAGAATAGCAAGATTTGACCACGATGAAACATAAAACACTTTATATGAAGTGTTGAAGCCTTTGTTAGTTAATTAGTTAGTCGACGTCAATCCTTCCTCTATCCAGGAGGATAAAGGACGACCACAGGACCTAATTAGTTTCTTGCTAATTTCTCGACTTTATCTCCAATGATCTTCCAAAGTTCTTAATAGGGTTCAGGTCTGGGCTCTGAACAGGCCACTTCATTACTTCGATATCTTATTGTTCATTATATTACTTTGCTCTCTTAGCAGTATAGCATTGCGCGTTGTCCTGCATAAATACTATTGTTTGGTTTAGAGATGCACGGAGTGAAGGTATAAGATGTTGTACGAGGTTTAGGTACACATTCGCGTTTACCGTTGTAATTATTCACACTAGCGGACAAACTCCTTATGATGAAAATATCTTCAATACCATGACCCTCTTACCATTGTAGCATATTTAATGTTAACTCTGTCATCGGCAGCGCGTTTAACAAAGGTTCTGCCATCAGCTACAACTAAATAAAGTCTAATTTCGTCGCTGAAATGAATTCTCTTCCAATCTTCATCCCCCCAAACAACATGAGCTTCAGCATATTCGAGTCTCACCTTCTGGTTCTTTTCACTGATGATTGGTTTGCTTACTGGAGAACGTGCCTTTATACCATATGCATTTGAGGCGACGGGACACTTTGAAACGGCTTATTTCTTTGCCCCCATTGTGTAATAGTATAGCGAAAAATTCCATGCACATAGGGGGCATTTATTAGCTACACATTACGAATAACCAAGAGGATAAAAAAGATTTATTGTTTCAGATATTTCTGATGATATATTATTATGAAATGACGGGTTGAATTGGTCAGATGTTGAGTGAAATTTTGTGAGCTCAGCTTAATAAATGAATATATCCTGTTTACAATTAAAATAAATCAATCGGAACCACAGAAGGCGTCTCCCACAGAAAGTTTGAAGAAGAGGTGTGTAAAGAAAGGGGTGAATATTGAGGAATTGAAAATGTTTGGAAGATACACTGCTGCAGATTTTCTTACGGACATGCAGTTTTCCCATGGTGTTAATCTGATTATCTCTACAAATTAATGACCCAAGCCAGAAGATATGTTATGTTGAATAAAGTGATATGGTTGAGATATTTTACACTCACTCAAATTTTGGTAATTCATTTTTGGACCATTAGAGTTCAATTTATTCTTTACCATTTTAATATTTTCTTACATTTACTCAAATTTTGGTAATGGATGAAGGTGATAAAGAAGATTAGTCTACTCTGTAAAATAAAATGATAGAAAATTTTAAAACTTATCCGCAAATATAGAAGGAAGATTGGAAAGTCACAAAATGTAACATTTGAAAATGAAAGGGAAAATACAGGATATTATAAGAAAGAAAGTTTCGAATATATTGTTTATTTTAGAAAGTCGAATTTACGTTCCAATAACGAATGATCTGATAGTCTACGCAAAGCATTATTCAGTTAACTAAATTTTCATAGCTATGGAGAGCTCTTAGGCTACACACAGCGTTACATATTAAATAAATTAACTGAATTTCCGTAGTCATGGTACCTCATAATCACAAGAATATATACATTTATTCATCGAACAATCTTTTTTCGTAACTTTTGCCTTACCTATTAGGTATATACTACGTATCGGTAAATGTTGTGCAAATTCGGACGAATAAAAAGAACAAAATGAAATGTCCGAAATAATCCGAGCGATGGTGAAGAGAAATTTGTATTAAAATATAACGATTAAATTATCAGTGGAAAACATTGACTGCATTTGTCGCTTCGATTGTTCTCTTGTATACTGGATTTCAAACGAAAGAAGTTGATTAAATACCGCTTTGTTGTGTGTAACTGGATATTCAAACAGCAGTGATACATTCGGAAGTGGCAATTTTCTCATGAGACTGGCCTTATTAAAGGCTAGTTAAGGCAAAGCTAGAAGGACTCTTCTGCGCTTTCTGAAGGTAAAGTGGCGTTTTGTTCATTGGAGATTTTCCACCTTCTCCACATAACACGCTTTCTTACTTTCATAACGGATCCCTAAAACTGAATACAAACCTAGTTACACTCACTTACAGACTAGGGCCTCCCCCAGATTCCCTCCCAAATTACACCCTTGAGGGAAATGAAGGAGAGATGAGGGAGACGTGGCGTATTGCCCTGAGGACCTTACCAGGCCGGCAAAAACCGAACAGATGCAAGGTCTTCTACCTCAGACACAGCCACAAATACGCACACATAGCAGTGTGATCTGCTGACGCCTCGATCCCTGGGTTGGAGGACACTCGATTGACCAAATCATGGACGAGATTCTTCGGAATCATAAGTGGGCAAAGCAGCCGAAGTAATTAAATTCAAAGACTACATCCAAGTTTTTAAAGTTATCTTCACCGAAACCACAATGACGATTAAAGCAAAAAAAAAAACGGCCCTCTCCTCTTTAATTTCTGCATCTGACCCGATCAGATTGAACGTGAGGAGTTTGTTGACCTACAAATGTGCTTCAGGTGCTACAGGTACTTTGAACATACCACCGCCATCTACTCCAACTCTACAATCACAGTTTGTTCTGTGTGCGTCGGCCGAGACCATTCCTGGTGCGAATGTACAAGTTCGTTCCAGAAATGCCTCAATTGTGGTGGGGAAAACAGAACCATGGGAATGACCTGTTTAATTAAGAAGGAGCAAATACATAAAACAAGGAAAAAAAAGGCAGAAAAGAAGAGGAAGGAAAGGCTAACGCCGCCTACACGAAGGTTGCCAAGGTAACGGTCGCAGAGAGTAGTGTTGCCACTGCACCTACGTACCTGCAAATCGAAAACGAAAAAATCGACAAAAATAATGTGTTGCATATATTATGGACACATTGCTAACTTGACCAAGCCTGGTACCTTCGCGAAGGAACTGAACACCATGCTCGTGAATAACGACGTGGAAAAAATGTGGTTCCCGGAAAACCCTCCGTCAAACGAGGTTATTTGTGTGAATCTCTAACCCGCAGACCGAGAAGAGCGAGAAAAGAGCTCCAGACACGAGTAATGCCCTTTCAAAGGATACTTGAGTGCAAGTTATGGCTGCCGGCAGAAGGCACAAACAGACTCACAGACACACCCAACTACCACAATAGAAACAGAAGCCGAGCGGAAGGAAGCCACTGCTGTGAGTCCTAAGAAGGTGAAGCATTCGCTCCGCCCCCAAAAGGCCTCGCAGTCACGTCGACCTAGTAGATCCTCGTCTTCATGTACTACTCGCGGATGTTAAAACTCAGATCATATGCTGCCGAAAGGAATCACTTTCATGACGACGCAGGGCCAGAAAATATTGACGATGGGCCTTAGGGCCAGACAATACAAATGGGATTACGAGACTGACAACCTGAAGATTTGGTAAATCAAGCTCTCTTCCGCGACCTTGTCCACTTCTTAACCGACACTTATGTTGTTCTCACGGACGCAGAGTTTCGTAAGTGTAGATCCGGCAAGGGGAAGAATGCTCCTTCCTCCCACAAAGAGCTAAAGTGGACCGAAAATAAAACACTCCTCGCCATAAAGTCTACGCTACATTGCAGGCGTAGTATCCAAAGTTAGCCGAAGAATTGAAAAGACCTTACCCTCACGGAAACATCAACCCTAACATGTAACACTCTCAGCGATTATGACAACCCAATTTACGACAACTTTTCCCCGAACTTTGACCTACCGTAGTAACGAGTTTTACTAGTTACTAAAAAGGCTTGAATGCCAATTAATTTCGACCCCCAAAACAACAGAACACGAGATTAACATTGCCAGAGCTACACTTTGACCAGGAATCTATTTATCCCTACTCTTGCGTAATATTTTACTATATTGTCTACTCTTGCTGAACATATCTTTCCGCCAGTGAAAAAAAGCTCTCAAACTTATTTTAAACTTCCCTTTACTATCTAGTTTCCTAACTTGTCATGTCCAATTTCCAATTTCCAGTGGAAAACATTTGTACAAGTTATAAGTACTTAGCATTTAGTGTAGAGTACTTTATTTTGATTATATTTTGACATCTCTTACAAAAGAAACGAACCAACGGTTTACCCTCTTTTTCAGTATTCTTGCTCTGTTCTTATTGAATAATTTCCTGAAGTTCTTGAACTGATTCGGATTACTTGCTTAGACCACTCTCAGAGCGTCTTGCAAACATTTTCATTGGGGTTTAGTTCCAGACTCTGCGTCGTCCAGGAAGGCCTCCACCAACTTCTGCGTGCAGCAGGAGGCATTATTCCGCATTGAAGTCATGGGTTTGCGTGGTTCGCAGATAAGGCAAAGCATGCTAACTGAGCAGTTCTTTATA
This sequence comes from Ceratothoa steindachneri, assembly GCA_963969495.1. NCBI lineage: Eukaryota > Metazoa > Arthropoda > Malacostraca > Isopoda > Cymothoidae > Ceratothoa > Ceratothoa steindachneri. Next base: position 82,999,903 of record OZ018329.1, on the reverse strand, counting down.
CATTATTAGGCGCATGCGACTTTTTCTGTCGGTCGGTCCCCATTTAGCTTTTTGTGTGTGTGTCTGGAGGTTGGGGAGGAGAGTTAATCACATTGCAATTATTCGGCCGATTCTAACAAAATTTAAAACCCTTATGTTGTTTTACATTCTATTTCGAATGATAAAATTGCAAAAGTTCTCCAAAGGCTGGTCTGGAAATTAGTAAAAGTTTTGAAGGTTGCAAGGTAATGAATCAGAACTATTGAGGGCACGCGACTTTGTTCAGCAGACTTTTTATATTTACAAACTACCGTAAGCCCACAAGAGCCCCAATGCTGTATACCAAACTCACATCCAAGACCATCTTACTTCCTCCGTTATACTTTACATTCTTTTTAGTGCACTTGACAGACGATCCTCCGCCTACTCTGCAACAAACAACCCTTTTGCCACATGATCTAAACAAATTTATCTTAGATTTGTCGCTGAACTTGACTTGGCTTCATTGATCATTCGTCTATGTAACGTGCTATGTGTCGAATGCATGGCGACCTTTCTTGCTTTTGGGCTTAGCAATGCTTTGACTGCCAGCTTGGGAGATTGAAGATTGTCTTTGTCTAGCTGATGTAATTGAGTCTGCATGAAGAAAATAATACCAAAAATCTCATTAATCTATCGAGAAACTGCTGCAGCAATCTTGTAACGATCATTCGTCATCATTTGGAAAATAGCTCTGTATCTACCTTTTGAGATCTTCCTTTGACTATGGCTTGATTTACCAGCCTTAAATAGACTGACTTCTCCCAAGTTGACAGAATTATAGAAGCACCTTCAAAACTCTTGACATTCTCTGCAATGGCTACACTTGAAAACCATCTTGTTGGAGCAGCCCTCCGATCAGCTCGCAATCAAAGAGAAGAGTGTGATAGATTGTTAGACATGTTACCTGGATGACAGTTAGTAGAGAAGGAACTGAAGTTCTTTACTATGCAAACAGTACCAGTTCTTTCTACAATAAACCTATGCGTTCGGATGATTTATAACACTTCAACCTTTTTATTAAGTTTATTAACTGTTGATACTTACATTTTAGTCATCCAAATTTTCATAACGTTTATCCATAACTAATTAATAACATTATTGTACAGCAACTTTGGAAACCTTTGATTTTGTATAGCAAATGTAATGGAAGATGTGATAGAAATACAGGCGTTCTAAGTTTTCGCGAGTGTGCTGTACAATCCTCTAATATAAAAAATAATAGTTATTTCTCGAAGATCTTGAAGATATGGCGGATACAAGATTTTGTGTCAGTATTGATTTAGAGTCAGTATTAGAATTTCTCGTGCTCACTCGAGAATAGTTAATCTGTTTAAGTCAGATAGTAATAGAAAACGTGGATTAGAGGAGAAGAGTATGTCACCTGTTGTTGAAGATTTGTTACGGGAGTTTTATAATTTATGAACCCTCTCACTAAAGAGGAGTAAAATAGTTTTTAATGACCAACTAACTGGAATAAAATTAGATTCTAGGGTAATATGTTTAGATAAACTGTATAACTATTTAATTATGGATAAACTAAATACATAATACATATAAAACTTTCTTGATCAAAATTGCAATGTTTACCGCTAAAACAACCAAAAAAACGGCAAATGAGCAAAATATAATGATAGTTAATTCGATATCCTACAAATAAATTCTAAAATCAAGTGATTCTCTGACCGAATACGCATGCAATTATCACAAAATACTAATTACGCAGCGTCCTCAAACAAGAATCTACTTTAGTGATACTTGAGCACTCAAATATACACATAATGCATTTTTATCTATTAACGACACTTTTTCATTAATATTGATTGTGTCAGCCGACTAGATAATGAAACTAAGAAAAATATGAGAATAGCAATCTCTGGCAAGCTCGAGACAACAAAGTGTCACTCCTCGTTGGGAAAAAGTACACAATCCAGTAAGCGTTTCGAGACATATGACTCCGTCACTCCCAAAGGAGATCTCAGAACTAGTTCTACTTAATAATTATTCTAATATTTCGAATGAGTCACCAACATCCATCATCCCATCACATCGTTCATCAGGTTCTGGAAGCATGACCCTTACTGTTCATCGAGTGGTAAAGGAGGAAGCGGTCTACGAAGCTAAAGAAAATACCAACGAAATATGCATATGTGGAAATCAACACCCATCATCAAAAGGGTTCTTCAGGGATACTGTAGCCTGAACACCGCCGGGAGGGGCCACCACCCCCGATGGTCACCGCACATACGCTAATCCTCTCCATTGAGGAAGACACTAGAATAGAGATATTTTCTCCTTTTGAATGAGGCCTTACAAACGAGAGTTTTTCCAACCTACGCATTTGATATGACCGCTTAATCCTCCCCCATCACTTGCATTTTTGCGATCTGCATTGTGAACGTGGACCTGACACATAAATTTTGGTTCAACTATGTCTTCCACTTAAAAAAACATAAGTGCAAACTTCGGGTAAAGGAAGATTGATGCGAAGTCCACTGCGGAACCCGAAGCAAAGAAACATCATGGACATCATAAATTACAACCTGTGAGCAGGGAACTTTACCCTACTCTTCGGATCGCCCAAGGACGGAAGAGGGATAAATAACTGTTTTTTTGACAAATTATTCTAAAACTATCAAACTCATTTGACACACCGATTACTAACATACTAAATGCACAAAACAGGCCAAACCATCATATTCAGATCCACACAGGACGCCTAAAAATTTCTTGTCCCTAAAGACTCACTAGCTGAGCAAGAACACCACACAAAACTCTCCGAATACGTCACAAAAAAACACCAAATACACGTAAGTAGCACAAGCCTCCTATGGCTGGCATTCTCCACCAAAGATCTCTTCACTTACCTCAGGCATGAGTACGGCAAGAAGGCCATACAAGACTCTACTTCAACGGAAACAAATTACTGTCTTCTCACTCTCTTAGGAACACAACATGAAGACGCTGCTGGACCAAGAAATTAAGGTTTGCGGCACTCTTATATACGCCCAGAACATCGAACAATAACTTAACATTAGACCACAACTGTGTCTCTGTTGCTACAAAAGGAGACATGAAACAATCACGTGCCAGGCAAACAGCGTCTGTTCCAGAGGCAGTGTAGTGAAAGACCATTATAATAATTGTGAAAGCACACTCTTATGCATCAACTGCAGCACAGACCTACAGCATTAGCCCTGCCTCCTATCCACCTTTTACACTTCCCTCGGTTCCAGACTCGGCACCGGCATCACCACGCCCAACTAACCTCACCCCTTCTTACACTGTCCCTACCCCTCCTACCATCATCCCAACACCTGGTTTCACGTTTGGCACTCCTCCCCTAGTGTAGCCACCCCTCCATTATCTGTCTTTACCCTTCCTTTGTGCATCCACCCCTCCAGCTTTTGTCTCCACCCTTCCTTTCTGTCTCCATCTCTCCAGGCTCTTTCTCCAACCCACCATCAAATGTTTCCAACCTCTCTCCACTGCTTCCCCTTCTCCTAGCCCACTCCAAACCATCGCAACCCCACAAGCCCTAGTCTACAATAAACCTACACCCTCCTCCCCCACCAAGCAGCAGACACGTGTAAAGTTAGCCACCCTCACTCACTCTCCTCGTTTAATGACAAGGAAATCGGAGAGAAAGAAGCGGCTATCGGTAACACAGCCTCGCGTGCTTAGGCTCGTATAGATTATCATACTAGGTTGGCCCAATATTCACCATAACGTCTCCAACTAGGTACTTAATACTCAAAGACCTGATATCCTAATTTAAACTTTTCCAGCGTTAACTCTTTAACGCTTTAAGATAGGACTAAAGATTGTCTTACTGCTTTAAAACAGGATTCAAAAGGTCTTACCGATTTAGGATTTAACTAAAATGGTATTATTGCTTTAAATTGGACTAAAAATGGACTTACCGCTTTAAGAAAATACTCAAAATTGTCTTATTTCTTTACAATATAGCTACTCCCTTGTGTTATGGTGAAAAAAAGTTCCCGCAAAACCTATATGATATCTAAAGTTTCACAAATTACCTATCATATGACTCTTTCTCGTGAACAGCAACATTCTCTTTTACTGTAGGATTACAAGTCCTGCCTAAACGCTGCCCAATCGCAAGGTCGTATCAACCAAGCATTTGGAGAAGACACAAAAAATCGTCGCCACCCTACGTTGCCAATGTGGTCTCCAAGATCAGCCAAAAAGTGGTCAACCCTAACTTATTGAAAACGACCTTTTGTGCCTCTGTGCCAAAGCACCGCATAGAGGCCTGTACGTCACTCCCGTCCAAGAGACGTTTTTATTGACTTAATAAAGTGGTTACTGCAGATGAGAAATAGTTCCTACACTCGAACATGGTATGCAAAAGAAGCTGGACAGACAAAGTGTACGTGCACAATTTTGTCAAAGGCCGACTGATATAAAAAGAAGCTTATTGTTTGTATCTTGTGGAAATGTTGGAATAAAATTAGTTATTGACACTCAATTATACAATCAAAAACTAAAACAAGTGGCAGATGCAATTGCGCAGAAACAACAGGATAGACTTAAGTCATGTTTCTTCATTATATCGCCCGACCACACGTTGCAAATCATACCCGTGAAAACTCCTGGAGCTGGGATGGGAAATTATCCTTCACACACCATACTTGCCGGACCTGTTGTCAGCAGACTACCATCTTTTCCGGGCACTGCCGCACCTCTTGAATGCAAACCGTTCGCAAATGATGAAGAGCTGAAAACTGCAGTTGGAGACTTCTTTGATAGCAAACTAATTGAATTTTACAACAAAGCATCCACGATGCATCACGTATTTGGAAGCAGGTGCTAAAAAATAAGGGTGATTAAATTGTTTATTATTGTTTTTCTGCATTGTTTCTTTGCAAATGTTTGCCAATAAAAGTTGTGCGAGAACTTTGTTTACACCCTAATAGTTATAGTCCTAAAAGGTCTACACACTCTATGGTAGGGTCCCAAATGGCCTTCTCTCCATTAGATAGATCTCTTTATGGTCTCCCGCTTTTAGGTAGGACCCCAAATGTGTTTTCCCTCTCGGCAACCTGATTAGTGGAGAGGGAATAGTTTTAGTATAAAACTATAATTGATCCTTGCTATAATACCTAAGGAAGATTGACAATTTCAATCATATGGAACTTTGAAAATTTTAATCATATGGAGCAATGAACTTTGTCATCCTTTGTGGTATTGAGGCTTGCCATCAGATCTAGCATCGAGTTTTGCCATGATTATGGTGCATTGACCATTGCGGTCCGTTGGAGCATTGACAATTAGCATCATAATGAATCATGAAAAAGAACAACATATTCTATGGCCTTGAAAATTGCAATCATCTCAACCATTGATCATTGGAATCTTATTGAGTATTAAACATTGCAATGAAATGGAGCATTGATAAGGATTTATTTGGAATAAGGGCCATTGTCATCATATGAAGAAGTAAATATTGCTATTATCAACATATGGAGTATTGACAATTGCGAAGGTATCGATAATTTAAGATTGGATCTATATCGAGTATTGAGCAGTGGTATCATATGAAACATTGAACTGTGCTATCATATGGAGCATTAAAAATTGCCAGAATACGCAGTATTTATCATTCTCATCGTGCGAACCATTGAACTTTGCTATAATATTTTGAAATAAACATTGCCTTAAAATGTAACATTGAAAATTGCTATAACATTGATACTGTCATCATATAGAGCATCGTTTTCTGACATATATTTAGAACATCGATCATTGCCATCATACGGAGCTTTAAAATCATATAATAGAGTTTTAATTATTGCCATCATAAGGAGGATTAAATATTGACATCAGATATAACATCAACCATTGCCATAATGAGACAAATTGAGCATTGCAATTGTGTGCTTCAGCCCCAAATACATGTCGAAACACATGCTTCCCCACGTGTATCCTGCGAGAGGAAGTAGAAGGCGCGTTATTGCCTACCATCCCCAAGTCTATAAAGGAGGTTCAATCTCCCGTTCGCCTCCATGCGTCGATCTCGCCAGATTGAATTAGGCTTATGGGCAGATAAGATATTTTCCCAAGCGCCACCAGGACATTCCATCGAACTCCCCCCTCCCCTCCCATATATATAGAGCATCGATCATTGCCATCATACGAAACTTTAAAATCATATAATAGAGTTTTAATTATTGCCATCATAAGGAGGATTAAATATTAACATCAGATATAACATCAACCATTGTCATAATGAGGCAAATTGAGCATTGCCATTGTGATAGAACGGTCTGAGGCCACCATGCTTCAGCCCCAAATACATGTCGAAACACATGCTACCCCACGTGTATCCTGCGAGAGGAAGTAGAAGGCGCGTTATCGCCTACCATCCCCAAGTTTAATCAAGGAGGTTTAATCTCCCGTTCGCCTCCATGCGTCGATCTTGCCAGATTGAATTAGGCTTATGGGCAGATAAGATATTTTCCCAAGCACCACCGGGACATTCCATCGAACTCCCTTTCCCTCCCATTGTCCCCTACGCCAAGGGGCTGGCTCCGGCTATTTATGCGATAGCATTTCGCATTTGAACCAGATCCCGATTATCTTCGCGAAGCATCACCCCGATCCAGTCTCCCTTCTGCACCTAGTAACTCTACTCCGAGAAACTCCTTATTGTTCAGAAGAGGACAATATCCCTTGAGTGCCAAGGTTCGTGCCCATCGATACGCCAATTCAACAGGCCCCCCCTGTTGTTCAGAAAGAGAACAACTTTGGAACAGCCATTGTTCTTCGAGCCCGTTCGACAAGAAACGGTTCTCACCACTCCAGGTGTGCAGAAAGAGAACAACATTAGAACAGCCATTGTTCTTCAAGCCCGTTCGTCAAGAAACGGTTCTCGTTCCCAAGACATCACGTCAGGATAATTTAATTCCCCCCTTTTTTAACGTTCCTCAAGAGAATGCTTGGTTACAACAATAACCTCCATTGTTCATCTAGAACATCTCCGATATCCTGTCTCAAGGATCTCTCGTACTTCCGAGCCCCACTTCTCTCTCACTCATTCAAGACAGTCCTGCCCCTCGTTAAGGACAACCCCCCTAAGAACCCCTTCTCCTGGAAAAGAATCGCCAGTTAAACCGATGATTCCTTCCAATCGCCTTCCTCTGCACGACAACCTTGTAATTACGTAAGCTAGGCATTACATTTAATAATTTAACCTTGTGTCAACGCACCCCTGTGCTTTAAACGGGTTTAGCCAACCATTCCCCCTTTTTGTTTGTTTTTCTGTTTTAAATCCCTCGAAATCTTAATCCTCAGCTCAGTCAAATATTCCCATGACCTTTTTCATTTCCTGTGTTTCTCCTATTTTAATTCCCGGTTATGTAAACATTTTCCGTGTGTTGTTTTGATAAATTAATTAATAAAACCATATTTTATTAATGTTTGCAATATTATTTATTCCTGGGCTCCGTTCCACTTCTTAAGTATATTGAAGATAAATAAGCCCTCTCCAGGCCCCCCCCTCCCCCGTTTGAACCAATCTGGGCATCTGATAACCACCACGCACTCGAAATATAGAATAATCACCTCAACGAATAGTTATATATAGTATATCGTCGGGAGCCTATTGAAGGACATATATATATATATATATATATATATATATATATATATATATATATATATATATATATATATATATATACTATTTAAATTTGGTGTCAAGTGTGTAAGGTTTAACGCTATATCTTTGCAAACACTGGTCTCAGTCGAGTGAAGCATAGTGTTATTCGTTATAAGAATAGAGTTTTTCTGTTTTAAATCCCTCCAAATCCCTCCATTTCCTGTGTTTGTCTCATTTTATCCTCTGTTATTTAAACATTTTTCGTGTGTTGTTTTGATAGATTAATTAATAAAACTATATTTTATTAATGTTTGCAATATTATTTATCTTTTGGGCTCCGTTCCACTTCTTAAGTATATTGAAGATAAATAAGCCCTCTCCAGCCCCCCCCCCCCTCCCCCCGTTTGAATCAATCTCGGCAGCTGATTACCACGCACTCGAAATATAAAAATAATCCCCTCAACGAATAGTTATATATAGTATATCGTCTGGAGCCTATTCTACGACAGCCATATTATGGAACATTGATATAGGAGTGAACTAAAGACTTTCGTTTTATATCCCCTCCGTCGAATAGGTATCTTTTATTCAAATTTTCTTCATAGTTACTTCTTTCCTCCTCTTACTTTCTGCTTGAAAGTTGACTTTCTTGACTCTCTGGACTTTGGGTATTTTCCTTCTTCTTCTTCTCTTTCTTCCCCGTTTTCCTAGCACTTCTGATCGGACTCGTGTCTTTTGGTTCTTCTTCCTTGGCTGATTATTTTCGCTTAATTTATAGTTCTTGTTTGGATTTTTAGTAGCTCTCCATTTTTGGAGAGCCACACTTTCTTCTTACACCCGTTCTTCTGTAGAAGACGGTTTTACTCCTTTGCAAATGATCCTGAGTGCGCCAAGTTAGACAAATGAGCAATTATTATCATTGCCAATATTTCTCTACTCTCGCTTGCTTAAGTAGTTTAGAGGTGTTTATTCTTTGTGTTTGTTGAATTGTACGGGTCTCCGCTTTCACGTATGACCTTGTTTTCTCCTCGTTTGCTTTCTTAATTTCTTCCTTCTTTGTACGTACTGCCTCCTTACGGATAGGACACCTCATGGCCATGGAATTTTGGTCCACGCCGCAGTTTACACATTTGGGCTTCTCTGACGAACACTTCTTCTACCTGTGACAGGGTTCGGAGCAGTTGGAACACGTGATGTCCTTGGCATGACAGTCCTTCGTCTGATGTTTTTCAAAAGCAAAACATTTATAGCAGCATTCGAGTGAGTTTTATTTCTTAATCTCGATCTGCTTCGGCAACACTTGTTGATAAAAACCCAGAAGGCCTTCATTCTTTGCCCTCTGGGCTATTTCGATGTTGGCGAAGACGAGCTTCACGATGCCCACCCTTTTCCGAATTTTTCCACTTAGGTAATATTGGCTCACTATTGTTTCTTGGATAACTCTTCTTTTAATTCTTCACAAAAGTTCTCCGTGAAGGAAGGATCGAGGCTTCTTAGGAGGATAGTGCGACGTGCACGAATCTCTTGCGGGATGGAGGCTTCTAGCCCGATCTTCTGGAGAGATGTTATGGCCTCTTCAGTGACTAGCTTTCGACGTCCTCCATCGTGTTGCAGATGGTCGCGTATCTGTTGGGCATGTCTACAATCCTTATTAACAAAACGTTGAGGACAGCGTAGATGGTCCCCATCATGATGAACTGGTTTGACTTAGTCCCCTCTTCCCTGGTGGTGCCGAGGGCGACCCGTTTGTTGTCCTAGGAGGTCCACTCAATTGAGTCCCTTCGGGCAGCGTTCTTATCTCCTTGTGGGTTTCGTTTCTTTTCTTCTGCGATAAAGGATTCTCATATCAGGAATTGAAAAATTGACTGGTGGAGGCGTCTTCAGAACTTACCTAAAACCTTTACCTCCCTTTCTGCGTCCAGTCATTGTGCAGGTATACTCAATCAAAGGGGCTAAGAATGATGGAAAATAGAATGAGTCTTACGTCTTGAAGAAGTAAGAAGTTAAAGTGTATAGTAGGAGTAGACTGGCTAGAGATCGTAGAGTAAGTGGGGAAATAGAATAGGTTTAGTTTGTTGATAGTTGCTGGGTGACCAGCTATCTCCTGGGTTATCCTTGTTGCATCTTAACCTTTAGTCTTCAGTCTTGGTTAGTTGGAGCCTCTCGCACCTCTTTAGCTTTTGATTTGTTCTTCATGTTTTTAACATTCTGTTTCAGATTAATTTTTTAATTGATGTTTTATGCAATTGCATAGCAATCTTATTTTTACGTGTAGACAGGAGACGGTTCCCATCCTGCATCGGGTTTGCCTCTTCTTAAGTGACCTCTTTTGTTGAATCTATGGTCTTGCGAGATATCAATAGCTCTTTTGTCGCTGGAAGATCAATTTCTTGATGTAGGTCCGTTAGCCTTCTATGTTCTCTACTCCTCGTGTCAGTTATGATGTATACTGCAGAGTTCTAAACTCTCTGAAGTTTTATTGTATTAGACTTATGGAGTCTATTTTGAGGGAGTGCCAGATAGAGCAGAGTGGCCCTGCACGGAGCATTGTAGATCTTAATTTTATTCTCTTTATTCAGCCCTCTAAGCTGGAATACTTGGGTGAGAGTCGCCTTCTCCATGCTGGTTCGCTCCGTTACTTGCTTGCTGTAACCGTGCTGGGTGATTTTAAGGAAGGAATCCGGCGCAACAACCAAATTCTCCCTACTAAATCCGGACTCTCCTGTTGCTCTCTGTTTGGTGTTAAGGAGAGTGGTTTTGATCTCCTGGGGGGTTTCCAGCTAAGTTCCTTGTCCCTTTATTACAGGGGGAGATGCACAATTGTTGCGAACTATCTCAAGGCGATGTTGTCCCAGTTCCTCAACGATTCTTACCTCCTGTTTCCGGTCGAAGTCCTCATTTTCGTCGAGAAAGATGTCGAATACACCCCACAAGTGCTCACATAATGCAACTTGATCACCAGGGGTTCTTTCGCTTTTATCACGTTATATCGAATTTTAAACTTGGTGTTTGGTGCCTTTTACTTCTTGTAATATTAATCTTACTCCAGAAATTAGTTGAGTTCAACTCTGAATGGATATCATCCATAAATTGGTTCCACCTAGCGTTTCGTTCTGCTGCTCTGGCGGAAACTTGGTCTTCCTTTATCCGTTGCATTCGGGACTTATCGCTCCTCTGGGGCCCAAATATATTGATAGGTTCTCTTAATTCGATGTATTGATGCTCGATGTCTGGGAACTGAGACGTCTTGAGGGAATGCGGAAGGGTTCTGGAGGTTATTATGGAGACATATTTCTTATCCGGCTTAACTAGGGCATCCATTAAGTTTTGAAGTCCCAGGTCGATCTCCACGAGAGTTGCTTCGGAAAGGTCCTCTTGTTGGTGTCTGGATAGTTCATCCGCATAAGTGTCCCAATTAGCATTCTTATATTGCTTTCTAGAAGGGCAGCTAACTTGGATTGAGGCCAGCAATAAGGTCAGAACGACTATTTCGTGATCGTTGATAGATGGGGGCCCTTTCTTCTCGAGATAATTGAAATGTAGATCTGAAGTTATTGGTACTATATCGGGCTTGGTAGATCTATTCGTTCTAAAATACGTTGGAAATTCAAACCCGATTCAAACAACTATACATCTTTCAAGCAATGTATCTAGGTTTTTTTCATGCCTTGTTGGAGTCGCTTGTATAGTCCGAAGCTTTGCTGCGGGCTTTGAAATCTCTCATAAATATTGCTGATCCTTTTAGGCGAAAACATGCATGAAATTGTGGAAGGGTGAGAAGTCCCTCTTTTGAGGCTGGTACGCTTTCATCACGATCAGGTTCCCCGTCGAGGTCCTTATGCTAATTGCCAGGTAAGTTTCGTCCAAATCTTTGAGTATGCTGAATCTGATTTCCTTATTTACCGTGATTGCAACGCCGTCGAAGTTGACGACATTGGTGTATTTTTGCAATGACGGTGTAGTTGAATGGCTTGCTTTTATTCCTTCGGTGTATATATAAATTTCATTCAGTATTATTATCTTGGGAACTTCTTTCGAGTAGGCGTTGCTTAGAGAATGCCTTTTCTCAATCTAGCTCGTAACATTATGAGTTGGGCCATTATTTTGGTGTTTTTTTCTTCTAGACTTGATCTTCTTCGTGCATTGTTGGTTTTCTGTTTGATGGGCGACTCTGCTCTCTCGGTACGCTTCTTATTAAACCCCTCTCTTGTGACTATGTGAGACAGGTCTTGGGGAAATACCGGATGGCCACCAGTAATGATTTTATAGGCCTCACGGTGTGTATTGGCCCCAAATTTCGTATTATAGGTAACTCTCTTTATCCCTTGAATTAACTCATTATTGGTTTTCCAGATAGATCTAACTTCCGACGGGACAAAACCTTAAGTTGAACCCCTTTTGTTCCTCTCTTCCTTCCTTAGATGTCTTGGTGTTGCGTACCTCGCTCTTTCCTTCATGGGTTTCAGCTTGGACAGTTGAGGCAGCCTCTTCGCAGTTGCTCTTTACTGGGGTAGCCTCAGTCTCAATAACTTCTTTCATGCACTGGTGCATTTTTTTCCTGAGCCTGGGATCTCTTGGTTCTGTTCATGGGTTTTTGCTGCGAATATGCCTAATCGGTAGACGTGGGCTTGCATCGTAGGTTGAATATATCCGCTAAGGGAGGGTTCTTGGCAAACTACATTTATTTGAGACCGTTGTTCTGCAGCATAAGGTTCAGTTCCCTTGAGTACGATCCTGGATTGGCTATGTTTAACACATGAGCATGCATGATGCATGCCATTCTATTCAGTGTTTCACTCTGCTTTATCTCAATTATGTTTTTTGCAGGTTGCATCTGATCTCTTGTGGCCTTGCGACCTTAGCGAAAGTGAGGTATTGCTTTATTTCTTCTAGCCTTGTTGTTTTCTTTCTTTTTTTATTTAATGAAACGTTCTTGGGCAAGACATCGCAATTGTACAGGGACTTTTGTTTCAATCCAAACACTTGTGTGTCTTGCTACTATACTCTGAACACCAATTAATATATTCAAGAGGCATTCTTGTGTTATGTGTTTTTTTTTATAACGCGAAGCAGTTAAAGCAGGTCGAGACACCGAAAAAGTCGTCGCTTTTGATCTACCTAGGGGTCATTTTTAGATGAAATGCTAATAGTCCGGTCTCTATCGCCTTTCTTACCATGTTGATCTCGCGAAAGATCACTTTAATAACATGAGTTCATTCGGTGCCGTTATTGCGTTTAGTGAATTTAATACATTCTATTACTTTGGCCTAGTTTTGAGCCCCATGTTTGCCTATCCAGGGATCTATTTGCCAACAATAACTGCTTTTTAGTCCTCGATTTTGATGAAATTTTGGCCTGAAAACTGATTCCTTCTAATCATCTGTGGCTCGTTCCGAAAGGAGCTGGTCTATATCCTTATAATTCTGACAAATAGCAATATAAGAATTCGAGTAGTCCAAGAGCCGATCAAGCACAACTCCGAGTTTCCAGTAGATGATCATAAATACATAAGTCAGGTCGGGTTTTTACGCGCCCTTCCAGATCTACAAAGGGACCCGTTTGTTGTATTTCTTTGATTTGCTAGCCAATCTTCTTCTACTTCAATTTCCTCATCGACGAAAAAGAGACTAAAGGTAGATAAAGGATGCTGTTATATCCAGGTAGCTACCTGGTTTATTCAGCTGACAAGTCAGTATCCCTATCTACCTGCCTATCACCTAGCCCTAGCATTTTTTGCTCCCACCGCACTCAGGTCTGCCGCTCACACTGGTCTTACCCATCCTTTGCCATGCTTCTGCCTGCGCCGAGTTAGCCACAAGGTTCAGACAAATAGCAATATAAGAATTCGAGTAGTCCAAGAGCCGATCAAGCACAACTTTGAGTTTCCAGTAGATGATCATAAATACATAAGTCAGGTCGGGTTTTTACGCGCCCTTCCAGATCTGCAAAGGGACCCGTTTGTTGTATTTCTTTGATTTGCTAGCCAATCTTCTTCTACTTCAATTTCCTCATCGACGAAAAAGAAACTAAAGGTAGATAAAGGATGCTGTTATATCCAGGTAGCTACCTGGTTTATTAAGCTGACCAGTCAGTATCCCTATCTACCTGTCTATCACCTAGCCCTAGCATTTTTTGCTACCACTGCACTCAAGTCTGCCGCTCACACGGGTCTAACCCATCCCTTGCTATGCTTCTGCTTGCGCCGAGTTAGCCACAAGGTTCAGATATGGCAACTACTTGAAGGGTATCTATGGAAACTTTAATCTTCTCTAACCGACTCCCCCTAAGAAGTGAAACAAGATAGGAAAGGTCGTCTTTGTAGAGGTGTCTCGTCTTAGTCTTGTCAGGCGGTAGTCGTCTCTTTTGGGTGTTCTTCAGGTAGAGTTGATTCTTACTTCAGTGAGAAGGAAGTCCAAAAATCTTCCGTAGTAAGAGTTTTGAAATTTTCCATCGGTCGAAAATAGAATGGGGATTGTTTGGAAGGTTTATTTACTAGTTCAAGCTTAAACGTAAGGTCCAAGGGAACACGACAATCAGGAAGATAAAATTTTTAGATTCTAATATATAACGGGTGTTGAAGGTTGTATTTTCTTCATTGATTATGAGGGGTTCTAAGATGTTTAGTATATATGGATTTCTCTCTTTTCTATTCATCATGGTGTTCTCAACCAATATATCTCTTGTTAGGCTATCCTTAAGAATTCTCTGCATGTTATTTTTAGGCGGTCCCTTTTTAAGAGGCATTGTTAAACGCCTCGAAAGGGTAGTGGTTATCATGCCAACATACTTAGAGTTATTATGTAGCTTGCAGTCTTCATGTTAGCAGTTGAACTCCTACATTATGTTCGTAGACATTGTAGCGGGCCGAAAATATATCTCTAATCCCAATCGATCCAACCCGCTTCCTACACTGTCCGGACGTGAGAAATCGAGGGAGAATGAAACGGATTGTATATACAGTTCCTTTACTTACAAAAGAATTCAGTTATATTTACAGCAATTTATATTTACAAGGGAAGTGTGCACACTTCAAAATGAGGCTAAATTCCCCAATCCAAATAGGATACCAAAAGAGAATTTTCTAACAAGCGAATATAACAAATTTACTTATATATCTACACAGAACATAAAAAAACACAGCAACAACCGAACGAAAAGGGGCACGCGCTATCACTTGTGTGCTAGAGGTGGGTGGTAATAGGCTAACATAAAAGGAGGCAGGATTGTCAACCAATGCGGGTATGGTGGTCCAGGTGTCTAGCGAGGTATGAAAGCCCTCCGTCTCAGGGCTGGGCGGAGCACTCGTTTAGAGAACCCTTCTTGCCGTCTGTCCAAGCTTCCACTCTCTGTAGAAGAGATATGTCCTTTGTTTATGACCCATTTACTTATACATGGAAGGGAAACTAATAAGTGGGCATTACCCGAGTAAATTTATCGACTAGCTTACCTCTAAATGTATATCCAAACAAGCCTCAAAATATAATCTTTTGATAAAAGATTATTTTAAACAAAGTATGTACTATTTTGTTTTAATTATAGTGATATATCAAAACTAGCTACTATATTTCCAGAATATGGCGCCTGGAAAGAAAGAAAACATGGTAATCATTTTATACATAAAATAAACAAAAACAAAACAAACCCATTCCCATTCACACGCATTCTTACAGAGGGAGGGAGAGGGTACTGAGAAAAGGGGTGGGAGAATGGCCCTTTTACACACACTCACATTTGCTCCACCACACCATGAGTTTCGAGGATTTTTGGCAGACGTTATTTTTCACAAGGAGATTGTTGACTTTTGTTGTTTTGTAATATATGATGAGTTGTATTTTGTTAGTTGAATTTTTACTTTGATGTTACATTTAATGATCTTTTTGAGGGCTTTTTCATCTACTT
Source organism: Ceratothoa steindachneri (assembly GCA_963969495.1). Taxonomy (NCBI): domain Eukaryota; kingdom Metazoa; phylum Arthropoda; class Malacostraca; order Isopoda; family Cymothoidae; genus Ceratothoa; species Ceratothoa steindachneri. The sequence goes on along the minus strand of OZ018329.1, from coordinate 82,984,362 downwards.
TGTAGGCCGTCGACATTTGGTTTCAATAAAAGAGCTTGATAATATTTTGTACTTCTTGGTTGTTGTCAGTATGATCTGTGACTTGGAATTTCTTTCGTAAAAATGTTCAAAGTTGGTGTTCTATTATGCTGTTTGGAAAACCTTTGCTTACGAGGGTTTGCTTTACGCTGATATATCATGATGGAATAGCTTCCAAGTGGAACAGCATTTGTATGCTCGGTGTATGTATGAGCTGATTACACTCTTTTTATATCTTTCGTGATATTCACCATCTGCGTTGAGGCATCTTCCCATGTTTGAACCTTTTCTATACACTTTTGTGAAAAGTTATAGACATGGGAACTGAAGAATGTAGAACACATAGTTTGCGGATGACACAACACAAGTTAATGTGTCACCGTACGGAAACGGATAGTACCAAGCGAGAAGAACGGGAGATGAAATTAAAAGGATAAACCAATATGAAAGAAAATGGAAAATATGCACGAACTGAGATAAATTCAACATTATTCAGGTCTATCTGAGAAAGTTATCAGATATATACATAGACGCCATAAGATATATATATATATATATATATATATATATATATATATATATATATATATATATATATATATATATATATATATATATTTATATATATATATATATATATATATATATATATATATATATATATATATATATATATATATATATATATATATATATATTTATATATATATATATATATATATATATATATATATATATATATATATATATATATATATATATATATATATATATATATATATATATATATATATATATATATATATATATATATATATATATATATATATATATATATTTATATAGCGACGAATGCAAAGTCATAGGACTAACCATAACTAAATCAGGTTACAAGAAACATGTATCTGATAGAATAGAAAAAGGAAAAATTGGACTGAAACTATTATACAAACTAAGATCACTCAGGCGATAAAATAAGAGGAAAATTTACAGATCAATAATCCATCCCACACTAATCTATCCGATGATTGCGATGTGCACTTAATCAAGAAGAAACCTAGTGAAATTACAGATGATCCAAAACAAAGCAATGTATTTAATAACAAACAAAAAAAGGTCGAAAAAAGAAGAATGGAAGATCTGCACAGAGAAGCAAACATTGAATCTCTAAACAAATTAATGGGGAAAAGAAGGAAAGCTGTCCTTGAGAAGAAAGGAGATGAAATTGACGGAAAACAAGCCTATCAAATAGTGCAAATGGCTGGATGGGGACAGCATAGACTGTTTTCGAGCAGCATGACCACAATGGATGGAGAAGTAAATGAAGATGATATTTTTACTTAGATAACCTAAAACGAACACATTTAACGACAAGGATATAATCCAGATGAGGATAACCGATTAAGACCTAATTTAGACTTACCGATATATACCAAAAGGAGGGAAATTTCTACCAAATAAATGAAGAATCCAAGAAAATGAGGAAAGAATGAAAGAATAAGAGCAAATGCAACCGAAACCTACACTGTACATAGATACAGTCGCAAAGAAGGCTAACAATGAATAAACAAAAAGGAAAACAACAACAATAAACCTTACCAGTAACTAACTTTCAATTTAACAACGGTTTGAACACCACCAACAACTCTCACAAATAACATAACAGAAAGAATTAATAAAAATAACCCGTAATTCAGGCACTTAATCTCCCATTAAATTATTAACTTATAACTATTTAACGAGGAACATAGATTAGCTTGATTTCCGAGCAAACTTGCAACCCTCCAATTCTGTTGGGCTCTACATGAAAGCGAGGTTGGGTGATACACACCGTGGTTTTAGTACCGCGTTTAGATTTGGGGCTAAGACTACCTAAGTCACATATCTAATCCCCTACTCGTTTCTCCCTATATTATCGCTCCTCTTCCTCTCCTTTTCCTACTCTTCTTACCCTAACCTTCCCTCCAGTGCAAAAGGGCACAAGGAGGGAGGCTCTTGGGAAAGCTGGGGTAGTCCGGGATCTCCTGCCCACCTCCCCTCTTTGCCCCGAAAGGAGCAGGGGGGAGACGAGAGTGATGGGCTCGGACGCTCTAATCTTTTAATTTCTCTCAGACCTTTTCTTCTTTCTATCTTTATCATTCTATTTTCCCCATACTTTCATCAGTAAAAGAAGAAAAGAACAGCTAAATCTACTCTGAAGGGAATTATGAGAGGACATTGTAGTACTGAAAGTAGAATGGACTTGGCAGATAACAGAAATAGGTTCCAAGGCGAAAGAGATGAGGTCATTCAGGTTGGTTCAGGGATAGGGGGGCTAAATGGTTTCTATACAAATGCTTGTACTTAAACTCTGTTGACTGGGAAAATATGATAGGTAGTGATAGAACAAGTGGCAGGTTCATAGAATGCTTTGAGGATAATTTTTTGGATCAATTTGTTAATGAGCCAACGAGGGGGGACAATATATTAGATTTAGTACTTTCTAACAGTGATCATTTAGTTCAAGAATTGACTGTTGGGGAAGCATTGGGAAATAGTGACCATCAGATAGTTCGTTTTAACTTGGGAATTAAGAAGGGTAAAATAACCGAGAATGCTGTAAAAGTTCGTAATTTTCATAAGGGAGATTATGTAAAACTTCGAAGCTTGCTAAATTTGGTAGACTGGGATGTAGAATTCAGAGGTAAAAATGCTTATGGGATGTGGAATACTTTCAAGCATATAATAAATGTAGTCCAAGAGCAATGTATCCCAAAAAGTAGGACAAAAGTAGAAAACCATTATGGTGTAATCAGGAGATAGCTATAAAATTTCAGGGAAGAAAAGGGCATACAAAAAATTACAGGTAGAAAATAATATTCAAAATTTTAGTGATTATAGAATGGCTAGGAATGAGTTAAATAAGATTATAAAGAAGAACAAAAGGGTGTCAGAAATTAAATTAGCTCAGGATAGCAACAAAGATCCTAGAAAGTTCTTTAGTTACTATAAAATTAATAACAAGTCTTGCAGAGTTAAAATAGGACCTATCAAATATGAAAGGGCTGTGAGAGAAACTGATGAGTAAATAGTTAAGGTACTAAATGGTCATTTTGCATCAGTATTTACAGAGACGAAACTAAATAGTCTTATGTATAGTACTCATCGGTCAGGGAAAGAGGTGTTTACTACCATTAGTGTGGATTGGAGGAAGATAAAAGGACTAATAGGTGAGTTAGATGCTACCAAGGCCTCCGGCCCTGATAATATTCATTCTAGGATTTTTAAAGAAGGGGTAAAAAGTATCTCAATAGCTCTGGAGAAGTTGTATACTAGGTCACTGGAATATGGAGAAATACCCGATGATTGGAAGAGAGCGAATGTAGTCCCCATTTTCAAGAAGGGTAGTAAAGAGGATCCAAATAACTTTAGACCGGTTAGCCTCACTCCTTTAGTCTGTAAAATTCTTGAAAAAATAGTTTAAAAAGGTATTTGCCAACATCAAGAGAGGAAGGGGTTAATCAGCGATTCTCAGCATGGGTTTAGATCAGGTAGATCATGTTTGACTAATTTACTAGACTTTCTGGAGTTCGTAACAAATCAAGTAGATAAGGGAGAGAATGTAGATGTAATTTACTTGGATTTTAGTAAAGCATTTGATAAGGTACCACATAGGAGACTAGTTCATAAATTAAAAATGATTGGGATATGTAGGAGTGTTTCAAATTGGATAGCTGAGTGGCTGAAAGACAGGAAGCAAAGGGTAGTGCTAAATGGTGTAAAGTCAGAGTGGAGGGATATTATCAGTGGGGTTCCTCAGGTAACAGTTCTCGGTCCATTATTATTTGTCATTTATATAAACGATCTCGGGGAGGCAGTTAATAATAAAGTGTAAATTTTTGCGGATGATACCAAATTAGCAGCTGTAGTTAAAGATATTGATGATAATTTTAAAGTGCAGGGGATTTAAATAAATTGTTATCCTGGGCACATAAGTGGCAAATGACTTTCAACCTTGATAAGTGCAAAGTTATTAACATGGGAAAGGATAATAGAGAATTTAACTATGAAATGGATGGGCATTGGCTGAGCTCAGTAGAGGATGAGAAAGATCTAGGATTAGTAATAGATAAGTCATTAAGGTTTTCTAAGCAGTGTATTGAAGCAAGAAATAGGGCAAATAGAGTGCTGGGTTTCATTAAGAGAAATGTCAGTTACAAAAGTAAGGAGGTTATTCTTAAACTCTATAACTCTTATGTTAGGCCACATCTAGAGTACTGTATACAGGCATGGTCCCCACATTTTGGGCACGATATTAACCTTCTCGAGTCAGTGCAACGGAGGGCAACAAAGATTATTCCTTTCCTGAGGCACTTTGAATATAGAGAGAGACTGAGGGTATTAAATATGTTCTTGTTCGAAAAGGAGGTGTGTGAGAGGGGATATGATTGAGCTCTTTAAAATTTTTTCTGGGATAGATAAATTGGATGTTAGCAAGTTTTTTGAGTTAGATGATGGAAATCGGACTAGAGGTCACCACTTGAAAATTAAAAAGCAAGGGTGTAGGTTGGATTTAAGAAAATATTTTTTCACCAATAGAGTGGTAGACTTCTCGAACAAATTGCCGGGGAGGGTAGTAGGTAGTCCAAATTTAAATGCATTTAGGAGTAGGTTGGATGAGTTTATGGGGAAAGGAAGGATGTGATGGTTCCTAAGTTTTGTATATATTAATATTGTTTGTATATATCTATAGCTGCATGATTTAGTTCTTGACAAGCCTTGATTGGTGATACCCTTGTTTCTGGACGCAATCCTCTGGATGTAGTTTTCTTGGGAGTTTGGGTACCTTAAAAATAGAGGCCGTTTGACTCGGATGACATATGTTGGGCCCTTGTGGTTTTTGTCATCTGTTATATTATATTGTGGGGGACTTTGATTTTGTCTTTCCCTGGCGATGGTGCTTTTTGTGGGGGGGTTTTGACGGATGCGGATGACCTTTGATAGGCCCTGTGGCTTTTGTCATCCGTGAAATTATGTTATGTTATGTTATGTTATGTTATGTTATGTTATGATCGCGCAAGATCAAAACTCAGCAATTAAAGTTTGGATTTTAGCAAACACAGTAACTTGAAAAAGAGAGATGAACCTAGGAGAAATAATTTGCCATCTACAAGATGGAGAAAATAAAATAATAAGAAAAGTAGAAAGTTTTCAAAGAAAATTAATTAAGACTAATATCTAAATATATAATAGTCTTTAATAAAATATACATTCAAGAAAAACAGCTCCCTATTTATAGTAATATATATACAAGAAAACCACTCTTTTGGACCATAGAGTTTATTAAAACGGGACTAGTTTTGATATGTAGTTTCCTATATCAGCTTCAGCCGTTAACTAAGAGAAATTTACAGTGTCCTTTAAAATGAAGTTTGATACTTAGGGACTACATTTATGCTGCCCTTCTGACAAATTGAAATTTGGAATTTCTCTCATTAATGTGGATTCAATCATTTTTCTTTTATTATAATCATTACAATGCTAAATTATTTTGGCACTAGGGAAATTCATTATATGATTGGCGTTTTTTACATAGTTAAAAATACTAGAATAATTGCTTGCTCTAGGAATATCCCCCTTTTTTCATATATGCGTTTATTTATGACCTTTTGTTCTCTCCCACATAGAAGGAGGGGCAATTTGGAGCTCTACACGGGATTAAATAGATGCCTTCATCCTTCTTATCCTGCAATTTTGGCTTAGTGGAACGGAAAGATTTTCTGATAGTTGAGGGATATTTGAAAGTGTTCAAGTTGGGATATTCAATTGATTTAGTCCTTTAAGCAAGGAGGAATATGGTAGAGATAAGCAATTCTTTTTACATGCAGGATATTTTGTTGAGGACGTTCGAATATTGCCCTTGCTTAAATGGGCTTTCATCTATACAATAGAGTAGATATTTTAACTCAATGAACATGCATGTTATGAATGTAATCTCACCTTGTAAAAAACAGGGGTCACAAATTGACATAAAAAAACGTGTATATAGGAATTAGAATTAGTAGGTGTACGGTATACAGTAAAAGATGTTTAATCATTAATTCTTAAGACCGTTACATCCATAAAAGATAAGCAATTGTCCTTTTCCCATTCAACTTTGAATTTTATAATAGGATAGAGGTTGTTAAGCCTTGTCAGAAAATTATCAAAGGAGTTTATTAGGTTTAATGACCTTGTGAAAATCACATCATCTTTATAACTATACCATACCAAATTTTGTTTAGTTCAATAGTCGTGGGTAGGAGGGAAGTTTTAAAATTTTCCATGAACAGGTTAAAAAGAATGGGGAATAACGCGTTGCCCATACTAAGGCCATATTTTTTTCGGTTTGACAATTTTTGTTTTTATTAATGGGAGGTTTAATTTGGGGTAATCTAATACGTTCACTAACACTTTATATATATATATATATATATATATATATATATATATATATATAAATTGGGGGAGTATATTTTCGTTATGGCAGGCTATGGTGAAAGTGACCGCTAGTCTCGTGTTAATATTTTCTTTTCAATCTTCTCAATTTGTCTTATGTTCGCCTTTTCTTCATTGTCCAACCCGTGAATAAGCTTACCGAAGTTTATTAGAGACTGATATTTATTGATTTAAATAATGTGCAAAGCAATTGATACACCTTAGCGCTTTCTTTTATTACAATTAAACGTTTCGATACGACAATTATCATCTTCAGAGTTTGAATGGGAAATTAATCAATGTATTTTAACTTATATATTAAAAAAAATGTGTTAACAAACTGACGAACGAAACGTAGATACGTGTAGAAGAACTAGCAGGCAGAAGACATGCAGGTAGGGAATGATCGAGGAAGTGTAAGTGAGTGGCCGGAGAGGGAAAGGGGGGTAAGATGCTGGCAAGAGGTGATTAACGGCAAGCGACAGCTGTCCTAAATGTATCTGGACCTTGGATTTCCTCCTCTTGCAGTTGGTAGGATTTTATGGAAGTTAGATTGTATATTTAGACTTAGTTGGTTTTCTTGAATATATATTTCTTGGGATCATGGTCTAAAATTATGGTGGTTCTTTGTTCATTTTTTTGTTTTAAGGCAAGTTCCAGGTATTTCTTGTATATGTTTTTTAGGTGCACCATTGTTGAGGTGATATGATATTCTTCTTGAGAGTGTGGTTTTGGTGGTTTCCGATACACGAGTTTGGTAAGAGCTTACATTCTCCCAAGGTACATGTGTACTCATATATCGGATGGGTCTTTTGTTTGGGTTGAGGAGGAGGTTTGGGGTTATTTTAATGGAAAGAGTTGATTTCAGTATATTTTGATAGTAAATGATTAGTGCGATCTTTTTTCGGCATTTGTGGATCGTATTCCTGGGTTAATAATGTCCTCGATTGTTCTCTCTTCTGCATGTTTTTCTTGGCTCCTATTGTTCTTATAAAAGAGTCCATAATGTTTTCCTTGTCTGTATTTCGGTTCTTCTGTAGTTCTGACAAGTACCCTCGGTCCATTTTAATTCTTATAGCTGTCTGTATTTCTTTATTGAAGAACCGTTGTTAATGAGTACCTGATGGCTTTCTCCGTTTCATTGTGTGTATCCTCCCATGTAGTGCAGTGGTTTAAGGCACGGTTAATATACGATGTGATCACGCTTGTTCGGTAGCGTTTAGGGCATTCGCTATCTACATTCATGCAAAGTCTCGGATTGGTGGCTTTAACATGTACTTTTGTATATTGTTTCATTATTATTGGTTGTGAGGATGTTTAAAAATGATAATTGGTTGTTTTGCTTTCTTCGATGGTGTAGTTGAGGGAAGAACATACTTTAAAGGCTCTTTCCATGTTATGTATTTCCTCTTCAGTTTGTACATTAATGTAAATGTAGTTTGTGAACCTGGAGTAGATGTGGGGCTTGTGTACTCTTGAAAAAACCTTTTCCTCGACCACTCCTATATAGAAGTTAGCAAAGAAAACTCACAAGAGAGAACCCATAGCGACTTTATCAACTTGGAGGTACATACTTCTATTAGGTCCAGAGAAAGGGGCTTGTGAAGTGCAAATTTGTAGGTGTTACCTCAAGTCCGCCCTGGATATTCCAACTGCGGGATGATCATTTTGGTCATAGAGGTCTTTTAATAATATGTCTATTGTTTCGGTGACTGGTACATTCGGGAACAATGAATCTGCGTGAATGGATGCTTTTATTTTGTTAGGGGTAGTGGATCGAATGATATGGATAAAATCGGCGAGGATTTGAGTCTATATTAGTTAGGCACTTATGGAGTTAATATTTTGTTTCGGAATTTACCCAGTCATGCGCAAGGGTATGAATTTGTCTAATTATGGGCCTAAGGGGGTTTCCAGCGTTGTGGGTCTTCACGTCCCGTAAATTTATTTAGGTCTGAAATCACCAATGATTTTCTTCCTTTGTATATTCCCGGGTTGTTTATTGATCTCTTCTATAATTTGGTTCACCTTTTTCTTTATATCATAGGTGTGGTTCTTCGAAATTTTTCAAAATTTACTTTGATCATTTAGGATAGTGTCCATTTTTGCATGGTACTCTTCTGTCCGCATGATGATAAAGATACCTGCTTTATCTGTATTCTTGATAATGATCTCTGTTGTTTTTAAGCTGTTTGGCACTTTCTTTGAGGAGCGGTGTCAGGAATTTCGATTTAAAGCGTCCTCCGCTTTTTCCAGCCTCTGTAAGGAGTTCAGTTGTGAGAGTCTGTGTGATAGTGATTTTCTTGTAATTTTCTAACTTGTGTATGTCGTCAAGAAGCATTTCTATGTGAAGTCGTTTTTGATGTTTTCTCGGGTCACTAATATAGTGGCAATTAATTTCAAGGTTGAGTTCTTTTTGTTCCTAGTTTAATGAGTACTCTGACAAGTTGATGTATTTTTTAGTGGTTTCTGGAACCTTAAGGGGCCTACCATTTATATCCGCTTGTTTCTTGAGGGTCCTGTTATGTTAGATATCTTCATGCTGCTGTAGGATTCGTGAGAGTTCTTGATCGGAATGACCGAAACCACCCTCTCAAGAAGAATATCATGCCACCTCATCAATGGTGCATCTTGCAGAATAAGGTCGAAGGGCGACCACGTGCCCACCTGTACCCACGTGGTCCCGGTATCACCGCATGGAGCTTTAAAAGCACGGCGAACCTGGGCAAGGGTGCAGCTCACGCCGTTTATCACACCGCAACTATATTTGCTTAGGGACAGATTTCATTGTCTTCCACGGCTGCCTTTCAGCCAGTATTCCTGTCCTCGATCATAGATCGAAATTTGTCGAACATTTTACGCTAACGTTATCTCAATTCCCCCTGAGAAGTCACCGACTTTTCCCTCAAATCGCACGTGTGTGTGGAGGGGTAAGCAAGCCATCAAAAGCCACCTCACCGAGCGTCTATATAATTCTTCGACTTGGTTTCGTAGGTAGCACTAATAGACTTCCAATCTACCACGCTTGCGCCCCCTCTCCCCCGCGTTTGGAGACAACGATGATTTCCATTCAAGGAAGAAGGCTAAATCGACATCCGTGAACTCTTCCATAGTCATTAGGCGAGTATCTGACTAGGATTCCTATCTCCAAGGGCCATATACGTGTGCTCCCTTATCTAAAGCGTGAGGTAACCAGACTTCCCCCATCGCAGTCATCGTATACAGACTGGCCCTTCCTTACAACGAGCACGTAAGCAATTGTAACCGTTGCCGCCCACAGAATATTCTACAGTCTGGCTTACCCAATAGATCCATTGTTTGTGTGCGCGCCGGGTTTAAAATGCCCTTTTTAATCACCGACCTGAACCCGACGACGTTAATCCCATAATTAACCACCTGTATCTTGTGTAGACATTTAACTCCTTCTGTGCTACCATGCCCTTTAAAAAAATATATGTATATATTTAAATAATATTTTTGTGGCTAGTAAAGATATATTTTATAACTGTCTTTCCTTTGTAACTCCAACGTGCACCAGGTACCTGTTAATCATTGGCCAACTTACACTTTGAGATATTTGTTTTAAAAAGGACCCCCCCAAAGTTAATAATAAACCATTCATACTGGACTCATAACAATTTCCCCATTCGCTAACCGTCTTCAACCAACTTCGGCCCCAAATACCTACTTATATATATATATATATATATATATATATATATATATATATATATATATATATATATATATATATATATATATATATATATATCCACGAGGGCCGATCAATAAGTTTTTCGAATTAAGAAGGCAAAACAGAGAAAGGGGGATGGCTGTTTGTGGGGGTGTTAGGACAAGTTATGACAAGTTATGATGAGTCAGAATCTGCAGCAGCACCCTCCTGCATCTCCTATTTAAGAAGCAGTAGCTGATCGCAGATCGTCAGTCACAAATTTTTTAACAATGGAGAAGGTTGAGCACCGCGCAGTGATCAAATTTTTCACCAAGGAGGGCAAGAATGCAAAAGAGATGCATGAACACATGGTTGCAGTGTACACCGACACCGCCCCTTCCTATGCAACCATTGCTCGCTGGAATAAGGAGTCGCCATGGTTGTGAGTCCCTTGAAGATGACCCTATTGTAGGACGCCCGTCAGATGTAACCAACAAGGACAATGTGTCCCATGTGGAGAGGATAATCCTCGAAAATCGACGTGTGAAGGTCGAAGAAATCGAGCAAGAACTTGGAATATCACATGGAAGTGTTATCAACATTTTCCACGACAATTTAGCTATGACCAAGGTCTCTGCCCGTTGGGTCCATAGAACCCTCATGCCCCATGATCGACTTCAACGTTGTCAGAGTCCACAAGGCCAAAGTTGCACAAGCTGCCCGGCGCGAGTGCGGATTCGAGGAGCTCAACCATCCCTATACAGTCCAGATCTGGCCCCTAGCGACTACTCTTTAGTCCGCCAGCTCAAGGCTGCCCTGCGGGACGCTGGTTTGGGGACGATGAAGATGTCCAGCTCGCCGTCCATGAGTGGATTGAACAGCAGTCGGGAGATTTCTGGTTGTCGGGAATTCGAAGCCTCAGGAACAAGTGGCGCAAGTGCATTGAAGTCGAAGTTAGTTATATTAAAAAATAATTACACACTTTTCTTTATATATCGTTTTTTTATATCCGAATTGCAAAACTTATTGACCGCCTCGACAGTGCACCGAAAAAAACATAAACAAGAAATACATGGAACTTGCCTTAACAGCAAAGTAATGAAGAAAATACGAAAACTTTTGACTATGCTCCCAACACATGAAGATTTTTCCTAATTGAAGCAATATATATTCAAGAGAACCAACCAAGTCTAAATATACAATCTACCTCCTATGAAATCCTACCAACTGCAAGAAGAGAAAATCGAGGGACCAGTTACATTTAGGACAGCTGCCTCTAGCCGCTAATCGCCTCTGGCAAGAAATTTACCACTCCCTCTCCGGCCACTCACTTACACATCCTCGATCATTGCCTACCTGCACCTCATCCGCCTGATAGTTCTCCTACAGGTGTCTACGTTCCATTCGTCAGTTTATTAACACATTTTTCATAATATATAAACTGGAATGAATATATTAATTTCCCATTGCCACTCTGAAGATGATACTCGTCCTATCGAAACGTCTCTGTATAATAAAAGAAAGTGCTAAGGTGCATTAATTTCTTTCCACCTTTTTGCAATTAATAAATATCAGAAAATGTGAATATACGACACATCGAGAAGATTGAAAAGAAAATTATTTACACGAGACTAGTGGTCGCTTTCAATAAAACCTTGCTATAATATATATATATATATATATATATATATATATATATATATATATATATATATATATATATATATATATGAGCTGATGGGCCGATTTCTGGGAAAGAGAAAGCTAAATACGAAGAGTAATGTTAACGTGACCTTTGGAACAGTCACAAATAAAGTATTCAACCAAATGAATTGTAGAAAAAAAACAAGAATCAATAACGACAAATATGAATTTAAGAACAATAAAGAATGATATAAACTTCAAAGCGCAATAACAGGTTTCCTTGTTCATGACTCTCTCAAACCTTTCTAAGAATAGATTGCTTACATGATGGAAAACACCATTGTAAGTAAAATGACCACTTATGAATTCTTAATTAGCCCTTGGTTCGTATAACCTTATATGATTTCAGATTGCAGATTTACAAATAAGTACAAACCTGCTTCTTAACTCTAGTGCAGCTTACTATTTACGACTTAATTAAGAGGAGATATCCTTACTTTTTAATTGTATACCTAACATCTATGCATATAGATTTCTTTTATTTCTGGATACTCTTTAATAAACGAGAAAAACACAGAAAATTATTTAATGAAAATTTCTGTGTTTACCTTTTTAATGCTCCAGAGACGTAGAGAGACTCATACCTTTATCGATATGTGGTGTTAAAAAGCGTTAATCCGCTTTTTCCAACTGACGATTCATTTTTCAAATTATTGATCATGGGTAAAAAAACACTCAAAACACTAGTCAACAATGATTTTGCTACTCGGGTGTTAGCTTTGATTTATAATAAATCGAGTATACTGATTCCTAATCTGTAATTAGAATTGTTCTAGCACGTAAGGTTCCTGAGTTACACACATACTCTTTAGTTACACATATGAGCAGTGTTGCTTCGGCTACCGTAGGGAGAGAATGTGTTGTGTGCGTTTGGTTCCTGCGTTATACTCCTGCTTTATCACGTTGTCAAATTTAGCCATTATAGTAGTGGTGTTGAAACGGTATTAACATACAGTGATTAATTGCATTTTTCTTTCAGATTTATCACTCAATTAAATTGAAAATGAAATAAGATTATACAAAAGTATATAACACGATATATACAAACTAAGTTGAAAACATGAATTGTCGAGGAAGTATAAATAGCCCTGAAAACTTTTGTTATATCTGTGGAAGATATACTCTAAGCAACCAGCAGAAAGACTTAACTAAAAGAGTTAAAACTGCATACAATTGTTACTTTGGTTGTAAAATTGGTGACTAAGACAATCCCTGGGCACATCACAAATTTTATACTGTGTGTTATACGGGGTTCAAACAGTGGTTAAATAACGAAAACGGAAAGGTATGCCTTTTGCTGTATCAATGGTGTGGTGTGAGCCAACAAATCATGTTTTTGATTGCTACTTTTGTAAGTCAGCTATAAAACCAGTCTCCCATAATATGTAGATGCCAATCCCAGTTTCTTCATTAGCTAGTGAAGTTAAAGAAGATGATTCATCGCCTAAAGAAGAGGATAGCAATGACGTTGAAATGTATAAGGATGATTCTAAGGAAAAGAAGATCTAGTTGATAAATCAAGAAAGATTGAATGAGTTGGTGGGGAATGGTCATTTTCAAAGGAGAAAGCAGAACTGTTGGGCTCCAGACTACAGCAATAGAATCTTCTAGAGGAAGGAGCAAAAATACCTACTTACTTAAACTCCATGAGGCCTTAGCTGCCTACTATAAAGAAGAAGATGGTGCTTGTTTTTCTACTGATGTTAATGGCCTCATGAATCAGCTAAGAAACCAGCATTTACCTGCTGAATGGCGACTATGCATCGATGCAAGCACTACTAGCCTCAAAGCTGTGTTGCTACACAATGGTAACAAAAACCTTCAATTCCTGTCGCAATTATTGTTGGAATGATAGAGGCATATGACTCAATGAAATTTACTTTGGAAGGTGTTCATTACTTGCATCATAAGTGGAATATCTGTGGTGATCTAAAGGTAATTTCTTTACTTCTTGGACTGCAGCTAGGATATACAAAGAATATGTGCTTCTTATACCTATGGAACAGCCGTGATGACAGGAATCATTATATTGTTAAAAAGTGGCACAAAAGAGAAGGAAACATAGTTGACCGATACAATGTGAAGCACATGCCTTTGGTACATCCACAGAAGATCTAACTTTCACCACTTCATATCAAACTTGGTCTTATCACGAATTTTATTAAAGCAATGGCCCATGAATCTGATGGATTCCAGTATCTTAAAGAGAAATTTGGTGCAAGCAAAACCAATGCTAAACTTAAAGCTAGCATTTTTGTAGGGCCGGCGATCAGAGAATTGATACGTGACAGGAAGTTCAGAAATAAACTAACTCCACTTGAGTTGGCAGCATGGGATTCATTTGTCCATGTAGGGCAGAACTTCCTTGGTAATCATAGGGTTGAAAACTATGAAGAACTAGTGGACAACATGTTAAAGGCCTATCAACGAATGGGGTGTCGGATGTCTCTTAAGATGCATTTCTTGCATTCGCATCTAGATTTCTCTCCGTCTAATATGGAGGATATTAGTAACCAACATGTGGAAAGGTTCCACCGAAATATCGCAATTAGGAAAGCAGGTATCAAGTCCGCTTCAACGAAAACATAATGAGTGACTACTGCTGGTTCCTACAACGGGAGGATCCTATACCCACATACCAGCGCAAGAGCAAGAGTCCCAAACATTTTTAAAAAAATTATAGATAGGTGAATACTACCTCTTTTATATGTAATACATATCTTGTGTGGGTCTGCAAAAGGATGTACATAATGCCAAATAGGGTCCCGATTCCAAACCTTTTCCCAGAAATGTCTCATTCTTCTCAAACTCGTAACAATTATATCATTAATTGGTCCAATGTGACAAAGTGAGCTATATAGCCTAGTTGCATAACTCAAGAAACTTACGGGCTAGGACAAATCTGAGCACAGATTTGGAATCAACACACCAATATTAGTTAGGTCCAACAACATTATTTACTCAAGTAGCAGAGACAAAATTAAAATTTGTTGGCTAGTGAAATGGATCCACTCTCGTATTTATTTTTTAAATTTATATTCATTATTCCAGCCATTTTTTCTTTTTTCTTAAGACATATTCAGAAGATTATTTTCCTTCACAATAATATATAAACTAATGTAATCATAGGGTTGAAAACTATGAAGAACTAGTGGACAACATGTTAAAGGCCTATCAACGAATGGGGTGTCGGATGTCTCTTAAGATGCATTTCTTGCATTCGCATCTAGATTTCTCTCCGTCTAATATGGGGGATATTAGTAACCAACATGTGGAAAGGTTCCACCGAAATATCGCAATTAGGAAAGCAGGTATCAAGTCCGCTTCAACGAAAACATAATGAGTGACTACTGCTGGTTCCTACAACGGGAGGATCCTATACCCACGTACCAGCGCAAGAGCAAGAGTCCCAAACATTTTTAAAAAAATTATAGATAGGTGAATACTACCTCTTTTATATGTAATACATATCTTGTGTGGGTCTGCAAAAGGATGTACATAATGCCAAATAGGGTCCCGATTCCAAACCTTTTCCCAGAAATGTCTCATTCTTCTCAAACTCGTAACAATTATATCATTAATTGGTCCAATGTGACAAAGTGAGCTATATAGCCTAGTTGCATAACTCAAGAAACTTACGGGCTAGGACAAATCTGAGCACAGATTTGGAATCAACACACCAATATTAGTTAGGTCCAACAACATTATTTACTCAAGTAGCAGAGACAAAATTAAAATTTGTTGGCTAGTGAAATGGATCCACTCTCGTATTTATTTTTTAAATTTATATTCATTATTCCAGCCATTTTTTCTTTTTTCTTAAGACATATTCAGAAGATTATTTTCCTTCACAATAATATATAAACTAATGTATAACAGATGAATCTCCAGAAATTGACCCAATCAGCTTTAGAAAATCAATTCGCTTCATTCCTAAGACACTTTTTCTATCATTTCATCGAGGTTTTAAGGATTGTTATGAATTTTTGAGGAAATACTGGTTGGAAAAGGAAGTGACCGCCAAATCACCCCGAAGAATTAATTTTTGATAAAAAGTGCCTATACAACAGAAGCTTATAGTCAAAATGAAGAGATAGAAAACTTTCTTCCTCTTACAAGATTCTCTTTCATTAAATTCATCATATGTGTATATTATTATCACGTATTATAATCCTATGCAGAAAGAGTTTGTTCCATTGCCTAAACTTTTCAAAGATACCATTATTTTTATTATTTATACAAATTAAGGTATATGTATGTTGATATGTAATGCCCTACATCGACATTTACACCAATTCTATCTCACTATTTTCGACAAAAGTCCATAATCCACCAAATCGGGGTTGATGAAATTTAGAGTTATAACATTCGTCACACTCGCTTCTTCCCTTCTAAGCCCCAGCTTTAAGAACTGCACTGGTTACCTGTTAGATATAGTTCTCATTTAAATATTCTTATCTTCACTTTCAAGGTCCTTCACCAAAAGGCCCCAACCTACCTTTCCTCTGCCCATTCCCAACGTCTCGCCCCTCGGGCCCTTCGGTCATCTCATGCTCCTCTCCTGAATACTCCTCGCTTGTCCCTCTGCTCAATGGGCGACCGCTCCTTCTCAGTCTGTGCCCCCAAGCTTTGGAATGCTCTTCCAGCCGAAATTAGAACTTCTCCCGCACTTACCACTTTCAAGTGACTCCTGAAAACACATCTGTTCAGGATTGCCTACTCACTCACCTGATCTTAGCCCACAGCCAAACATGCGCTCTATGAAGACTCTGGCCTTGAAGAGAGCATTATAAGAAATTTATTATCATTATTATTATTATCCGAAACAAGAAAAGGATTGAATTAGCGAAATATATTTCCTAGACTTCTTTCCTTACGTGGTCTTTGACCCCAAGCAATTTTTGGAGAACTTTTTTTATTTGTTAAAAATATGTTTAGTTTTTGTACAAGCTTATTAATTAAACAAATGAATTCAATGTGAGAACTTAGTCTTATCTCCTCATCTTTCAGCTATACAATATATATGAGAAACGCTGACGTTTAAATGTAAGGCCTCATTGCCATTGTAAGAATAAAAGTACTGTAGATGACTTTGTTTTGAGTACATATGAATATGTTGGCAAAAGATAAGTATATAAAGAAGGGATCTGGAAATAATCTTGTAATTGTAATACATTTTTAGTTTTTTTAATTACACTTTCGACACAATCTCTCTGCCATAACGTTTTCCAGTGGATTTTTAGGTAATTTGGGGTGCTCATTCAAAATATAGCATCAGTTTTTGTCTATCAAATGAGGTTTTCGAGATACAACAATATCAGAAATAGACATAAACATAGAAAGATATAAAAAGTTTATTACCTGTTTTTCGAGCTACAGCTACACAAACTTCATCTTTGATATTCTGTGATGGACAGCATTTGGAACATCTCTCATTAAGCTCCAGCAGTAATTTGCCCTCATATTGGACTCCAATCGGCCTTGATAGCGTCGTTCCATTACTTTAATATCTTGATGAAAGTGTTCACTTTGGAAATAGTGAAACTTGATATTCATTCTAAATTCAAGTAATCGAAAACTCAAGAGCAGGTCCTCCACAAACTCTTTGTAGTTTGCAGCTTCCTCGTTCCCAAGGAAATTTGAACCACATTAGAGAAAGCGTTCCAAGCTCTAGCCTCTGCCGCATTCATTGTTTTAACAAATTGGGCATCTCTGAGTAGTTTTCTTCTCTGAGGTCCATCAAATCTTCTTGCATTTTTCTTTACGTTACTCAGGCTTGGAAGGGTTAAACATATGTGGCGGAAGCAGTCGCCATTATGATCAAGGCCTTTGACAAATTGCTTCATCATACCAAGTTTTATGTGCATTGAGCGAAAGACGATTTTTCTCCCATTAACCAGATTATCATTAATGAGTTTCTTGTCACCAGACGTCAAAGTGGCTCTTGGTAAACATTTGTTTTTCACCAAGTGGTCTGGTGGAGTCCTACTGTCCCAACAACACATGAAACAGGGGCATTTTGTGTATGTAACCTACTTGCTGGCCCAACACAAAGTTCACCATTCTCGAATCAACCACTATTATCTCTCCATGTAAATGATATTGCAACCTCTCTAGAACAATATTGATGCTGTCATATTCTTCTTTCATCTTTTCCGAGTGCCGTATTGGGATTGAATCATACATGTTTCCGTTGTTAAGTAAAACACATTTCAAACTCCTTTTAGGAACTGTCAATAAAAAGTCTCCACTCACTTGAATCGTATGCAGGCAGTGCCATAGTAAACAGAAGTCCTTCAACATCATCACAATGTACAAGTTGACCATCACAATGGAAGTAGTTACGCAGCTCTGCTTCTCTGTTACGATAAAATGAGACACTAGTACTATGTTTTAGCAGGTCTTTTCTTGGAACCTGGAGGCCAACAACTCAACGACATCTTTGGCGAATACAAATCTCTGATTAGATCATTTAATTCAGGCTAACTAAACAGAGAAGGTTTATCACAATCTGCATCAGTTGCCTCAAAAATATCAATCTGGCTATCTTCATCATCTGTAGTACCAGTTTATGTACTGATGGCTCCGTCTGTAATCTCTGGTAGTTTAGTAAATACTGGTACAGGTATTTAATCACCAAACTTGGCTTGGCATTTTTTTCTTTGAGACCATGATCACAAGGTTTTATCGCAGATTTTTCATACTGTGTAAGGAGCCCAGCTTTTCTCTTGATCTCCAAGTGGTACTTTGAACTAGGCAAGATATGCTTTCCTGACTAAGTTACTTATGTTACGCCTTTGAGACTTCAAAGTAAAGTCGCCACAGATATAGTAAAATATGTTTGGTTCATTACAGCATGTCCTTATTTGGGATGATGTAGCCATATCTGCTGTCATTCTCTAACAATAAAACTATTGTAATCAATAGCTATCCGCAAAAAAAGGCACTCAATACCCTGCCATAATGCACGCCAATCTTCAACTGCCTGAAATTGTATTTTCATGCTATAAATAAACGATTAAGGTGCCAGATGTCACCAGAAAAATATCTCAGCATATCTGAGAAAAAAGTAATAAAGTAATATATATATAAATATAAATAGTAATAAAGAAGCATAAAAATTCAGCAATGTAGTAACAACATTAAATTATGTGTAACAAAAACTTAATATTAATAGTAACATCCATGAAAATGCGGTATACCGATAGCACAAAAATGTGATGTTATAGAGCAAATCGGAGATCAGATTTGAATTCAACACTCCAATATTAGTCTAGAACAGCTTTAATTTCCCCTGCCAGAAAAACAGATTTTTTGTTTTTGTTGACCAGTATTATTTTTATTAATTCTCTTGCTAGTAGAGAGCTCGGAATTCAAATAAATATCATCATTATGTAGATGACCCATAGGCAGGATAATTGCCTTAGGAATCCCATATTGCCTTTTTGAGTTTGCTGTATATTTGAGGCCCTCTGTGGATATTCATAAACAACCGGGGTCATTTTGATCAGAAAGAATGGTTGACTTTAATGGAACTGATATGGTAAGATTCGTAGTCTGAATAATGGTATCCTTGTAAGGGTCTTGTCACAGTTTTGCAGTCTTAAAAAAGCCTTCGGTGAATAGTTGACGAGACAATGTGGATACCAGCAGCTAATAAATCACGCTGTAAGTTTTGGCTGTTTTTTTTCGCGGGTCTTTTTCACTATTGTGTAGCAATATTTTGCGATCGTGTGCAGTTGTTTTTCTTTTTAGACAACATCATCCACGTCATTCCACTTCTGGATTACCGGTGACTTCGTTCTTCCTGATGATTCGACCAACAGTGAGTTTGTCAGCCTCCGCTTACTGGCTATCTCCCGAAATGACATACTGACATCTTCACGCAGTGCTACAACATTTGTTCCCTTCCTTGGAGTAACGTCCATCCCGCAAGCTAGCTTGTTAATGACTGAACTCATTGCACTCTGTGTTTTGTTCGTTGTCCTTGGCAACCAACCGAGGGTTGACAAGTGCTACCATTTGGTAAAATTTATATGGTTGCCAATTATCAAATTAAAGACCTGAAACATCATAGCCACTCAAAATAACTGATTGATAACCTATAAAAAGGGTGTGTTATAAAAATTGAAAATTCTTGAGGTATGAAATTACCCCGACTGCTTTGGTTGCCTTAGTAAGTCTGACTCCCGCTTTGACAGCAATTTCAGATTTTTTACATAAAGTGAATTTTTAGCGAGAAAGTGTACAGAGTGACTCGTCTTGTTGATAGTAGCTCGATCGTTCGTTTCGTAAGTGGACCACTGTCCTTCTTCGTTGAAGACGGTACGGGACGAATCTTCACTCCTACGTGGAAATTTTTTTGAGGTAAAGTGGTTATTTTTCTTTGTACTTGGACATTGACTCTCTGATATCCTCCACCTTTTTCTCTTTCACCACTTTTTCTGCACAAGTATTTCTCTGTTTTTCCATGATTTGTAACCATCCAGTGAGCGGGTCATCTCGGAGGGCCCGAAACCTGACCTTGGTTAAGTCTTTGAACAGAATTGCGAAAACCTAAAGATTGCACTGGTACGACTTATCGACATCCAAAATGGATACTCTGCCATTTGTGCGAGGGAAGCCGAGTGTGAAGCCTTAACCTCAAGCAAGGCAGTGGAATGCCTAAAGACCATAAACCTGAAACCCCACACACCCCCACAAATAAAAACTCACCGTAGTGTCGTCTGCAAGCGCCTCGACTCTTGAGGCGGGAGCCACTTGGCAGAGCACATCAAAGACTAACTCGAAAGGAACCACCCTTGGGCGAAAGTTGCAGAGGTAATAAAATTTAAAACCTACACATACGTATTCAAGGTTGTGTTCGAGGATACAGCGATGGCACAAAAGGCTAAGGATCTCGGATTAATTTTATCTAGTGTGAGAGTCTGCCCAGAGCAGATTGAAAGGAAAGAGTTTGTCGACATGCAAATGTGCTTTTGGTGCTACAAGTACGGCAAACACACCACTTCAAGCTGCCCTGAAAATAAAGAACTCACTCTTTGCTCTATTTGTGCAGGTCGCAACCATTTTTGGCGCGACTGCAAGAGTACCTCCCCAAAGTGTTTGAACTGTGAAGGCCCCACCGGAATATGTCCATGGCATGCCCGATCAGAAAAACGGAAATCCAGAAACAAACCCAGCTACGACGCGAGATGGAGAAAAAGAACGTAGATTCAACCTACGCAAAAGTTGCCAAAGCCGCGATTGCCAAGACGAACAACCAGAAAACTTTTCTCCACATCGAAAACGAAAACTCCACCAAAATTATGTGCTGCATTTATTATGCACACATAGCTAACATCACTCGCCCTGGAACTTTCGCAACCGAGGTCAACCATATGCTCGTAAAGAACGGCTTACAGAAGATGTGGTTCCCTGACAACCCTTCGTCAGAGGAGGTTATGCGTATAAGCGAAGCCCCTCAGTGCCCTGAACCGTGCAAAAAGGTACCCACTCTCCAAAACACAGCCACCACATGCGACCTACGCCTAAACGAAAATAAACAAACTTACCAAACAGAAAAACCAGCGCCGCTTACACCTCAAAAAATTGACACGAATACACCCAAAACTCACACCAAGTCACCAAACAAGGAAGCAGTGCGACCAAAAGAGACCAGGTCTCCGAGGTCAAGAAAACTTTCAAAGACACGTGGTCCCAGGTCAACCTCCTCATCTCGAGGCAAAGAGACCCAACTTAAATACCATTCGAGAGGATTTAATCTTCAACTATATTCCCCCGAATCGGCCCCTTTCCCAACCGAAATCGATTCCCACGAAGTATCTGAGGGTCTTAAGACCATAAAATACAAGTGGGAATGCTCTTATGAGGTTCCGGAACGGCAAGTTGAGGAGGCCCTCTCACGAAATATGGTAAAATTGACCACCGACTGCTTTCACACAATCACGGACACCTAATACAGGAAAAAACGAAACGACAAGGAGCGCACCCCGCCCAGTACACCACATGGGGCTAAAATGGATCGCGAATAAGCGTCCACTTAAATCCCACACATAAAAAGACCCAAACGTTACACAAAATGACTAATAGACTAACGATAATACAGATGAATGCCGATGGATGGGACGGAAAAGGTTCCATCTATGGCAATATCTTGCGACAGAATGACCCTGACATCATACTTATTAACGAACACGGAATGACCACTCATAAGGAGATTAAAATATTTCAATACGATGTCATTAGTAAAAATCATAGCCAGGAACGGTATGACGGGTGCGCAATAGCCGTCAAAATAGGTATAAAATATAAAAGACTACCCGACATAGATGAATCTTACCTTGCCATTGAGGTAGGCACTACCCTGGGGAGTCTGGTCGTGGCCACGGGGTATCAACCCCCGAGACGCGGCTATGTACCCTTGCAGAACCTCCTCCAGATCTTTAGCCATAAGAGAAACGTAATCTTTGCTGGAGATCTGAATGCAAGATGTGCATCATTGGGGTATACCTCCTACAACAATGCAGGTAGAAACATCGAATTATTACTAGACAGATAATACGTGACAAGGATCGGACCAGAATTCTCGACATATATTACAGGAAAGGCAGCAACGAAACCTGATATTGTGTTATCCAGTATCAGGTTTCCCTACAACTACTACATTGAACCGGGCCCCATAATTCCGAGTGACCACTAGGCTGTTAAAATTACAGTAGGTGTAAATCCCATCCAAATTGCAATCCCAGGACGCAAAAGATACAAGCAGGCGAATTGGTAAAGCTACCGAAATTATCTTCTAAATTATATCCCTGACCCTTTATTCGATGCAAATTTAGAAGAGATAGATAAAGAGCTGGATAAAATCACTGACCTCCTAATTAAAGCCGATGAAAATAGTGTTCCCCATATTAAGTATAAAACCATTCCAGCTTCCTATTGGACCCCTCCCATGAAAGCCTTGGCCCAGGAATATAAGGACCTGTCCAATGTAGTATCGCTGACAGGCCCCAACCACAATGCCCACAGAAGACTAAGAGAAATTAAAGACGAACTCCAGACACTAATTACGGACCAACAGATACTCACATGGGACAGACTAATAGAAAGACTTGACATTGAAAGAGACTCACACACCTTCTGGCTGACCGTTTAACGGTTAAAAGGAAGAGCTCCCCCAAAAAGAATAACGCTTAGAAACGATGGTATAGAAATTGACGAGCCTGAAGAGATTGAGGAAATTTTTCGGATTTTCTGGTCCTTAATCTTTACAATCACCCCAGAAGAAAATGACAACTACGACCTCGAATTCGAGACTGACATAATCGAACAACTAAACACACAAATACACAGAACCTCCCCTCATCATTGTGTATCGCAGGAAAGAGTGATATGGGCTATGGAAGTAAAATAACTGCCCAAGAGCTCTCCGTTGCACTAAAATACTTTCGTCAAAGTGCACCGAATACCACAAGACTGACCAAGGAAAATTTCATCAAGGCCCCCCTAATGTTCTGAGTGGGCTTCTTAACATCATGAATGCCGCTCTGAACACGGGCTACTTTCCCGATCAGTGCAAGGTGGCCAAGATGATCTTTATCCCCAAATCAGGAAAGCCCCCGGACTGCCCTGCCAGCCTTCGGCCGATATCTCTCTTAGAATTTGCTGGCAAAGTCTTTGAGAAGATATTAGCCAACAGAGTCAACTCTTTTCTCGACGAAGCCAACTTGCATAACGAGCAACAGCACGGCTTCAGAAGGAAAAGAGCGACTGATACGGCTCTAGCCGTTATCACAGAAAAGCTAGCCAAGATCAAGGCAGACAAAAGGCATGCCGACCTGGTGCTCCGAGATGTCAAAAAAGCTTTTGATAAGGTTTGGAAGAGAGGCCTACGATTTAAGATCCTTCAAATAGGCCTCGACCCCATTCCTGAGAGGATACTTTGCGATTAAATAATGGAGAGGAGAGCATACATACACATCAGAGGATACAAAGGCTCTGAATTCGAGCTCAAATCAGGGGTCCCACAAGGGGGCTGTCTCAGTCCCCTTTTATACAACATATACACACGTGACCTACCACAACCTCTTTCCGAAGGTACGATATACGTTCAGTTCGCTGACGACATATCGCAAATTTGTACAGCCGCTTACGTTCACAGGGAATTTATGGCGATAAATACGGCTAGGGAGATTTCCAACATCAACTCTTTCGAGAGGAAATGGAAGATATCGACCAATGCCCCAAAATTCAAAATAATTCCCGTTTCGCAAGACCTTCAACGATATACGGGTGGAAGGGGAGATAATCCCCTACTGCCTGAAAGGGACGGTTCTGGTGCTCAAAATCACCACAGGAGGCTACAAGAGTCATATCGGGCAGACAGTCGCGAATAGCAAGAGAGATTTGAGGGAGTTTTATAGGTTCATTGACCTAACTCGCTCAAATAAACTCAAGATATTCAATGCGTGCATTCGCTTGAGACTCTTGTACCCCCCGGTGGCGTTGAATGCGTGCGCCAAGACCCACATTGCGAAACTACATCATCCAGAATAAGGCGGTTTTACTCATTACAAACACCCGAAGAAGAGAACACAAAAAACAGAGGGAGCTCCACGACTCGGTTGGATTATCTCCAATACACGTAGCGCTCCACGAGAGAGCTAAGAGGATATGGCAAGCCATTGGTGCACGCTTGACCCCTGAATTCTCTCGTACACACCTAGCCATCGAAGCCTACAGACAAATAAATCTTTTTAAAAGTAGTAAATTACAGTCTGACGGTGACGTGACTCCCCAATACACACTACGGAATCGACAATAGACGAGACTCAACCAGTGTAATGAGCAAGTTTTTTGAGTTTAAATTTAACTTCACCATAAAACCAAAATTCACTCAAATAATAAAAATTATTGTTTAAAATCAACCTAACATTTTAAGAAAAATATAAATTTTTTTCATAAATTTTTTCAAAGACTTAAAGCGGGATTTAAAAACCCCGTCTTAAATAAAGGCTTGAATGCCACAAATGAATCATCATCAAGATGAAACCCTTAATTAAATTAACAAAGTTAATTTGATTAAATAAACTATAAAATTTATAGTTTATAAATAAAAACAAAATAAAACAAACAAAACTAACACAAACAGAGCTACGCTTTCACCAGGGATCTTTTATTCTGTCTTCTACACATCATCTATTCTTTAAACTCACTCCTCATCCATTTTACTCTCTTACTATTTTCTTTCTAATTCTACCTATATTTCATCTCTTATTATGTCCAATGTCCAATGTCCAATGAAAATTCTTGAGGTATCCCAATTAATTTGTAGAGCACTGTAGTTTAGGAGAGCTTATGTTACATTAAGGTAACTTAGGTAGGGTGGGTGAGATAGGAAAGATTAGGAGAGGATGGGTTAGGATAAGTTAGGTTAGGTAGGTTAAGATAGGTTAAATTAGATTAGTTTAAGTTAGTTAAGTTATTTTAGGATAGGTTAGGTTATGTAGATTTGTTTAGGTTAGTTAGGTTAGGATAATTTAGGTAGGTTATGTTAGGTTAGATGAGATTAGCATAGTAAGTTTAGGTTATATAGGTTAGGTCAACTAAGGAATATTTAAACACATTTATTTTGGCTTTTCTGGATATGGAGTTTAGGGATTTTGAATTTCTGGATTACGACCCAAACCTCGATCATATAAATACCTCCCAGATTAACTTGTCTCTCTAGCTGGTCTTGCCGAACAATAATCTGGTAATAGTACTAATTGAAAAGAGAAACACGTTCCCTCTAGATACACAAAAGCCTGAAAAAATAGTAATTAATGGTCATTAGAATATAAAATTTAGTGAAGGAATCATATAGGCACATATAACTCTTCTTTTAGAAGACAACCAAAGTATTGTAATGTAACCATGGCTCTTTTTAATATTACAATTATATATAATCAATGGCTTAGTGCTTCCCATATATATTGTCGAGGATAAAGTGAGAAGTATATTTTTATACTAAATAGACAGCAAATATTTGAATAAACACTTTTATCACCACACTCTATTCCATATTTTCTGCCCTTCAAATTAATTTAAATTTTCGTTCTTGTTATACTAACCTTTTCACTGACTCAAACTGCAATGATTACACCCATTTCATACTCTGGCCAATGTGTAGGGCAAACTCTGCTGTTTGATTAATTTGTGTCACATTGCACAAAATTGAGGGACAAATAAATGATAAATGAATGGCTTTCTTTTGAGGAGAGTTTTAATTTATCAATTCTGATATTGGAAATTTAATTATTGAACAAAATCTTGCCCTAGTGCCAGACAGAATAAAATAGAACGCTATTAAAATTTATTGCTTGTTTTTGACATAATTTTGTATTTATTATTATTTGTATAGGGACTTTCACCACACCATACTTTGCCCATTTGAAACGCGAGTGGTGCTTCATGGCAATGGCTTAAGAATCCCAGCGAGAATTGCTCTTCTCCATTTTTAGAGAGGGATTTAGCAGCATTCTCCTTTCCTTTCCTCTCGTCTATCCAGGTGTGAGAAAAATAAGGGGCGGGCAGACATATGAATAAAAATAAAAATAATTAAATATAACAGTAAAAAGATTATGAATGTAATTAAAGACAAAAGCAAACTTTAACCCTAAATGTTGGGTCAAAGAGGATACGTTTGGAACCTCCTTGAGAAATGTTGGATAAAGATATGCCACTTTGGAAAATTTGGAGCTTGTCAAAATCCAACGCCTCCTTCAGAGTAAAACCTTGAAAAGTAAAGTAAATTCCAAGCATTATTCTCTATTTCCAAAGGCGTTTTTCACGAAATAAAGAAAAAGAAAAGAGGATAATACGGCAGAGGTAAGAAATAGATATGTAAGCTTAAGAAGGAATTCTGAAATGAAAATATGAATACAAGGGAAGAATAAATGAAGGTAGGGAGAAATAATGGAAGAAATAAAAGTTTGGTAAAAGAAGAAACAAGATAAATACCTTTTATGTAAGTAAATAAATAGGCAAGGGAACAATAATAAAGAGCTATTGGATTGAGCAAACTTGAAAGGGGGAAAAAAAAATAGGTAAATAGGCGAAGAAAGGAAGGAATCATAATGGAAGAGTGGAAATAATGAATGAATGCTGGAATGCCCCCACCCCCCTTTCCCAATGAACCCATCAGATAAATGAATACACCGGGCGCACACAGTCTTATACTGCCAACTCAGGTAAGGCAATTTAACACCATCACTTCACTCTACCCATCCACAACATACAACCGACACACTGATACCACCAAACACTACTTTGCCTGCCTCAACCTCAGAAATTTGGGGCGACACCCACTAAATTTTTGACCTTTCAGAACCTCTCAGTACACATCCTTGGATGTGGGGGTATTTCTAGGGGCTGCCCATCTTGCAAAAGAGAGCTGGGAGGGGAAGACTGGAAATTAGAATAGGTAAGTGGAATTAAAGTATAAATAAATGATGAATTTATGAAATAATTAATAAAGGAGCGAGGAATAAATAAAGATGTAACATAATTGACAAAGAAATTAATAAAGACAAGAATATAGTATGAATAAATAAAATATTTAATAAGCACTAGTAGTGTTTTCAAAAGTTTGTGGTAGAATAAGTTTCGTTAAAAAAAACTAAGGTCCGATGTTTCTAACACGTGTCATTTAAACGTCTTTTATATTGCGTGGAGTCGTGTCAAGCGCCTCAAGGTCAGCCGGATGAGCTTCCGCGGAGTCGAGGAGAGGCTCATAAACGTAAAAAACCTTAAAGATTGACCTCTTACAGGCAGACCTCAAGTTGTCAACCGCTTGGCTGTGCGAAAGGCCTTCCATAGTGATCCGAAGCTCAAAATCGCTGCGCTCACGAACAAGAAGAACATCTCGATGGCCACGGTTTCCAGTGCCTATACGGAGGAGGGCGGCAAAATCTCGAAGAGGGTGGAAAGGCCACTGCTCACCGACTGTAGGTGAGAACCACGTCGGGATTTCTGTTGTCGCCTTATCAACGACTTGAAGAATCATGGTAGTTGAATTCTCATTTGATCTGAAGAAAAAGATCTTTACGGTCGACCCGGTCACTATGTATCTCCAACGGCCACTATGTGTCCACGGCCTCCGTGATGATGCTTGGCGTCGTGGCTTTGAATAGTGAGAAGATACTTCCGATGTGCCTCAAGTTGTCAACCGCTTGGCTGTGCGAAAGGCCTTCCATAGTGATCCGAAGCTCAAAATCGCTGCGCTCACGAACAAGAAGAACATCTCGATGGCCACGGTTTCCAGTGCCTATACGGAGGAGGGCGGCAAAATCTCGAAGAGGGTGGAAAGGCCACTGCTCACCGACTGTAGGTGAGAACCACGTCGGGATTTCTGTTGTCGCCTTATCAACGACTTGAAGAATCATGGTAGTTGAATTCTCATTTGATCTGAAGAAAAAGATCTTTACGGTCGACCCGGTCACTATGTATCTCCAACGGCCACTATGTGTCCACGGCCTCCGTGATGATGCTTGGCGTCGTGGCTTTGAATAGTGAGAAGATACTTCCGATGTGCCTCACGTTAGAGTACAGGCTCACTGCGGATGATTATAGGGACATCTTGGCTACAAAATTATCTGTGAGTAAGAAAGATCATGAAGAAGGCGAACTACGTCTTTCAGCATGACGGTGCCTCGCCCACGCGGCCAAGATTGTGGAAGAGTAGTTAGGGTCGAACATGAACTTCTGGCTGAATGACCTTTGGCTGCCACAGTCAGTGAGGTCAGTCCCCTCGACTACATCGTTTGGTTGCATTTCGAAGGCAGGGCTTGCCAGGTCCACCACAGCAACATGGACGAGCTGAAGTCCTTCGTCACCAGTGTCTGGGCCAGCAGGAGTAAAGACTTCATCCGCGAGGCCTTCAGGTGTGACCTGGAGCGCAGGCTCCAATATTTATCTGTTAAAATAATAAAAATGTGTCTAACTGCATCAAAACAGGACTTTTCCAAAATCCGGTAATAGAAGAAATATAATAATCAATAAACAGGGCATAGGGGGCGAAAACAAATAATAAAAAGAAATGGATAATTTAGAAAGAGGAATAGAGCAAATATCAAATAAAGAACTATTCCAAGGAATTTAAAGAGATTTAAAAGGAAAACAAATTTCAAATGGAAAAGAAAAAATAAGAAAAGAAAAGATAAAATAGAGGAAGGAACAAATAAAACAAATGAAGGAAGGATAGAAAGGAAAGGAAGCAACAAATAAAGATAAATAAGGGAATAAGAAAAAAAGGAAAAAGGAAAGAATACAAAAAGGAATAAAAGAATGACCTATTCAAAATATAAGAATGAATAAATAAAGAACGCTAGAAAGGAGCAAAACAAGAAAGAGACGAAGGAAGAAAGGGAAAAATAATAGAAGCATTAAATAGATGAATGAGTGAAGGAACAACAAAGGAACGAATAGTAGAATAACCATAGGTCGAAATGAAGGAATGTATATAAAGGTATTTAAATTATTGAATAAATGAAAGATAGACGAAGCAATATACCCTAAATAAAAGATGGGATAAAATGGAGTGAAATAAAGAATTAATAAGTGAGTGACTAAAAATTAATACCTAGCAAATAAACATGAACAAATAAAAGAGTGAAGGAATAATTTAGGAAAGCGTATATAAGAATTTAATAAAATTAATAAATGCATAACAGAATTAATAGGGAAGAAATAGAGGAAAGAATGAATTCGTAAGCAATGGAATAGATAATAAGAATAAATGCATTAAGGGTGTAGGATATTAACATATAATCGGATAGTTTGATAACACTTAGGTAACTTGTTGGTTTTGTTTTGAATTTTTTTCATTTAATATCCTTCGTATTTAAAACACAACATTTATTCTGCCTTATTATGAAATCCATAGAGTTGTGCAACGTTTATGTTTCGTTACTATTATATGCGCATAGTTAGATAAAATATATTCTCAGTAATCATTCAACTTACAGAATTGTACAATCTTTTTTCTCTATAGGAATTCAATCAAAAAAGTTTTACAACCGTTATTCTGCCTTAATATTCAATTAAAAAAATTTATAACCATATAATACAGTGAGCATTCAATCCACAAGGTTGTACAACTTTTATTCTTCCTTAGTATTAAATTCCTAGAGTTGTACTACATTTATTCTCCGTACTATTGAATCCGAAGAGGTGTACAACCTTTGTCTTATATAGTATTTATTGGATTAAGAATGTTTTAGATCATTTATTCTCACTCATTAATTTAATCCACCGAAATACAATCTTTTCCACCCTTAGCTTTGAATCGACAGATTTATTCAATCATTATTCTCACTTAGAATTCATTTCACAGATATCTAAAATCTTCATTTTCCCTAAATATTTAATGCACAAAAATGTAAGATCTCTTTTCTCCCTAATTTTCTATCAAAAGTATTTTATATTCCTATTATTCCTTAGTCTTCAATCAATTGAAATGTAGAAAATTATATTCCCTGGTATCCAATACACATTTATTATTCAATCCACAGAATTAGATAACATTTTTTCTCATTTATTATTCATTCTAGATAGTTGTAAAACCTTTAACCTACCTAGATCTTCAATCCACAATTTGAAACATTATATTTTTCGAAGTGTTCAATCCACAGAGTTACATTGCACCTATTGTTACCTAGAATTTAATCCACAGAGTTGGAATCCTTTATTCACCTTCGATATTGGATGCGCAGAGATACGAGTATATACCCTTTATTCTCCTTTATTACTAAATCCACAGAGATGTACACTCCTCTTTTCTGAATTAGTATTAAATCTAAAATTGTACCACATTTATTCTTTCTTACTTTAGAAGCCACAGAATTTTGAAACCTTTACTCTCTTTAGAAATCAATTTCCTCAATCCATAGTACTGAAAAATATTTGGGCTACCTTAGTATAAATTCACAGTGTAGTACAACTTTTATTTTTCCAAATTATTTAATCCCGACTTGTACAACCTCTATTTTTTAGTGTTAATTCCTCATGACTGTACAATCTTTATTTTCCCTTAATATTCAATTGACAAAGTTGTGAAATATTTATTCTCCCTTACTGTTATACGTTTACTCTTCCTTAATATTGAATCTTTAGAGATATAGAACCTTAATTCTTGGTTAGTCTTCAATTTACAGGATTGTGCAATGTGCAATCATATTCTCCCCTACTATTGAATCTGCAAACTTGTCCAACCATTATTCTCGCATAGTTATATTTGAGACTGTTGTTTGTACAACTTTTTTCGTCTTTACCCTTCACTTCATTGATTTGTTCCACTTATATTCCCCATTAATATTCCATCCATGAAATGTAAAACTTTTATTTTCACTTATTAATCAGTCTATATGGTTATAAAACTTTTATTTTAAACCAACAGACATATACAGCCTTTTTCCATTAATATTAAATCAAGATAGTTGTATGATATTTAATTTCCCTAAGCATTCAATCGCTATGTATTCAATCCATTGGGTTGCACAACCTTAATTCTCCAACAATATTCAAACTCTAGAGATGAACAACGTTTATTCTCTCTCAATATTTAATTTGCAGAGTTGTTTAATTTTAATTCTTCATTAATATTTAATCCAAAGAGTTGTGCAACCTTGATTACAAATTAGTATGAAATCCAAAGAGATGGTAAATAATTATTATCTCTAGTAATCATTCTGCAGAGATGTACAGCTATTATTCTCCCATACATTTCTAACCACAGAGTTGTATGAATTTTTTCTCCCTTAGTATTCAAGCATTAGAATGGAAAATCTTAAATCCACGTTAGTATTCAATCCACATTGTCGTCCATCTTTATTCTCTCATTGTATTAAACTGGAGATCTGTACAAAGTTTATTATCCCTATTTATGGATACGAATAATTAAAGAACCTTTGTTCTCACTTTGTATTCAATTAAGAGCGTTTAAATAATTTATTCTGCACAAGTATTCAATCCATTAGATTTTCCATAATATAGTCTCCCTGAGTATTGAGTATTCTGACTATTCTCCATTAATATCGATTTGACACATTTGTTAAACATATATTCCCCCTTACTCTTCAATTAATACAATTGTACAACCTTTATTCTTATAAAATATTAAATGTGCAGAGATTTAGGATTCAATTCGGAGAGATGCTAAACCATTATTTTAATTGACAGAGTTGTTTTACTTTTGTTCTCCCTAATATTCAATTCACATGATTTTACAACCTTTTTTGGTCTCAGTATCCAATCCTCAGTGTGTTCAACTTTCATTCACCCCTAGTATCCAACTATAGAATTGTACGACCTTTATTTTATTTTATTATTCAATCCACATTACTATATAACATTTATTTTCCTTATTCCTTATTCCTCGAACATATACAATATTTATTTTTCCTCATCACTCAATCAACATAGTTATATAACTTTTATAATTCCTTAGTATACCATATTAGAGAGCTACAACCTCTATTCTCCCTTAGTACTGAATCTCAAGCGTTGCACAACATTTATCACAATACTATTCAATCCATATGATTGTAAAACCTGTTTTGATTTTAGTTTTCAAACCTCAGAGTGTTAAACTTTTACCTTGCCTTAGTATCCAATCCCCAGAATTATACAACC
Organism: Ceratothoa steindachneri; assembly: GCA_963969495.1. Classification (NCBI taxonomy): domain Eukaryota; kingdom Metazoa; phylum Arthropoda; class Malacostraca; order Isopoda; family Cymothoidae; genus Ceratothoa; species Ceratothoa steindachneri. The sequence continues at coordinate 82,951,838 of OZ018329.1, read as the reverse complement.
TTCATTTTCCTTTATTTTACAATTTACATTGCTGGACAACCTCTATTTTCCCTTAGTATTCATTCATCGGGCATATATAAAGTTCATTTTTCTTTACAATTAAATCTACATACACGTCATGATTTTAGTATACCATCTTAGAGATGTCCAACCTCTATTCTCCCTTAGTATTAAATCACAAGTGTTGCACAACCTTTATTCTCCATTAATATTCAATCCAGAATGTTGCACAGCCTTTCTTTAAGCTTAATGTTGAGTCTACAGGGTTGTACAAAGTTTATTCAACAAGGTTGTTTGACCTTTATTCTCACTTACTATTCAAGCCACAAAATTTTACAACTTCAAAACTTTTAGTATCCTATTCACTGACCTCTTGATCCTTTAATTTTCTTTAACATCCAATCGACATAAGTATACAATATTTATTTTCCCTTCGTATCTTTTCTACAGTGATGTAAAAGTCCGATTCTCTTTACAGTTAAAAACGATTCAGAAAACTACTGAAAATATCAGGAAGGATGTCGTTTGGGAGAAGTAGGTTACTTATTGTTTCCTCGAACGCCATCTTGTTGAAAGTACGTGTGTTCTACAGGGGAAAAATGTTACGGGAACACAATAATACTATTTCCCTCGCCTCCTAAAGGCGTGCAGGCGAGATCAATCAATACAGACAAGGGAAGGTGGCGACAAGCCTCAGTGTTTTAAAACCCATGGTTTTATTAAGGAATAAATAAATAAATAACAGCCATGAATACAACATGGACAAGGATAGCTATGAGTGAGGATGCAGTCGTAGAGCTGAAGAGAGTAATCGGGAGTGGTGGAAACGGGGAGAGACAGGAAAAGTGGGGAAAAGACTGGGAGAAGCGGGAGAATGGAGGCACGGGGCGGGGGAAGGAGGGAAAGGATGAGAGAACGAGAGGGGGAGGGATAGGAGCTGACGACGAGGAGCAACAAGTAGTGGTCGCCCCGCTGTTTTCCCATCCAGCAACCTGCCTCAGACGAATCGCGAAGCGTCAGGGCAACACTTTCGTAAAAATAGACTATTTTCTCTACACTTAGACTGCTAGTGATTTTCAATTTTGTGATTACGATGTGTTGTTTTCTTCCCCGCGTGTGACCGTCCTGTGCGCGCTGTCGGCAGTGAAAAGCAGCTTGAAGCAGGGAGAACAGAGCGTTTTATAGCCAGACTCTGGAATCTGTGACTTCATTTGTAGCCTGCAAATTTCGAGCGCATCGAAGAAGCATCCCAAATTCAGCTTTCCACTCTGCTGGGAAAGCCAGCAGGTAAACATACTCTTAATTGTAAAAAGTTGTGATACAATCCACTGCGTGAGGTTTCTTTTGTGAGTGGACGCTGTAGAGACTCCCTTAACATATGGAGACCAAATATTGATCGTTCATCTGCGTTTACGCTCGGTAGCAGCGAACACATTTTTAGAGAGGGAAACATATTGAAAGAAATAATTCATCTCTTTTTTTTTTGTCATATCATATACAATTCTAGAGAAGCATGTATTTATACACACAATCTGTATCAGTGACAAGCTCGCAATATACAAACAACTTATGTTGCGCAATGAATTAAAATTGGCTTTTACTTTTAGCATTTTAGTATTAATTTAGTTAAAGCAACGGATCCTTATCAATTGAATGAATCGAGTAAAAATGAAAAAAACATATAAATATAAATAGTACGGTAAATATAACACAAAGGAATCTATTTCTGATAAATTGAGAGAATAAATTAAGATACTACAATATGACATTACCAAATTGCAGACTCGCATCTTTTTGTTTCTTGTGATCTACGGTCTTGTATACTTTCACTATTCTCTCACCTATTTAAGCTTTACATTTTGCAGCAATTCTCCTTCAGTTCAAAGATAGATCAGAGGGCACTTTCTGAAACCTTTAATTCAGTTTTAAGAGATGAAGAGCAAATGAAAACGCCGAAATCAGAAAACCTTCAACAGCATAAGTATTGCAAAAGAAATTTTAATTAGTTATAGCCGATCATATTTCTATATTAATAAGATTAGTGTAAACAAAGTAAGCTTTTTACCTGTAGAAATTGACCAGGAATTTAATTTATTTTAGCTACCCTCACATTAGTTTGAATTGAAGAAGCTCGTTATATTTTTGTTCCTTTTATTTCTGTGATGTCTCTACGTTTAGCTAATTTTAGTTTTTTTCGCCCTTTTGATAATAAACGGTTGTTTAACTTATAAAATCAATCTTACGATTTAGGTCCTACTCAAATAAATGCATTTTAAGCAAGTAATTTTCAGCTGCATGAGAACCAATGTATATCTTTAAACGTTTAAAAAACTTTCTAAAAAATATTTTGGAAAGTTTATAGTAGAAAGAGAAGCGTGTCTAATGCCTTTAGGCCCGTCAGCGATTGTCATTCTAATCTTTATGCGAATTTAATTATCCGGTTGGAGGATCTGATCCATGATAGAAAACGAGACTGTGGTAACTCATTAAAGTACAAACAGTATTGAAAAGAATAATTTGTGTAACTAAATTTGATGCGTTTGTCTTCTTTCCGTTTCGCCCCCACCGGTCCTTCTTCCCTTCATTTCCTTTCTTTGATTGGCGTAGAAAGGATCTTAGTCTTCTTTCATACATAATTCCTCGAATTATTTATTTCTTCTTCATAGTTCGCTCTCATCTTTTCCTCTCCTTTCTCCCTGTTCTTTCTTTGACTGGTTGTGAAGAGATCTTTACTAGTCACCAAGTCAGTGTATTATAAAAATTTCCCTATCAAAGGAAATCACTAATGAAATTTTTTCTATATCTTAATGGGTCATTATTATTTTGAGCAAAGCTTGAAACTACTTTTCATCACATCTCTATATTGATATAAAACGCACGATCATATCACATATGATTAAATACACACACATAATTTTTCCATTAGGATTTTAATGTCAAAATGAGCTAAAAATAGCTTAAAAAACACATAATTGAACTGAGATTACGGGTGCTTTCGCCTTGTATCATGATTTAACCTAGAATACGGGTGATTCGGCCTGGTATCATGAATTAACTTAGAATACGTATTTTATAACCGTATTTCCTGAAATAACAGAGATTAGAAGTATTTATCCGTCTATCATGATTTAACCGTGATTAAAGTTAGTTTGGCCCAGTATCATGAATGAAAACGAGATAGGGTGTTTTGTCCCAATATCATAAATGGAACAAGATTAGTAGTGATTAGGGACTCTGTAATGAATTAACAGAGAATATCGGTGATTTATTTCTGTATTATGAATTAACAGAAAGTACTCGTGTTTGAAACTGTAGCATAAAATGACATGAATTACCGCTGCGTTGCCCTGTATCATAAATCACATAGATTATGGGCGGTTTGGCCATGTATCTTGAATGTACCAAGATTAACAGTGATTTCGCCCTGTAACATAAATAAACCAGTATTACGAGTAATTTTGGGCCTGTATCGTTAATTAACCTTATTTACCGCAGCTTACAACCCTGCTTGATGAAATAAATGAGATTATCAACGCGTTGGCTCTATATCATAAATTAAGCGACAATACGGGTGGATTGCCCCAGTATAATGATATAATCACGAGTAGAGCTGTTTTGGTCCTGTACAATTAACCTAGATTAACGCTACATGTGTCTTGTATCATAAATTAACCGAGAATACTGGTGCTTTGACAATGTGTTATTGATTTACCCAGATTACGCCTGTTTTGGCCTTATTTCATGAAATAACAGAGATTATGGGTGCTTAGTCCCTTTATCATGATGAATTGAGCGAGATTATATGTTTATGTTTCCTGTATCATGAATGAACCGAGATTATGAGTGTTTATTGGAATTGTATTAAGAATTAACCTTTTTTTCGTGCTTTGTCCTTTCAACATGAATTAACAAATATTACGGGGTGATTAGCTCTGTATCATGTATTAGCCAAGAGTACCAGTGCTCTGGCCATGTATTATTAATTAAACGAGATTAACGGTGGTTTTTACTTGTATCATACATTAACCGAGATTATGATTGTTTGTAGCCTTTACAATTAATTAACCGAGATTATCGGTACTTTGGTGAATGATCATCAATTAACCAAATATTTGGCTGCTTTGGCCCGGTATCATAAAATAACGATAATATAGTTTCTTTGTTCCTTAGGTATGAAGTAATCGAGTTCACCGGTGATTTTGCCGTGTATCATGAAATAACCGATACGTTCCTTGAGTTCACTTTGTATTGTCATTTAACCGAGATTATGGATGTTTTGGCCCGTTTTAATCAATTAACCGAGATTACTGGTGCTTTACCAGTGCATTGAATTCTCTATTTTGAATTAACCGAGATTATGGATATTTGTCCATGTTTCATGAATTAGCCTGAATTGCTGGTTTGTTGAACCTATTTTTAGAATTAAGCAATATTACGGGTGCTTTGGGCGCACATCATGAATTAACAGAGATTACCGTTATATTGGTCCTGTTTAATGAAAAAAATAAAGATTGTCGGTACGACAATCTTTATTATGAGTGTTTTAGACCTGTAGCATCAATAAATCAGATTACCACTGCCTTGTCTATATATTATGAATTAACCGAGATAAGCAAATACTTTGGCCTAATATCATGGATTAACCAAGGGTACCGATGTTTTAACCATGTCTGATGAATGAACCGAGATTACTGGTGTTTTGCTTCTGTATAATATATGCCCGAGAATACCGATGTTGGGATCTGTATCATAATTCAACCGAGAATAAGGGTGATTTGGCTCTGTAACATGAATTAATCTAGATTATCAGTCTGTTGCCCCTAAATTATGATATAATGAAGACTACAGGTACTCTGACGCTATATAATGATTTAACTGAGATTACGGGTTCCATGAACCTGGTTCATGTATTTAGTGAGATTATGGATGCCTTGGCCATGTATCAGAAATTAACTAATTATGAAAATATGAAATTTCTGAAATTATGAAATATCTCAGGAAACCAACAGATAATTAATAAAAACCAATCCATAAAAAAAGGAAATTATAAAATCCTTTAATTAATGGGCAGAGAACCTAAATAATATTTTTCCTTTTAATCAAAAAGAAGCTTGTAAGAAGTATTAGTTTAGCAGAGAGAACCCATTCATGCACTCTTTTAGGGATTTGGTCATCAATGATATAATAATCATTCTAGATATTGGAGAAATCCTAGCATTGATATCTTCTTCCACCAATGAATTTATCTTACATAAAAATAAGAAATCAGGAAGTGAGCAGCAAAAGGCATTCATTTACAGTTAAAGAATGTAGGCACTCACTGCTGTTTGGTTCTTATGGTCAAGATCATTTCGTTATATCTTTTGAAGCTACATAATTGACGGGCTTCATAGATAAGAATCGAAACTGTTCGAATTCATGAAATTAGTTCATAAGTAACATTGTCTGGTAATTCCATGAAGAAAATTACTTTATACATAGACTAGAGTTATATCTTGCATTTAACATTCAAATTCCCCAAATAAAGAACTAATAATGATGATAAAATTATCGTCTTGTTGCCCTTCCTCAAAAGTTTTAAAGTTTTGCCAGTTTTTATATTTATATGTAATTCTTTAGTAAATGAACGAGGAAATTTATCTTGAAATAGTTATAAATATTGATCAGAGTTCCCTGGGATTTTGCAATTTTTCTTTAACTTAATAGCCCTGCATTGCTGTAATATTTAAGAAGAATAAGCGCCACTAATGCATTCTTTATTATTAACCCTTTCTATTACTATTGATCTTTATATAAAGACATCGCTAGACGTCATATTTCTGTCCCTCAGGATGAAGCAAACTGAATAAAAATAAACTTTGCCACCTAAAGGAAGTTAAGCCACATTGCATTTGGTTAGTCGCTTGAATTGATTCTCCAAAAGGATTTGCCTCCTTGTTGGAGCTATTTAGTTTCTTGTGATACGGATATCATGTTGAACTGTTTTTATAAAAAACAGCAACAGATAAATCTACGGACGGCTTTGTTATGTGTTACGGCGATATAATGTAAATGTTCTTAGACAAGCTTCGTAAAAGTATAGAGAAGACGTCTGAGATTGAGAGATGTTAATAAACAAGAAAATATTTAAGTATAAAAAAGTCTTTCCTAAATTCACCCATATTTGGTAATTGCTTTCCAGCCAACTTAGGTGAATAGAAGTAGGTTGCTTTTTTTTGTGTTTTTATAGTAAGTAAACTTATTGTCTTTTCTTGGATAGTGTTGCTCTTTATGATATCTTGTATTATATTTTCGTCTGATTTGTAGGCATCCGTAATTTAGTTCTTGTTTGAGGTACTAGAGGAAAAAGAAAAAGAATAATTAATATTACTCTAATATATGAACCAAATGAAAGATACCTACAAAAAAGACGAAAGACTACTACAAGATATCATAGCTATCCAATATTATAAAAACACAAAATTCAGTAACCATACTGATGCAAAACAATCCATCCTGAAGGCTACAAATTCGAATGTGCCCATGAGGACTTCAAGCCTCATCAAAAAAATTAATATAAAGGTATGAGTACTACTACACTCAGCCGACACCTAACGATGAACTTGCAAGAATATGGAAACCATACACACTACAATGAACAGCACTACGAAAAAATAATAAGAACATTTCTGATTGAAAACACTACTGCCGTTTGGAGATTTTGGAGGCTCTTCTTATCAAAGTCCACCAGCTCTGAGCGAGTACTGCACCTTTCCTGCGAAAAGTGAATTGTACTCTGACTCCGTTCTATAAAAGAATAAAAAAATAACGATATAGATACCATCAATCGGAATACCATCTTTATAAATTACATTATCCAGTTTATATCAACCTTATAGAGTACTACTAATTGAAAATCAATGACACCGTGATATATAATAGATGTATTTAAAGGCCCAAATAAATAAAAAATTGTAACACAACCGGGAAAAATGCCAAGGAAATTAATTACGTGGCTCATTAAAGCTTAAGAAAGAAAAGTGGAGAATTATAGAAACCAACGATAAGGTAACTATTTTAACCCTTATATGAAAATGAATAAAGGAGTTAGATTTGAACCTGTGTCATCAAGCGCTCTTCGCTAAAATGATCACGACGCTCATCGCCGGAGCTAACATCCCTATTTTTCGTTTCTATAATTCCTCAATTTTCTTTATTAAGCTTTAATGGCCCACGTAATTAATTTCCTTAGCATTTTTCCTGGTTGTCTTACCAGTTTTCATTTCTTTGGGCCTTTAAATACATTATAGAGCACATCTTCCAAAACGCAAGGCAAGTAACCTGCAGAGACTCAGAAATGTTTAAACTACGCCGAACTAAAGAGAAGTGAGACAACATCTGGCCGCTAATGTTTAATTCCTGGTATGGACAGAAAAAATGTACAACTAGCAAATAGAAATTGTAGACAAATTTATTAAGCCTTGACAATAATTACCAACATAAATTCAAACATTAACCTTTAAGATATACTATAAAAATTACATAAATTGGAATCTGGCTGGTTATGTGGCTAGATTTAAAAATGGTTTAAAAAAATCATAGAATAGATTCCATTTAACATAAAACTCCGGAAAGAATGTTTAAACACAAGTCGGAGAAATGGAGTAAAAAATTATAGCAAGGAGTAAAAGAAAATGCATGAAATTGAGCAAAACCTAATAAAATAAGATAAAGTTTTTCATCAAAAAGTAGAACCGAAACTGTTACTAATAAAAAACTATTAGAAGGCAGCCGCTTTTTATCTATCTCCTCCGAACTCTCTGAAAACTATGTTGTTCAATACTGGGATTTGAAATATTATGAGGACAAATTTAGTGAGACAACGAATATTCGAGTAAACCAGAACTAAGAGGTCAAATTAGAACGGAAATAAGAGAAACAATCTTCATCCGAATGTAATTTTAGATATTTCTTCCTGTGCTCCTTTACATAATCTCAAGCTCTGCCCCACGAATGAGTATGTATATATTTATATAGTCACATCTAATTTCATGTTTAGTCAGAGTAAGATAAAACTAGATAATGATATGGTATGAATTCAAAGGAGTGTATTTTAGCCAGAAAGAAATGGCTTAGAAAGTTTAAGAGGAATTCAATATCTAGAATTAATTCTGATCTCATTTTCTTCTCACTCTAGCAGGGTTGAAGTTGTTGCAAAAGGTTATATTAATAAAAATAATATAAACTTGTTATGTAAAAATGAGCAGGATAGATTACTAGAAGAAATATCTGAAAATGTACGAAATAAATATTAACCTGAGCATATTTATGCATAAAGAGCGGCGGAAGACGACCTCACGAAGTGGTAAGATGGAATTCGTTCAATGGCAGGGGTACGTGGCACATAAGTGTAAGACACATTATGGTGTTATTCTGAGACATATCTTGCTGTTACCACTAATACATGTGTTTAGTCACTCAGAAGCATCAGGCTATGAACAATGAGTTACATCTTTCTGTTAATATTGAGCCATATTATGGTTTAATAATATTAATAGAACACAGATCATGCTATGAGCACTAAGCAAAATTATGGTATTACGATGGATCACTTCCTGATGCATTTTCCATTAGCGGTGCTGCCTTCTTCCCCAATCTCCCTTATTTTCAGCTTTTGTAAAAAGAATTCTTTTGATCGATTCCCTTCATTTCTTTTCTTTCCCTTCAGGCCTTATAATGGTTTGTGACTCCATAAATAGCGTAGTGTGAATATCCTAGTATGTACTGATTTCGTTTTCCCTCTAGAAAAAGTAAATTAAATGTGTATTGCGTTTATGCTCGTAATGCACTTTCAATTTACAATTTATTTTTGGATGCCATTTACACTTAAGCGACTTTTAGTATATTACTATTTTACTAAAATACGAATTTAATACTTAAGATCAAAGGATAGATAACACTGAGCAACAAGGATTTTGTTCTAGGTTATTTTTTAACGCAGTTCACGCAAATGACATTCCTTTTTCACTAAATGAGTAAATTTTTAATAAATTACGATTGACAAATTCTAAATATATTGAAACACATCATAATATATATATATATATATATATATATATATATATATATATATATATATATATATATATATATATTAGTGTAGATGGGTAGCAGTCTTTCTTGGATGTTGTTAAAGACTATGGTATATTTCGCCTTTAGCAATATCCTTTGGCAACTTTCTATTCTTCTTACTGTCATTTTTAGTCTATCGTGTAGATGGTAGATCACTTGTCCTATATTAATCTCTCTTTCTACTAAATGCCTTTGGTAAAAACCAAACTTAAATTGCTTTTTTGTTTCCCAAGAAGTTACGAACAACGGCAGAAAATGATAGCCAGGCTGCCTTCTCTTTTTCATTCATGGTGTTGACGAATCTAGAATCACTCAGAAGTCTTCGGATTTGGAGACCATCAAATACTTCTGCTTTTATTTTTTCTGTATGACAAAGCAAGAAACGCCAATACTATGTACTGAAAACAATCATTGTCAGTGCCAAACGCCTTGACATACTGCTTTATCAACTCCGGTTTGCAGTTTAAAAGGAAGTAAAGGAAAAACGATCTCTTCTCTACTTATGATTGGCTCATTAACAATGTTTGACATTCCTGCTTCCAAAGTTTCCCGACTGGCCAATCTTTTTACGCCTAATGTTTGTCACGGACTCGACTGTCCCACATACAAATATTGCATGGAAACTTTGTATATCCCTTCTGCTGGCCAAGGAGGAAGTTGACCATCGTAAGGTCTACACATATGATCCAATTGTGTTCATGGTACTTAAGTAAATCGATGACCATTCGTACGTCATGGTGAGTTTCTCGCAGATGGACAGATTGACCGAGAGGAACTGCACCAAAGTCATTGCCATTATGAAAAAGGACATACTTGAGGCTACGCTTGGAGATTTCCAAAAACAGTCTCTACTCAGAAGAGCTATAGGTGCTAAGTCCCAACTCGGTAAACAGACCAGGGACATCGTGGCAGTATACGAATTGTTTGTCTTCTTAGAAATACTTAACAAATCTACTCTCCTTTGTTTGGTAATATGATACCGGTACTGGCCTATCAAACATATGTCTTCCGCTCAACCTGGAGGCTAAAAGTTCTGCAGCTTTCTTGAAGAGCTCTAAATCACGTATCAAGTCATTTAAATCCTCTTGATTGAAACAGTGAGCAGCTAATGACTGTTCAGCATCTGATGATGAATCTGCAGGCTCTGAATCCATTCCGTGGACGTCCATATCAGGTACATCATTTTCATCCTCGGATCACCGAGGAAATGTTGGGGTAGTCGATCTTGTGCCGATTTTTTTGGTTAATCCCTTTAATATTCACCAGACAGAAATAACAGCCGATACATGATCCTTTGGCTCTCGCCACACCATGTGGATTCCAAAAGGAAGACCATTTCTCTTTCCTTTCGTCCACTCACGACGATGTTCCATACAACTATGGCAAACAACATGTGGGGCCCACTTCTTATTTTGATCGCCAAGAGGAACATCAAAATATGCCTTATGAATGCGGATCACAAATTTTGATATATTGCGCCTTTGACGAACTAGCATGTAACAGCCACATATGAAGCAGAAGGTGTCTGGATCATTAACGCAATTTCCTCTTGACGAAGCCATCACTCTAACATGAGACCTGAAAAAAGAAACAATAATGTCAATATTTTGCACAATATCACTTATTACTATCTTACTAATATGTACTGTGAAGTATTTGCTTTCTACAAGCACCCTCTCTGTCCGTCCGGGGGGCAGTTTTCGGGAAAACGAGAAAATAGAAATTACAGAATAACTATAGCATGTGGGTAAAAATGGATTATATATTTGAAATCAGCATGAAAAAATGAATTCAAAATGGCAGAGAAATCTAAGTCACCAGAAAATGTGATTAACATTGTTTCCCCTGTGTAATATGAGCTAGACTGTCTTAACCTTTACTTTTCAAATTACTAGTATGTGAAACTACACATACCTTTTGTAACTACCAAACAATTAAGGGGCTTAACCTCACTATAACCACCCTTTTGGTGGAGACTCCTTCCAATTTTTTTTTAATTAACTTTAGTATAAATACCTCGAACAACAAAAAAGATATAATTTTACATCATTTCGTCTTACGATTACTAAAGATTAAAAGCAAATATGAAAAAATAACCGCAACAGAAGAAAAAGTTACGAATCATAGAGTGTACATAAAAATTTTCAATGCACGATTAGGCCCACTGTTAATCTCTTTTATGAGGTCTTCGAAATGTAATCTAAATATACTGCAAGTGACGAAGGTGACGAATAGAGCTGGGTAGAAATTATGTAGAGAATGTTACGTCATCGTACCATTTTCTTGCAAAAATATTTCTCCAGGGTGAGGTTATTACAATTAATAAAGCAAAGAAATATCAAAATTTAAACTGTTATTAGATTATTAGTAACATTGACAGCGGAATAAATTATATATAGATGGATTCGCAAAAATGTGCTTGACATAATTTGGGTGATTAAATTTGTTTTTTAGCGATCAAGGTTTTCTAAATATTAACCTTCCATTGTTATTTTTTTTAAACTAAATGTTATATCTTTATATATTTCAGGTTAACTCCAACATTAAATAGTTAGTGTGAGTGTCGACTATTTGGACAATGCATTACACAATTTAGTACAACATATATAATGTGCCCATTTTTGTATTAAGATCTTCAATTTTTTCATCCAAAATAAAGAAAAGATAGTTTTTTTTAATAAAGGACTGACTGCTCTTTCGTTAGTTTTCTTAAATGCTAATGAGTCGCATATGTAATCAAAAGAAATTGAAGGATACGTAAATTTTGTCTTGGAGAATTTAAATACCCCTCTAGTTAAATTTGAAAATTTAAGATAAATTAGAGGGTGCTAAGTGTAATTTGTCGTCGTTAGCAACTCTGAATTCCGCCCATGCGTGTTGTATGGCGTCAAGTCTCTCTTCTTCATAGCATAATTGACTCAGTTGTAGATCATCGGTGAAGAAAGCAATCCCATGGCTGGATTCTTTCATCCAAAAATTTGGAAAGCACAAGGTGGGCTATTGGGTTGTCTTGATAGGAGCTCCAATGTGAAGATCTCCGCGTGCTTGCGTGTCAAACTGAAATTGGTACATCAGATAAGGAGAGAAGTAGATTACTCAGGCTGTGATCACGAGGGTACAGCGGCTCGGAACCCTTACTAGAAGCCTTCTGATAAAAGAAAAACCATCTAATTTGTCGCGAAGATCTATCTGATCATTAAAAATGATCTTTGGAAGTCATTGAGGTTCATGATTAGGTACAAAGAAGTGTCAGAGGCTCTCATTAGGTAGCTACTACATGAAGAGACCCGTAACTACTCATACAAGACGAGAAAGGGACAACTTCGGTCGCAGAAGATGAAGCACAAGCGAACGGAGCTTGCTTCTAATTATATGAGCAAATTGAAGCAACCTCCCAGACTAGAAGAAATTTTTATAGGACCAGGTAGAAATCTTGCCAAACAACCTCTATCGTATTATCTTTTTCAAAGATGTACCGTGAATCATGAAGACCAGGTTCTTGGTCAAAATCATGGTGTTTGGTGTGGTCAGTAGATAAGGCCACGTTATGATCTCTTTTATCTTCTGGGATGGCTACATCAAGGGAAAGGATGAGTTAGTGTTGTCGTGTATCCAGGCAGTGGCTGTTGAAAGGTCGCATAGGTGGAAGCAAGATTGCACCTTGCCATACAAGCAAGAAGACCCAGTCATGGATGTCTGAACTTTCTTTGGCATATCGTTTTAGCCTCCAAACATCCCGGAATATATCCACCTGTACTATTATGTGTTATGATTGGCTAGGAGTAATACCAAACAAGTCCTCACGCACCATCAAGATGGATCTTAGGTTCAGGATGATCACAGATTTCAAAAAGTTAAACAGGGGACATTCAAGAATGCCTGTAGTATTTCTACGCCGCCTGGAGTCTTTGGTTAGGCCGACGGTGATTTCTTTGAATTAAATGAATAGTACAATCCTTCCAGTCTTTAACATGTATCTTTAGCAAATACGAGTATATTTTTATAAATGAATTACAAGGGCTAACACTAAATTTATTGTCTAAGTTTTTTAGAAGTTAGGCCAATTTTGATGTGATGAATCCAAATATTACACTGGTTTTCCTCGATCTGGTAGATTTTTTTATTTAATGTCACATGATATTTTTTACTTCTTCTTTACATGTGCTAGTATTTATTTTTATAAGATGCGAAAATTTGTCTTACTTTTTTAAATAAACAAATTCTGAAGAGTTTACAGGAGGCAATCTTTGACTAACTGGTATTTTTTTGGTAACTAAATGAAATTGATTCGGCCTAAAGATCTTGCAAAAATAAGCCTGATGTTTTCTAATACATCTGTGGCGAAGACACCCTTCCTTCTAACATGAATCAAGTAGCAATTATCATAAAGCGTGATACCATACTTATTTGTGTAAGAAACTTGTTGACAAGAATAAAGTTTGTGGGTCACACATGATAGATAAGACATGAACCGAGTATCTGCTTCGTTAGACTAAGGGCAAGAAAGCTTGTCTGAAGTTTGGAGTTTCCATGATTTAGAGGGAGCGGATAAAACATGGCAGTGACTGCTACTTCTGTGCTATTGATTTTAGTGGGATCAACAGAAAGAGCCGGTGCAGCGTTAAGTATCCTGATCTTTAATCAGGGCGTCTTCATGTAGCCCATTAGAATGAAATTCCAGTACCTGTCTGTAGATAACTTCCTGACATTAGTGAAAAGGATTCCTCCAGTATAGAAGAAAATGAAGAAGATGAAGTGGTTTTGACGATGATGCTCCACATCTTTTTCCCCAAAATGATCTAGTTAGTGATCTCAGCTTGATAAAGTTCTCTGCCGAACTTTTCGCAAAAGATTGAAGAAAAAAAACAATGACTAACTGTCAAGGCAAGACGAGGAACTAAGTTCTCTCGGCCCACAAAAGAAACAAAAAGGTCAAACAGAAAGGTGCTCAGATATCTTCCAGGGTAACACACCTTCCGAAACAACCGCACATGAGCAACCGGTATCTCTAATGATGGTGAGTGCTACAGGACGATGTAATGCGTCTAGTCAGGTAGCTATAAGTTAGCGTGAGATGCTTGCTTTGCATGCTCTCTCGACTTTGAGCGGCCACCACTTGCTAGCCCTGTACAAACTGGAAATCCGAGTGCATAAGTCTCCCTTGCCATTGCATAGCCTCTCCATCGAAAAACCTCAGTTGTGACTCCTTGTGGTCAAGCACGGTAACTGGTAGCCTTGCGGGCCCAAGCTAAACCAGCAGAGGTTCTTGGAGCAGCAGGGAGATTCAGTGGTATTGTGCAAAGGCACACCGACCTGTGGACATGCCTTCTCATAATACCAATCCCTGCCCCATTTTGTGCGTCCTCTAGGTTGAGGATAGGCTTGTGGAGCAAATTCAGTAAGTAAAACCTGCTGTGGCACCCAGCATAGGCAAGCTTCGAAAGATCGTGGCATTTGGCAGGCTCTGCGACCATCCCTAGCTACCGGTTGTCTTGAGCTACTCTTGCCACCGCTATAGGTTGTGAATGGCCAATAAAGTGAAATAAAAGACTGCGCAACCTGTCACCCACTCAAATATTCCTCCTTGGCGCGGGCTATTGCTCTGCTCTCACTGTCATCATACCATCATCATCATCACCTACCGAAACTCCTGCTGCGATGGGAAATAAACAATAGCCACTGGCTGTAGGTGCGATTGGAGGTGCCTAGTTTCTACCCGCTTGTATGCAGTGCAGGATTAATGGTCGCTGAGAAGCTGGGGTAAAGTTCATAAGTGCCTATGCTCCTACTCTGGTTGCAAGCAAAGGAGATAAGGACGGCTTTTACAGCTCTCTTGATGAATGCTTGCAAGCAATCAAGCACACAGACGGAATCATTCTGCTCGGTGATTTTAATGCTAGAGATGGCTGTGAACACAACATCTGCCCAGTTGTCCTTTGCAGGCATGGAATTGGTAAAGGTAAAAACAATGGTATTAGACTACTTACCCTTTGTTCAGAACACCATCTAAGCATCACTAATACACACTTCAAACTGAAATTAAGACCCAAAACAACATGGCTACACCCAAGATCAGGCCACTGTTACCAAACTAGACGACGTCATAGTTTACCAGTCAGATAGAAGAGAGGTGCTTATCACAAAAATTATGAAGGGGCAGAGTGCTGGACGGACCATCGCCTACTCCGTTGCAAGATGTGCCTTGAAATTCGGCCTCAACAACGACGACATATACCTGCAAGAAAGATTAACATTCAAGCTTTGCAGGACGCAGATATATGCATATCCCTAAGAGGCAAAATAGCAGAAGCACTCTCTCTCTCCCTGAACAAGACTATGACCTCTAAACGAAATAGCAGAAACTTCACTCAGATTTATCAATTGTTGCCAAAGAAACCATTGGCTACTCCCAACACAAAAACCAGGAATGGTTCCATAAATGTGCCCCTGGAATCACCCAGCTGCTGGATGACAAAAATAGAGTTCATGAAGCATATCTAGCCAACCCCAATCAATTTCACTCAAAACACGATTCAAGAGCATTAGAGCTAAAGCGCAAAGAGAGCTAAGAAGAATGGAGAATGCCTGGTGGCATGAAAGAGCCCAGGAGCTGCAAAAATTTGCTTACACCAATAACATTCATGAGTTTTATGATGTAAAATTGAAAATGTATGGGCCAAGGAAACAAAACAGCCATCCTGTAAGATCAGTGGATGGAAACAAACTTTACAAAAAACAATGAGGAAATCGTAGCCAGATGGGCTGAGCACTTTAAAGCCTTTCTCAACCAGGCAAACCCCGCAACAACTCATGTCCTGGATGCCCTGCCAAATCTACCAACATTAGATCCTCTCGATGAAAATCCCATCAGAGGCCTGAAAAACAACAAGAGTCCTGACTAGATGGTATCTCAGCAGAAATATTCCAAAAAGGAGGATACCTCTTGAAATTCAGAATACACTAACTTATTAGTGAGATATGGACAACCGGAGAGGTGCTACAGATGCTAAAAGATGCCAACATGGTGACCATCTTCACGAAAAAAGGTGACAGAGCAATCTGAGAGAACAGCACAAGCACTTCACTCCTGTTAATTGCTGGGAATTTACTCTCTAAGATCATGTTTTCCCGCCTGATCTCTCATATTACAGAGCCAGTGTAGTTTTAGAAAGACCAAAGCACTTCACATATGATCTTTTGCTTACGCCAACTTCAGGAAAAAGCAAGAGAATCAAACAAAGACCTGTTCGTTGCTTTCATTGACCTGACAAATGCTTTTGACACCGTCAATCACCCTCAGCTTATGGAACCTTTTATTAAAGGTTGGGGTCCCGCCCAAATTCCTTACCATCCTGAGACAGCTACATGAAGGGATGCAAGTCCGGGTCCAAGCCTGTGGATCATTATCATAACACTTCAATGTGGAAGTGGGAGTCAAACAGGAGTGTGTGCTTGCCCCAGTTGTCTTCAATGCTTACCTCATGGCTTCCATCAACCTGGTATATGCTGCCTTAGGAACAGATGCAGGTATTACGATACATTACCGCCTAGATGGCAGTTTATTCAACATCCACCGATTCCAGGCCAAAACTAATGTTTCTTCCACCCAAGTAATAGAACTGCAATATTCAGATTATTGTGTCATTGTTGCGCATGATGCTTAGCACTCCAGGCTATCCACATACTATGCTATGAGTCTTAAAGTTGATTCACTAAAGACAGAAATCTTGGCACAGTGGATAAAACTACTATAAGAACCATTTTACTTTAACATAAGGGGTGATAATATCAAAGCAGTAGATCATTTTATTTACTTTTGCAGTGTGATTTACTCTAACTGTTTACTGTACCCAGAAATGCAAAGAAGGATCAACCTCGCCTCTGCTGCCTTTGGCCGCCTCAGAGAAAGAGTTTTCTCAAACAACAAATTGAGAACAGACACCAAAGCTGCAGTTTACAGGGCTGTCTGCCTATGCATTTTTCTGTACGCACTCAACCAAATCGCACCTTCCATCATTCCAAATTCGTCCCAACGGCATAAAAGAAAAAACACAGTTTCCTGTTATTTATAGCCTGTTTATGTTAAAGAGGTTATCTGAAGGAATAATATCTAAACCCACACGTGTCCTTTTTCTACACATTGAGAAAACCTTTATTCGCCCCCCCCCCCAGGCAATTTTGTAATACCAATATCCCATAGGCGTGTCGCTCATTACTTTTCCAATAATCACACTTATTATTATTAGTTATATTTAAAATATTGTTCCCACTTCACTGCCCCGACGTTTATAATGTCCAAGTGAATGAGGTAATTTACTGCTGTTCTTGGATTGGTTTAGAATCTTTCTGCCACTTCGGAAGTTTTAAACGAGCGTTCTCAAGGAATCTGAAAAACTGTTAGACCTGACCCAGGACACGCAGGTCTTGAATCATGTGTTATTTACCTTTTTATATAAACTAAACTATAATTATGTTAACAGAAGAGCAACAATCAGTTATCTTTAAATATCAAATATTTCCTTTAGATTTTGCTTTCGATGCAATTTTGAATAATTGGAGTGTTAAATTCTGAAAAGGTATAAGCGAACACGTCATAAAAATTGTCAACGGATATGGAGGATGTCTTTACTATCTTCTGAAAGGCGTAGTAGGTGGCTATGCCAGGATGATGATCGCAGCTTTGATTAGGCGCTAACTCAAAATCTCTCCTTTAGCAAATGCAGCTACTTCATTTCGGTATATGCGGGAGTATCACTAATCGAACTCAGTTACTTCTCTTTTCTATTTCAGTCCCTCCCCCCAATATTGTAAAGGCCTAATAATAAAAACCAGCCAACAGAAGAAAATGATTTGACGATTCTAAATTCATATGAGACAAACAAGAGAAATAACAAAATCATGTTGCTATTCAACGAAGAGCTCATTTTTCCTGGATTGCCCTCTGATTAATCAACATAGTTGTTATCTTCACCTTGTTCAATTCATATTTTTAATTATATAAGAATGTGTAAGAGATTGTACTTTGACAAATGAAGTTATAGGAAGATGTTTATAATCTCGAAATGGAACTTCGTTGAATAAATTACAATAAAATGCCTTCCTTGGCAGGGAAAAGAGAAGAAGCAGGAGTTTGGAGAGGATTTTGGAAGAGTAGATAATGAAAGGGGAATCATGTTTCATTAATTCCATTCAAATTAATAAATTTAAAATAAGTTTATGGTAATATCAAACATTTACAATATACATTTTACTTAATTCACTCTTGAAATTGTGGTCGACTTTACAAAGATATTTCAGACTAGTGCTATATATAAGAATCCGAGGCATTTCAATCTTCCCATATATGGCCATACAAACTATACATGTATTGTGGCGAAATCAATAACGCGAGAAAAAACAGGTGCTAGTTCGATTACACAGCGTCAACAGTTAAGTGGCATTTGGGCCGATACTTTACCCCCCCATCCTCTGCCCAGATGTTCCAAAACTATCTTCAATACCTCTCTCAAAAAAATGATTAACATGATCAGATTTCGTAACCCGTTAGTATAAACAAAGGAGGGTGGGATAGCCTTTAGATTAAAAATCTATGAGAAAGCCTATTTTCGCCAAATATGTAGATGAAATTTCATTTTCTCCAATGTAAACCAGAAGAGACCAGAAGGGCTAAGGGTCACAACGTTAAAAAGTGATGCCCTAGAAAAGGGACGTAAATGTAGGCACTCATCTCCCCCCCTTCCCCCAGGGCATAATTGAAGTATATATAGATCGATTTGGAGAAAAAAAGAAAGAGAATCGAGGTAGCAATCGAGAGAAGAAGAGGAGTCTGGGAGTCAAACCAGAAATCAAGAAGAAGTGGAACCGAGTGGGATTTTTCTTCCCGAGGCTGTTCCTTTTAGTCAGATCGGAGTGTAGAACATCGGTATAGAGTATCACTCTTATACCAAATCTCGTTTAGAGAAACTAGCTATCTCAGTTTGTTTAATAAAAACAGAGATACCCCTCACCATTGATGAATACCAATGTAAAGTTCCACTCGAGAAAAGATTCGGCTCTTGATCAAGTCTCATCATCGAGAAGCTCATAAGTGTTACCCAAATGTTGGAACAATCGTACATCCACAATTTCCTCGCTTATAGCGTCAAGTCAAGAAGCATCGCCACGTGCTCCCCACTCACCTCGAACTCAGCTGTTATTCCGAATGACAAATATCAAACTTATCCTTTGTGCAGCGAGACCAACAGCTGTGTATCCGATTCAGTCTCACGGTTGCGACAACTCATGCCTCGAATCATCGCCTAAACTAGGTTCTCGTTCAAGGTCATCGCACGCCCGTTTCCCACTTAGTTAAAGGTAAAAGGAATTCAACTTATTTATGTCCTTTAGTTACCACTGTACTAAAGTTAATTTTTGTTTCACCCGTCGCGTAGTACTCATTGGTAGTATTAATTTTTATTTAAATCCTCTTATTATAGCCTTAGTATATTTAAAGTTTTAATATTTCATTTATGTAATTAAAAGTATATTTTCTGCCCTAGTTGTTTAATTAAATCCTCGAAACGCTGCATATGGCAATAAATACATAACATTACCAACCCTTCCTGGTTAAAGAATCAAAACAAATGATAAATAAAAGTATAGCCCTCTTAGAGAAAAAAGGAACGGTGTTATTCATGTACGGAACCACCATACATACATATTCAGCACGACACCACGACATAATAAAGTTGGTGTCAGGATTTTTGGTATTTAGGCGAACTCAATAATAATTGATTGTGTTGCATACCTTGATTAGTAACAAATTGGTGCTTAAGAGTTCGAGGAAAATTAAACATAATAAGAGGATAAAGTCGGTTAATAAATGTTTGTTAATTGTCTGTGGTTAGGCCGTTAAGGGTGTTAGTTTGTTTTGTGTGATATTCCAATTAACAGAAAGTGTGAGTGATAAGGTTGGGTTAGGCAGAGCGCTACTTGTTTCGTGGTTGCATAAGTACCTTTAGCGTACATGGGTGAGTTTTTGACGACATAGGTAAAATGTCGGCGTTTGAAAGATTCCCGCAAGAAGGCCAAACTCTTGGACTAACAGGCCAAGAACTAGGATAGAAAGAGAAGCAGAAGAGAGAGAACGAATACGCCCACATGAAAGGGAAATGAACAAAGATCGGGTGGAAGTCAATTCCATTAGATCCCGGTCTGGAGCTACGCAGGTACCTACTATGAAACTTCCAGCATATAAAGACAACGAAGACCTGTGTTCGTACCTAGCAAAGGTCGAGAAAATCTTTGAGGTGAATCACTGGGAAATAGAAACAGAGGGAATCGCCAGATTACTGCCTCTGCTTAATACCCGTCTCCGTGATATATTTATCTCGTTACCATCCAAGGCTTCTGTGGATTATACCAACCTTAAGCACAAGCTACTGACCGCCGTTAATCTAAATCCCAAAGAGTATAGGATGAAGTTTAGACATGCTAGAATTCAGTCAGGTCAAACATACCGTCAATTTGGTTTTATCCTGCGAAGACATCTCCAATTCTGTCTAGATTAAGCACAAGTGGGGAATGCGTTCGACCCTCTCGTCGACTTCATTCTTAAGGACTAATACTTGTGTACCCTGCCCCTAGAGATACGAGCATTCGTCAAGGACAGGAAGCCGCTAAGTTCAAGGACTGCGAGAAGGAAGCGGATCTGCATGCTTCCAACCATAAACTATATCCGCGAGAATTTAAATAAAAAAAGCCCTTGTCATCAAAGAAGGGTGGGTATCCCCAGAAACTCCAACAAAAAAACCTTCCTACCCTAAATTTGTCAAGACTTCCGTACCCCCCAAACCCAAGTTCTTTTCATCCAAAGATCAGAGAGAAATCAAGCGCCTAATTAATCTAAACCCCTCGTCCTTGTCATACCCCAGAAACCCCGTTACGTGTTTTAATTGTGTCACCCCATGTCACATTATCTTCCATTGCCACCAAAATTCGAGGCTTAGATCGTCCTGAGTCAACAAGTACACAACATCACTGCATTTCTTTTCAAAGGACAACCTCCTGCTTCAGCGTCTCCTTCATCCACATCAAATTCCACTGACCAAGAGGTGTATATTTTGTTTAATAAGAGTTCTCTCGGAGGACGAAAGTTAGAGACTGGATCCGTAATGCTTGCCGAGTATCAACATTGGTACGCGATACGGGTGCACCTGTATCGTCGTATCAGATAAATTGCTTCCCCCAGTTAGCTCCCAGTACCAGAAGTTCGCGGTCGTTCAGGATTTCCTGGGTAGATCAAACAAGTTCCCCGTCGTCAGGTGCGACATCTAGTGTCAGTATTTCACTGGCGGGACCGACCGAGATAATGGCAGCGCCTATTAAATTCTGTTCTGTCTCAATAGGTCAGAGCACTCAGCTCTCCCCAAATCCAGTGGCTCAGCCTGTAGTCTTATTGAGAACCCTGACTAAGAAGAGCTTAATTCTCAAGCCTTCGTCACCGTCCAGAAGGACTGTCCCACTTTCCAACCCCTGTGGGAGAAGGCTTTAAAAAATAAAATATAATCTATTCGCGGAAAGAAACGAATAAGATACATGGTGGAGAATTCACTACTATTCCGGACGACGGCTAAAGTAACCCCCTTCTCTTCATCGGATAAAGTCTTGTGCATTCCCCAGTGTTACGCCCAACGGGTATTAAAAATCGCACATGATAGATTATTGGCTGGACATTTCAGTCACAACAAAGCCTCTCTACCTATTTTTAAATACTTTTTTGTCCTGGCGTCGCTAAAGAGATCACCGTATACTGCCAGTCATGCGAAATGTGCCAGATGGGCACCGCTAAAGGCCGGATACTGCTGTCTCCCTTAGAGAAAACATGTTATTTCCGAACCCTTCTTCAGAGTGGCTATAGACTTGGTGGGGCCTCTCCATCCCCCGTCTAGTGAAAGACATTTTTATATCCTCACTTTAGTAGACTGAGCCACTCGTTTCCCCGACGCAGTTGCCCTCAGGAAAATTGACAATATTTCCTGTGCAGAAGCTCTCATCTCCATTTTTTCCAGAGTCGGCATCCCAAAAGAAATCTTCTCAGATAGAGGCCGTCATTTCACGTCGGAACTGATGGAATACATGGGTAAGTTACACCTCATCAAACCCCTCTTTACGACCCCTTTTCACCCCTCTGCAAACGGGATGTGTGAGAAAATAAATGGTACGTAAAGGGAGTGTTAAGAAAGCTCTGTCAGTCTCAGCCTCAAGAATGGCATCGGTACCTACCCGTCGCCCTCGTCGCGTGCCAAGAAATCCCTCACCAAACTCTGTGATTTGCCCCCTTCGAATTGTTGTAGGGACGTAACGTCCGAGGGCCAATGAGCACACTTAAGGAGCTCTTCACTAATCCCCAATTAGATGAAGAAGTTAAATCCTCCTACGCATATGTGATCGAGTTGCGGAAACGCCTGGAGAAATGTGTAGAGTTGGCCCGCTCAAACGCGAAGTGAAACCGAGAAAAATACCGAAGTTATTTCGAATTAAAAGCAAAAGCTCGAAAATCAAAGCCTGGCAACGAAATATTGCGACTACTGCCTACAGAGAAGAATAAATTACTCTCCTAATGGAAGGGGCCCTTTCCGGTCATAGAGGCTCGTGGCCCTTCCCGGTCATAGAAGCTCGTGGCCCTTCCTGGTCATAGGATCTCGTGGCACCGTTGACTAAGTGATTGAAACTCCCTCAGGCCATAAACTGTATCATATAAACATGCTCAAGAAGTATGACGCCGAGCGTGTATTAATAATATTGTGACGCTAGATGAAGAAGGAACCATGAAAGCCTTATTCCCATGTGAACCGCTTCAGGTGGTTAACAAGGTGTGTGTAGAGTCAGATAACGAGTATCCTCTCCTTTCATTATCCTTCCGGCAGAATGACCCGTCTACTGAGTTAGATTTGAACCCCTACCTTGGCCCGCTCAGAAATTTTCAATTGTCTGCCCTATTGAAGGAATTCCCTGATGTAATTTCGCAGAAACCAGGGTGCTCCAAACAGTTTGTTTATTAAATCAAATTGAAGACACAAGGAACGATTAGATCCAAAACTTATTCCCTCCCGATTCATCTTCGATCCGCCTTTAACACAAAAGTAAAGAATCTGCTACAGTTGGGGATTATCGAGCCTTCGTCTTCCACTTATTGCTCGCCGATAGTGATGGTCCGAAAACCTCACTATATTTTTCGAATGTGTGTGGATTTCAAGAAACTTACCTCGGTTAATGTTTTTGACGCCGAACCTATTCCCTTAATTGGTCTGTTCGTAGACACCAAATACATCTCTGAAATGGATTTGTGCAAGGCTTACCACCAAATCCCGTTAGCCGATTTGTCTAAGAAGCTTAACGCTTTGCAACGGATAATGGCTTGATGCAATTCAGCCGATTACCATTTGGTTTGATCACGGCGGGGAGCAACTATAATCGGATGATGCATTGAATTATAGATGGTTTGAGCGACGTGTCGTTCTCTTTCAACAATGCGTACGTGGCTACACGTACATGGGAGCGACACGCACACTCACTCCGAGCTTTATTAGATCGTCTCCGTGAGCAAGGAATAACTGTCGGACCCTCTAAATGCCCCTTTGACTATGAATCAATCTCGTATCTGGGATTTGAAATAGGTAAAAATCGGTTAACCACTCAACCGAAAAAGGTCGAAGTCATTGCTAATATACTACGGACAAAAAAGCAGTTGCGTTCTTTGTTTGGTGCTGCGTTATTCTATAGAAGATTTGTCCCCCAATCTGCCGTCATAGCTGCGCCCATTACTGATGTCTTAAAGATATTTCCCCCCAACCCCGTTAGATGGAATCCAAAGGCGATCTGCCAGTTTAACTTTTTGAAGGAAAAATTAATTTGAGACTCCATCCTTCGACTACCCAATCCCCAAAAGAACTTTGGAATCCGTACATATGCACGTGGCGAAGGAATCGGTTGTGTATTGGTGCAATATGAAGACGATTGGACTCCTTTTCCATAGCTTATGCAAGTCGAAAACTATCGATTCGAGAAAGAGCGTATGCAACTATAGAACAAGAGGCTCTAGCCATAATTTGGGGGATAAAGAAATTCAAGTTCTATTTAATAGGGCGTGAGTTTAACGTGGAATCCGACAACCAGCCTCTGGCTTATTTACGTAACAGCAAAAGCCCGAACGGCAGACTCATCTGCTAGAGATTATTGTTAATGGAATATCAATTTACCATATAAAAGGCTCACATAATTGTATAGCCGATAACTTGAACCGAAACCCCACTGAGATTAATTAAACTCCTGTTAGTCTTAACACCATTTATGTGTATATATTTAAGGTGTTAATTGGTTATTTGCTTAAGGAATTAACTGCCTATGTACAACTTAATATTCAGTTTCCTTTTACTTGTTCTTTGTTGTAATCGATGTTTTTTTTAGTAAAATTGAAGTGTGTGATCGGATCGCTTGGCCTTACGAAGTAAGATTAAAGTTCGCTGTTCACCTGCCTATGTATGTGGAAGCGTGTGCGTACAATGTCAATAATACTTAGTTTAGTAGGAGGGTTGACCATGGTATTTTTACGGTAACCGTCAGACTTAGAATTTCATTCCAAGACAGGTGTTTTTTTATCGTTTATTTTTTTTTGCACTTGTGTCACCCCCCCCCCCTCCCTATCATTACCTTCTTTATCTTTTTGGAAATGTAAGGAAATCAAAATCGCGAGGACAAACAGACGCTAGTTCGATTACACAGCGTTAAAAGTTACGTGGCATAGGGGCTGATATTTTACCCCCATCCCCTTTTCCCCTTTGCCTCGCTGTTCCGAAACTATTCTCGATACCGCTCGCCAAAAAATTATTACCATGGGGAGATTTCGAAGCCCGTTAGTATAAACCGAGGAGGCTGGGATAGCCTTTAGAATAAAAATTTATGAACAGGCTCACTATCCTCTCCTATTGTTTAAGTCTATTTTCGCCAAATAGATGAAATTTCACTTTCTCTGACGTAAACCAGAACAGACCAGAAGGGATAAAGGTCACAATGTTAAAAAGTGATGCCCTAGCAGAGAGGCTTAAAGGTGGGCACTCATTTCCCCTTCCCTCCCCACAGGGCATAATTAAGGTATATATAGATCGATCTTTAGAAAGGAAAAAAGAGAATCGAGGTAGCAATCGAGAGAAGAAGAGCAGTCCCGGAGTCAAACCAGAAATCAAGAAGAAGTGGAACCGAGTGGGATTTTTCTTCCCGAAGCTGTTCCTTTTAGTCACTTTGAAGAGTAGATCATCGATATAGAGTATCACTCTCATCCTAAATCTCGTTCAGACTAACCCCTTATCTCAATTTTTCGAATAAAAACTGAGATACCCCTCACCATTGATGAATACCAATGTTAAGTTCCAATCAAGAAAAGATTCACCTCTTGGTCAAGTCTCATCATCGAGAAGCCCATAAGTGTAACCCAAAGATTGGAATAATCGTACATCCACAATTCCCTCGCTTATACCGCGAAGTCAAGAAGCATCGCCACGCACTCCCCACCCACCTCGAAGTCAGCTGTTATCTCGAAGAACCTTCACCACACTTATCCTTCGCGCCGCGAGACCAACAGCTCTGCGTCAGATTTAGCCGTGGCAACTCACGATTCAAATAATCGCCTAGACGAGGTTCTCGTTCAAGGTCATCCCACGCTCAACTCCCACTTAGTTAATTGTAACAGGAATTCAACTTATTTATGCTCTTTAGTTACCACCGTACTGAAGTGAATTTTGTGTCAACCATCGCATACTACTCTTAGTATATTTAAACTTTTAATACCTTATTTATGTAATTAAAAGTATATATTTTGCCCTAGTTGTTTAATTAAATCCTCGAAACGCTGTATATGGCAATAGATCTATAATATTACGAATCCTCCCTGGTTAAAGAATCAAAACCAACATAAATAAAAGTATAGAACTCTTAGAGCAAAAAGGAACGAAGTTATTCATGTAAAGAACTAACCCTACATACATACTCGGCCGTATACCACGACATATATATATATATATATATATATATATATATATATATATATATATATGAAAGGAAAAACTCACAAAGTATCACTTGAGGGTAGCAAATGAATGCAATGTCCCGCAGGAAAAAATGAAAAGGTGTTTCCAAGTACTTACGAACTTCATAAGTTCCTTATCAAGGATAACCACAAGAAATAATTTTTTTTTTCACAGGTATATATACGAAACAAAAGTATGAAAGACCGCCACAAAAACAAGAAATCACCCATGAGGAAGACGGAAGGGGGAAGGTAAAGAAACACATTAAGAAAGACAAGAAGCAGGTAGTAAGGTCAAACTAAGTCGAAGGAAAGGGTAACAGATTCAAAGAAATGGAGATAGCCTAACGAGTCTTATAATCTCCCTCGTTAGGCTATCTCCATTTCTTTGAATCTGTTACCCTTTCCTTTGACTTAGTTTGACCTTACTACCTGCTTCTTGTAATTCTTAATGTTTTTCTTTACCTTCCTCTTTCCGTCTTCCTCATTGGTGATTTCTTGTGTTTGAGGCGGTCTTTCATACTTTTCTTTCGTATATATACCTCTAATATAATATTATTTCTTGTAGTTATCCTTGATAAGTAACTTAATAAAGTTCGAAAGTACTTGAAAACACCTTTTCATTTTTTCATGCGGGACATTGCATTCATATATATATATATATATATATATATATATATATATATATATATATATATATAATTTACCGAAGATTTAGGACCCACAACTCTAAAAGTATAAAATCACAAATAAAAATTCCGAGTCACAACACAATCAAATGTTAAACATAAACTTTCCACCTGATTCTTTTTTAATTGTTTCCCTCCCAAAGCAATGTCTAAAACACTTTCGATCACTTCTCTTTGCATTCTTCTCGTCTTTAACGAATCTTTTTCCCTATACATGTTTATCGAGGTAAAATCCTATTGATAAGCTCTTTTAGAATTGCATATGCTGTCTCGTGCTGTTTCATACTCTTTCATGCTATGATGTGCTTCTTTAGCCAACCTTATCCTCTCTCAAATCTACTTATGCTATTTCAAGCTTTTTCAGGTGGTTAGTTTGTTGAAATTATTTTCAAGCAGTGTCGATGATCCGCCAAACTCACAAAAGAGTAAGAAAGCACTCTACTCCTACGGCAAAAAGAAATATTTCTCTAAAAGTTTATGAAGCGTCGTTGGAAACATGTTACTTTCCTAATGTAACCTAGATTGTATAAATAAATCGTTACTATTACGATTTATTTCATTTAGAAAACTAGTTTCATTGAGGCATCAATCTTTACTAAAAAAATTATAGTTTACTTCCAAGTCACCAGCATCACGATATGATCTGTAATTTGTGGTATTTCTAGCTGGACCAATTAAAAATAGTATAATAAATTTTACTTTACATCTATTGCGAGGTAAAACATTTTCATATGGTAAATTTCCTAACCATTTATTCAGTTATCCAATATCTTGCTAAGTTTTCTACTCTCATTGTTTTGATAACTTTTATAGCAATTATTTGATGTCTGCAAACTTCATCATACACAATCAATCCATACGTATATCATTTTATCTGATATAGTTTTATACTGGTATTGACCATTCTACCTGGCCACTAGTAAGGCATCCCTTTTTAATACTAAACCATCTCTGCAGTCCGTTGTGTTCTTTAAGATAACTTGGCTTGAGTTTCTCTAAATAGCCTGAATTGAATAGCTTCACTATAAGCACTGTTAAAACATTGCAATTATATGCGAAATATAATAACGTGTTCCAATCTTCGGTTTAGAGAAGTAAGTTTTGATGTAGAGAGTTTGATATATAGTGTGGAAATAGATCGCAGCAAACTGTTAGCATTTGAATAGGAGAAGGTCTCGTAAATGCAGGTATATGGAGAAAATAAATTTGGCATGACTAGTGTTAACTGATTGGAAGGAATGACTCTCTTGACAAATTGGTTTTATTTTTGCCTAAATTGGGCGAGTCTGGCATGTCCCTCTTTGGAAAAGTGCTCCGCTTGTAATGTCGTCCCTCTCTCTCTTTCGTCCCAAACCTGAACCAGAATTTTCGCCGAATGTTCCCTTGTGGATGCAAGGCGTGTTGGAAAGTGGATGACAGTGACTCACAGTTTCGTTATAAAAAACTTTAAGGAAACTTTCTGTACCGGCCTCATTACCACCTGTGATTCCCGATAATTTAAGAGTAAATGAGTGGTCACTAAACGAAATTAAA
Source organism: Ceratothoa steindachneri (assembly GCA_963969495.1). Taxonomy (NCBI): domain Eukaryota; kingdom Metazoa; phylum Arthropoda; class Malacostraca; order Isopoda; family Cymothoidae; genus Ceratothoa; species Ceratothoa steindachneri. Next base: position 82,923,443 of record OZ018329.1, on the reverse strand, counting down.
AAAAATAAAAATTAAAGAGTGTCGTTCGAACGAATTAGATGCAGAGAAGGGAAACGAGTTGAGTAGGCTGCTGACGCAAAAAAATACAGACAGGCTAAGAAGAAAGCGCACTGTGTGAAATCGCCTGTTTGTCATGTACCGTTTGAGTGTTCTCCGTGATATCTGTAGGAGTTCTTTTCAAAGCACTTTCGCTGGATAATCAGCTGAGTTGAATTGGGTAACAAATCTGAGGTAGTTCTTCTTGCCACAAATCGTAAGAAATAAAGGTTTGATGAGAGTGCGAATGCAGTACCGCGAATAGGAAAAAAACTTCTGTGTTCGACTCTGCATTGGGGTGTTTGCTCTAAACAATTTTTTTTATCTTCTTATCGGAGGAAATAGGAATGGACATCCACAGGATCGAAAGAATTCTCAGTTTGGTGATATTCATAACTTCCCTGCACAGCGTTTATAAGGAAACAAATACAAAAATTTCCTGACCGGGTTACCAGTGTTTCACCTCTTCCCTGAGAAAGGCTTGCATGGAATTCCCGACTCTGTCCATCTGTACTTTTTCGTGAACTAGCTTGTTGCATGATCGATGTATAGTTTGTGTGTACACATAGAGTATTCCTCCTTAACACATGTTTCAAAACCTTAAAAATTTGCAATTTTAGATAATAAATTTGTTTAAATAAATTGAATAAAACAAAGTTTGAGAACAGATCCATGAAAAACGTTGCTATTCACCAATGCCAATGACGAACTTTATTGCCTAAGATTTTCCAGCCAGTCTCAAATCCATTTAAGTAATCCGCACATTAGTCCGTACGCTCTTAGCATTAGTAATAACGATGTCAAAAGCCCTTTGAAAAGAGAATAAAATAGTCTAAGTATTTATTTCGATCAAATGTTATGATTAATCGTATTTCGTAAAAATATGAGCCAAATAGATAAACTTGCTCGCTTACGTCAAAAGCCGTACTATGTCTCAAATTTTTATTTGCATCTGGAGACTTCATAATCTTATTTCTTACAATGAAGTCAAGAATTTACCAATGACCAAAGTAAGGGAGATTGCCCTTATTGAAATATGGTTTATATTTGTACCCTTGAATCGCTTAGGAACTTCTTTGCTATTGGATTTTTTGAACATTATACAAAAGGATATTAAGATTTCTTCGTAATTCTTTTAGTTGAAACCGATTTTCCGTCGGCAAGATACACTTCGAAAAATTAGATTTTCTTGATATAAATCAAACTTCATTCCAGGTTATCTCAAAATTTGCAGAAGTAATCATCGAAATAGATTTCTTCTTGTATTGTGGATATTTGTATCTTCGACGGTAAAACTATTCCCGGAATATTTATTTACTCTCTGGTACGCAACAACACTAAGCTCACCCTTGACATAAAGAAGAGGGCTAATGCACACTATAATTATCTTACAATTATTTTCATACCAATAAAATCCGTTAAGCTCTCGTTCTAACAACAATGATAGTACCATTTCATAGTTACATTCTTCTGTTTATTTTTTACGTTATATAAGAAAACGATAATGAATATAACCGTTCGATTCTCGTCACTATTGTTGGTTTTCGAAATTTTATACTTTTGGCTACGTTCCCTTCTATACTTTTTAATCTCGCTACTTTTTTACAGCACTAATTTGATATATTACAGGTCCTAGATGCAAAGCCCACTCTTTCATTATTTAAAGTATAAAATGAATGCTGAGAAATGTTATAGATTTCCTGATCGTTTTCAACTTATAGAAATATTTAGAATGAATCGAATTAGGTTGTGATCTTGTGATCTTTATTTCAATGTGATTTGCTAATGTGTATAGGTTCTACTTATTCCTCTTCTTTTGTCAAACTTAATGCCTGAATAATATGTAGTTATTTTTTATATATTCAAGAAGTTGGCTTCTAGTATTGTATTTCCTTTGACTTAAAAAAAGATGCGTTCGGAAAAAAGATAAGCATTACTTTTTTTCTAATAAAACCTGAATGCTCTTTAGAAACGAAGAAAATTATACAATTGACTATGCCTTGTTGGCCTTTAAACAACGAAAACTTTATTTTCCTTCTGTTTATTACGAAGTCAATAGCTAAAGTCTCAGACGTAATATCTACTGTTGTCTTTTATTATCACGACTTGCTTGTTCATTTTTATGTATAGCATACCACTTCTCCATTTTTCTCTAGACCTATCTCTACAAAATATTTTAAAGAGAGTTAAATTAAATTCCCTGAACTTTGATTGTGAGTATAATTATTGTTGTTTACAAGAGCAACATCGTAGAGTACCTCCAGTCTCTGATGTAGTCGTTCTCGAAAATATTTACATAAAACATTATTTAAAATTATTTAAAAGTCCCGCCGAGTTTACTACATTAAGGTGCATTGCTTCATTCTGGGAGAGGAAACGAACAGATTTGTTTATGTATAAATTTAGTTTTACCTAACAAAACATTCATCGCACCAAACAGTGACCTTTTGTGGATGCAGTGGATTTTCAACAATCTTCCTGAGATTTTCATCAGCCCAAATGCGACAATTCTGCTTATTAACGAATCCGCCAAGATGAAAATGGGCTTCATCACTAGATTTTTTTGCGAAAAATCATCCACGGCTTGTCTTTGCTCGTGCACCCAATTGACGAATATATGGCGCTTCAAATGGTCAACAGTCTTCGGTTCTTTTGTCCATGGAATTTTGTAAGCGTGTAGAGACAAATCTTTTGTCAAAATTCGATGTAACGTTGTTGTGGAGGAGTTCAATTCTTGCGCCCAATGACGAATAGAGGTGTCTGGATCTTCGGCCACATTCTTGCGCACTGCGGCAATGTTTTAAGCTGAACGGCGTAAACGAGCACGCAATGGCGTTTTCATATCTGCCACGGACCCCGTTTGTTTGAATTTACGAACAATTTTCCCAATTGCACTCTCGGTTGGTCAAATATGCTAACCAAAACAATCGCGAAGTGCCCGAAATGTCTTTCTGTTTGAACGTCTATTTTCGTAATAGTCTTTGATAACTTTAACACGTTGTTCGATTGTTAATCTTTCCATGGTTAAAATTGTCAAAGACTGAAGTTGTTAAATCTGAAAGAAAAGGAAAAAATCATTAGATGCCTAAACTTAACTCACATTTAAAATCGGTCCAAGTTATTGGAACACTCTTTATATATATATATATATATATATATATATATATATATATATATATATATATATATATAAACACTCCTGTATCTGAGTGAAGGCTCGCTGAAGTGTAAGAAAAAATCATCAGAACTGGATAAAAACTAGTCAATAATTGGCGTCGATGAGTAGGTTATAGTGAGGGAATAAATCGGTAATGAAGAGTAGCCCTGAGTTCAATAACCTGATAGAAATGCCTCTATGCTTCCAAGTTGGTACTACACGGGTAGGGTGAAATACTTCTCCAACTCTTCATCTCACTAAAGTAGACTCACAAGTGTTCAAAATCTGTTAAATTGTGACAAAATTTAAAATTTTCAATAATTTTATTCGAAGGTGTATTTAATTATAATTATATAAATTATATATAAAACAAAAATATCGTTTTACATATCTGGTATTATTTTCATTAGAGCAGATAACTAGATAAGGTTTCATGTGTACAATTATTGGGATCTTGGGCCCGCTGAACATGTTTTATTCTGTTGACCTCAGATATCTTTGTCTTCTCTCTCGCCCAACAACCTTTTAGCCCTTGATCATTAACTCTAATTATAACTAATCTAGCTGATATTCTTAAAATGGTAGCTACAGCGCACACCCTAGCAAATTCAGAATGTTTTTTGGCGATTTTGTAGTGAAATCCGAATGATAGATGTTTTCTCTAAGTATTATAAGATTTATTTGCCACTTCTCTATATTGATACAAATATCTTTATCTCTTGATTTGTTTTATATTAATAGTTTAGACGGCGTATCTTTAACGTTCTTAATGGCATGCCGAGTCTAGTCGCGAGCGACTCTACCTCCCTGTGTCGGTTGGTCGGTCCCCGTTTTGCGTTTTTATTGTTTTTGCAATAACATTATAACTATTTGGCCGATTCTAGCGAAATTTAAAAGCCTTATGTTGTTTTACATTTTCGTCCGAATAAAATATTTTTTAAGGTCATCCTAAGGTTAGCCCTGGACTTATTTTGTTTTGGCTAAAACATCATAACTATTCGGCTGATACTCTGCTAGACTAGAGTAGGCTATAATATGCTATACTCTGCTAGGCAAGTCTAGAATAGACTATTATAGGCTAGGCTATAGCATACTAAGCTATGCTAAGATAAAACGTACAAGGGTAAGATATACTATGCTAATTTAGGCTATAAAATGATATGCTACGATAGCATATATTATGCTAGGCTAGACAAGACTAATCTATGCTTGAATAGGGTAAAATAGGATATTATAGGCTATGTTTTTCTAGGATAGTTAATTCTAGGCTATGTTATGCTATGCTAGGCTAAACTATGCTAAGCTATCCTAGGTTATATAGAGATATACTATGCAATGCTATGGTACGCTAAAGTATAATAGGCTAGGGAGTGCATTACTTTGCTATGCTAGGTAATACTATGTTAGGTTACTTTAGGCTAGCTAACCAAGGCTATAATAGGCTAGGTTATGCAAGGTTATTCTAGTCTATGGTATGCTATATTAGTATAGGATATATTATGGCTATATTAGGCTAAGTGTTAAGGGTGGTTCTGCTAGGATACGCTATACGAAGCTAGGAAATAGTATGCTAGGCATGGCTAGGCTATCGTATGCAAAGATATATTGTCTAGGCTATAGTAGCCTATTCTATCTTGGCTATACTAGGCTATGCTACTCTAGGCAACGCTAGAATAGGCTCTGGTATGCAATGCTACGCTAGGCAAGGCAATACTAGGCTAGGCTATACTATAATATGCTAGGTTAGACTAGGGTCTACTAAGCTAGGCTAGAATATACTAGGATACGATAGGCTAGGCTATACTAGGCTAAAATAGGATAAAGTAGGCTATACTATGCTAGGTTATACTAAGCTAGCTAGATTATACTAAGCTAGGCTAGGTTAGGCCCGGAACAGCTAGGCTATTCTATTTTAGGCTAGGCTATCTTATGTTTGGCTAGGCTTGGCTATACTAGGCTAAATAAGGGTAGGTTATACTATGCTATGCTTGGCTATGATAAGTTATGCATACTAGGCATGCTTAGGCTAGGCTTTTTTTAGGCTTAACTAAGCAATGCTATGCTATACAATACTACACTATGCTAGGCTGGCTATTCTCTACTATGCTATTCTCTACTTCGTGAATTATTGGAAGTTTTGAATGTCGTAAGGTTATAAATCAGAATAAGTGAGGGCGGGGACTTTTTGGTCAGCATAACTTGTTTTAATAAATTAGACAAATGAAAACCTTTGGTTATGGAGAAGTTGGATTTATGCACTTTGTGCCTCAGTAAGTTCTTAAGTTTTAGTCATATTACTTATATAGCACAATATTGAATACACAATAGTTTTGGATTTAAGCAGAAATATAAGAATTATTAGTTCAATTCAGATAATAGAAAACATACCATTTATTAATTACACAGCAATTTTGTAAAATACATGCTTTCAAGTTGGTACTACACAGGTAGGGTGTAATGCCTCTAAAACTCTTCATCTTACTAAAGTAGACCATCAAGTGTTCTAAATCTGTAAAATTGCGACAAAAAGGTAAATTTTTAAATAATTTTTTTCGAAGATGTATTTAAATGTAGTTATATAAATTTTATGTAAACAACCATCGAGTTGAAAATTTTCCTGTAGAATTCCAAGGACATCGTCTGCATAGCGGTACCAAACAATTTGAGTGGACTAAACCGTTGGAATCAGCCCCGTTTCAAAATATTCCATATATCATCGTCACTAACTCTATAATTTAAGAAGGGGCTATTTTTAAGTATTTGAATAATAATTTCATCTTAGTTCGGTTTTGAGTTATGTTTTTTTTATCAAAGTTATTTCTAATAATTCTTTTATAATATAAAAAAAAATGGTCAAGTTTAGAAATATATTTAAGTATCGAAGTTTTGTGAATTTTTTAAAACCCAAAGAATTACAAATGGTTAAGTTCAGAAAATATATTTTTATATATCTTTTTCTATAACTATATTTTAGCAACGTGATATTTTGATTTCATTTTTAAAATTATTATAATTGCCGAAGTTAGAAAATTTATAAAGATTTTTATCTCCTCTGTTGGTCGTTTTAGGCTTTAGAGTTTTTTTTTATTATGGTGCAACTGTATTTCTGTTTGTGTTATTTTTGTTATCCATTTGTTTGGAATATCTGATACTAATAACGATTCATTCATGTCTTTAATCCAGAAACCTGAATATCTTTTTGATGATTCTCTCAAACAGAAATTGGAGTGAATGTCTTTTTGTCTCATTCTATTTTATTGTCGTTTTCTTAATGAAACCATAAAGCACAAATGACGCTACGTCACGTATCTTTTTAGTTTCAGCAGTCATCTTTGAATTTGCGCTGAATAAATAGGACTCTACTGTCTGGTGATTAATGCATCATTTATTTAAATGCACATTTTTTAACGAGTGTAAAAAAATGTGACTTACCTGTATATTAAAGACACTCATATATGGCCCGTCAAATTAAGTCCCATTTCTGCATTGTTCAACGCACTGCCGATAAACCTTAAAGTCAACTCTGACAATCGTTTTTCTATCCTTTTATTTTGGATTTTTCTTTTATTCCCATTTAATTGTATCCGAATAAACAAAGTTAGTTAACTAGGAAACAAACGCCTAGTATGCTAAAATATATATTTATCTCTGTTTTAAAGGTAAAATCCATTTAATTATTTTCTACCTCCTTCCCAGAAGTTGACTCATGACGATTTTTCTTTCCTGAAAAAGCAATATATGAATATAAGGGTCAAGAAGAGACTCAAATCTTGTAATATTTGCTCCTCGACCAGAATTTCGTCATTACATGGTCCCGCATAAAAGTATTCGAACTATTCGTAATTAAAGTTTTAAAAGAATTTCAAGGAAACTCAGAAGACATTTTCCATATTTAAATTGCCCTCTTAATGCCATTTTTATATGCATTTAGGATGTCATTTGCTGGCAAAAAGGGTTTGGCCATAAGAAAAGTTTTGTCTTTCCTAGATTTTAATTCCTTTTTTCCCTACAAATTGGTTATCTCAAAATTACATTGTCTCAATCAAGGCATATCATAATGATTCAATGGAAAATGAGGAGAAGAAAATGACCTCTCAACGCAGGTGGTTCGTTGATAAGGGATCAAACTTTATTTGTTTGAAATGGGCCTAAAGGAATACTATTTTTTGTATTTGTGCAAATCCGGAAAAGAGAAATGAGATTGTTAATTAACTAGAGGCTCACAGTAAAATGAAAAATAAATTTGCTAGAAACGCTTATATAAAATATTCAATAAATACCTGCATATTATATCATCACAACGTTATAAAAATAAATGGAAAAGTAAAATATGGCAAACAAGTTTTTAATACTTCGAACGGTATTGGTAAAAATTTTGAATTGCTTGCGATAGAACTTTCAATTAATCCAAGACAATAAGTAAAATATTGGACAAAATGTAATTCCTGTATAAAGTAAAAGAAATTTTTTCATATTGTAAGTAAAAAAGAGTTTGGCAGAGATAATTCCCATTAAAGAACGTCATATATCATAACAAAGACAAAACTTTAATTGGTATTCACTATCATTTGTTTTAAAACTGGCTTTGCCTTCTGTTATCTCGTTCATATGCAGACATCCGAAAGCTTGGAGCCAATGCACAAGCTAGTGCCATTATATTTTGGGAAACGAAGTCCATTTTAATTATATGTGATTGCGAGCAATCAATTCTAGAGGAAATTATAATGGCTACCGTAGGTCTGCTATTGTTTCAAAGACGAAATATCTTGAAACTAACTGAGTATGTGGCTGCGTATATCAACATAGGTAGGTACATAATACTTAAATACTGTACAACCAAGACCAACGCCAGCATCTGCCCTCCATGCCACATATAACTTATAATTCAAAAGATATCTCCAAAATGGCTTACACCTAGATGTAAGTCTAACCAAATTAAACTCAAAATAGCAGGAGTACTGGATCTCTCATAGAACCGTATCCGGATGACATAGTTCGTCAATGATGCATTCCTAAGGGCAGGTCACAGCCAGATCCAACATGTAATCAATACGTTTGGCTCTCAAACAAAGCATCGGTATGGCAACATGGGTATCTACACTCACTGATACTAAGTAGTTAGAAACATTTTAATACATATCTACAACATATGTACAACTTCAGAGAAAATTGACAGATAAACAGATTGCTTGAACTATGGAAGAACCTTGTCAAGTCTGCTGTGCTGAGTTTACTTGGGTGTAAGGAACCACTCAACTGGGACAACTTAATCAGAAATGTAGATTCTCTTATATTTCAGCCCAAGGATGTTTATATGAATAATAGTATGCATAGCTACTAGTATAAAAACTCAGGGGGTTTTTAATACGAAAGGTCGTGTTTTAATAATAAGTTAAAAATTAAAATTGAATAGATATATTATTGAATCTTTTATTGCAAATGTGGAGTTGAAAGTTCTTAAAAACTTGATAATCAGGAGGATGCTGAAAAATTTCTTATCGCAACTCTTTAAGCTAAATCAAGCTTGTTTAGAAGAGTGAAGACTAGCATAGTGATGAAGTAGCATTTTCATCAAAGTCTAATGATCAATGCAGGCAATTTGGTGGCCAATCTTTAATGCATTTCAGCAATCCTCCTACAATAAGATTTGACTCTTTGCTTCCCTTGAACCTTAAATTTAAATATAGAGGATCTTTTCACTATTTCCGATGCGACATTGCATGACACCAGTTGCATAAATGTTAATTTCTTCAGTAAGTAGCATATATATAGTTCTTGAGACAAAAAGAAATAAAAAACACTAAAGAAATTAAATAGAAGTTGGTGAAACTCTATTGTTCCATAAAAGTCGGAGGGCAAAAGAAAAACCGACGTTTTTTGAAAACCAATTTCACGAATTTAAGCCACTTCAAAGTAAAACTTTTATATCATTGTTGGTAAATTTGTGTGGCTTTTAATATGTTATCATTGTTTTTCTTGTTCATTGCAGAATTCAATAGTTATTTGTCTTCTAAATAGGTCCGGGATTTGGGAAAATCCCCAAATGTGAAGGAACATACTTATTAATGCAAAACTAAGACTTTATATATGCGGCCTATTGTGAGGCCAAATACTTGGTTATTGTTGTCTAATAATAATTAAGCGGTATAGTATATGTAATTTACACAACATTTATGGCAATTGCATTAAAAAATTCAACACTAAAACATGACTCAATAGCAATTTCAAGTACACCAAGGAAGCCACTAGCTCTCTTTACCGGCTCGCAGGAAACTTCAGATTTTTTTAATTAAGAGACCATTCTAATATTCCAAATTTTCGAACATAAAGATTATGAATCTTCCGCTACTCCTCTTTAAAAATATATACCGCATTAAAACTTTTGACTCGGTGATTAGGTTTTAAAACTTTTCCTGCTTTCTGCAGCCTAGATCGGTCACCCCGAAACATTGTTTCCTTTCCCTTTTTTGGCAGCTACAGCGTTAGATTTTTCTTTTCAGGAATACTGCCCAAGAATTTTGACTTTTGTGGGAAGTCTCCTTAATTCAGTGAAGATTATTGTTTAGTAATTTAGTTTTCTTTAACTTAGAGTTCCAGATTGAAACCATGAGTAGTTTCTCTTGTAAAGAAATTTGAATAAAATTTATTGTTTCCATATTTAGGGTTATTAAATCCGTAAAGATTGATTGGAAATGAGATTTTTCCCGTGCCGTGTTTCTGAGGTTAATTAAGATACAATTTAGTACGAAGCTGGGTAGTGGGACGATTGCCTTCGATGGTTTATTCATCTCTTTAAGTATATAAACTAAAGACCCGATATTAAATAAAATTTTATTTGTATTTATCAAAATCTTTTCAGGGATAGCCTTGCGACAAGTTACCTTGAGTTGAGGTTAAGGGTTTAATTTGTCTTGTGCCTTTCTTTCTACCAACTCCTGTGTATTTCCGCTTTTTTGTGCGTTTGTTCTTTTTTAAATTGAATTTATAGTTTTCCTCGAATTTAGACATATTTTGAGAGGTTCGTGGGCCTTCTTAACGAACCAAGAAAGTAAATTTGGCGACAGGCCTCCAAGGTTGGCCTGCACTCGAAACTTGGCCTTATTGCTTCAGTTGGGGAAGCCTTTGGTATTTTTGTTTCGAAATAACCAAAGGCTATTGCTTTGATTTGCTTATTTGCACTTGCCTTATAAAGATATCTGTTTTTTTATCCTCTGATGACACTTGTATTTGTTTTCCACCCTTTGAGGACACTTGGGTTTGTTTTTCACCCTTTGAGAACACTTGTGTTTCTCCCTGACTCCATAAAACGCTTGTGTTTGCTTTTGTCCTTTGAAAACGGTTGTATTTGTCCTAGCCTTTTGAGGATTCTTGTGTTTGTCCTCGTCACTTGAGGAAACTTTGGAGATGCTTGCTCTTTGAGGATAACTGTTGTATTTGTCCTTGCCTTACTTGATGGACACTTGTTGGTTTAGCCTCGTTTTAATTGCTGATGCTCGTTTCGCGTACTTCCTTTCTACTAAATCAACAATCTTGCTTTCCGTTATGTTCAGCTTCAATGTGTATATCTTTACTAATTTTAATATTTGTTAAAAAAATTCATGTCACTTGCTCATTCAGATTAAGTTTAAAGCTATTAGAGCAGAAATATTTACTCCAGAACTTGGTTGTCTGCAAATATTTTAGAGTGCATCCAATTTATTTGGAGCTTTTCACCTTGTCTAACATTGATATTTTGAGTCATCAAAGAGAACCCTTTGTGATTATTGTCCCAAAGAAATGTATATTCAGGTGGGGTTTCTCGAGATTTACACCCACGGCGAACACGGTGTATGTATGCATGTGCTCCTCGAGTGTCGGAAATTTTTAAATTTAAGTTTCTTAGGATATCAACCACTAAACAGGGTTATATTTCGTTTGCCGGTTAAACAGTTCGCACTTCTCTTTGCAGTTTTGAGCCCTGAATTTGACTAAGTGAAAGTTCCGAGCCTACCAAGGAAGCTCTCTTTACATGCGTGCAAGACACTTGATTTTCAACCAAACATCAGTGTTGTGAAGTTTGTTCTTTTTCCATCTCCGAAGTTTTCACTCTCCTTGTTTTTTTCCATCTCTATTTCCCAAACTATCATATATCAATATTACCTCCAAAGTATGGTATTCGTAATCAGTAAATTAATATATCTATCAACTTTGCTTATCAGGAGCGTTTATTGCGGTATAGCACCACCCTATGAAATGGACGTCAGAACACACCATTAATTCGAAATTTTACACTACCATTGAGTTTTAGTGATATATGTATTTTGTCCCTTTGATAACGTATAAGAAATGACAAGAACCTCTCTCCTATTTGGATATAAATCAACCAAAGGTTATTCAATAGAACCTCCATTATTCTTATGTAAAAATCACAACAACAATGTAGGTTTCCCCACAAATATGGGGCATAAAAGATAAATGCTACTTATATATTCGGTACTACATATTCAATTTTATTATTGTGAGATGTTATCTTTTAATTTCTATATCATATTTGTAAGTCTTTCTGCAAATGAAAAGAAAAAATTTGCTGTGCTTCTCTGATACTTCAGAGAACCAATGTATTCTGAGGGAGAACACAGTAAATTTTGAATAAATTTCCTTTTCTAAGTTGAAAAATATTTATAAAGTCTGGATAAATTATTTTAATGTAAATTATCTTCTATATCATAAGATGCTTCCTATTATGTTACATCCTAGGTTTGCTTTAAGAAAATTCCTGAATTCCAGCTATTTGGCGAGGAAAGAGCCATTTAAGTTTAAGGTTATGTTTTCATTAAATATCTTTATGAAGTGTAATTTGATTAACATTTTATGTCCTATCTTTCTGAAATTTCTTACCAATAATGTTTTCCTTAATTTTATGGTTGAAACCATAAAAATATCACTTGTTTTCATCCTTGTTAAAAAGGTATTCGAATTAAAATGGACAAGCTTAGAAATCTTCTATAGGGTAGCATTTATTTTTGTTGAACGTTTCAAAATAAAACTTTCTTTTTGCTCAAGTTATTTGATAAATTAGGTTAAATAATTGTTCTACTACACTTCTGTACAGAAGTGCATAACCTCAATTTCAGATAACAGGCTTTTTATTTAGATAATGGTTTATATAGTTATAGACAAAATTTGAAATACACGCAAACAGTCTAGCTTTTAAATTATTTATTCGATTATTATTTTATTAATTTCTGTGATATTATAAATATTGCATAATGAATTCAAGACATAAAACAAACCCAATCTAAAGTGTTTCGCACCCAGAATGAATATATTTTAGCAGCAAATTTTGAACACAGAACAACGGTTTACATACAGATGAAAAATTATGCTTAATATATTTCCGATAACCTTTGTTACATTTATATTTGGCAAGGGTTAGTCACAGTTTTTCATTATGTCATTTTTTTAAATTTCTCAGTACAGTCTCACTGTTGCTGTGCCCCTATATTTGCGTATAATTGTCTGAATTGATGGTCCTAGGTGGTTTATTCAACTAAATATTTGTCCATAAGTGTTTGGGTGTCTCGAACTGCGAAGCATGTCTTTTATGTCTTCACTAGGCTCCAGGAGTTTTCACATTCTTTCTAGATGCAGCAAATACGCAGGCTAATAATCGTGAAAAGAAAGATGCACCTATTCCACCGTTTTTAATTTTAACTTAATATCTAGATAAACAAAGTCAGTTAAAATTTGCAGAATCATTTGTTGGACATAAGGGTTAATTATATATGATTTGTAGAGATTTAAGTGGTATATGTATATATCTTACTATGTACAGGATATCCCAAAGTCACCTAGGGATTTAAAGTTAAATAATTTATATTCATATATAATTTTTAAGTGAAAATAATACGTTACAAAATGTAAATAAGATATATATATATATATATATATACATCAATAATCAACATACAATTCAGTCGTCAAAAATATCTGTACTCGAGCGCCGCAACCTGAGTAATTGACCACCGTCATGCGAAATATTTTCGAAGGAATCTGTCTCAACGAACCAGAAAATAAAGCACTTCTAAGCGGCATCATTTTTTAAACTAAATCAAAATTATCTCTCCAATGTAATTTTTGGGGTGAAAAGTCACAATTAACTACTAAACCTATAGGTTTTCGGATTTTGGAGACACAACCTCTGTTGTTATGCTAATCACGATATATATATATATATATATATATATATATATATATATATATATATATATATATATATATATATATATATATATATATATATATATATATTGTTAATAGCTCCACAGGAGCGGATAATCTTTGCTCCATCCGACCACTTAGAAGATTAAAGGATAAAGATTTGATCCTAGAGCATGCGTTGTAGACACTCACCAACGTTACCACAATTTGAAATTTAACTCGCATTTTTGTCTCGTAGTTTTTATTTTGTGATTTTTTTAAAATAGTAAAGTTACTTTGGTGCCACCGGTTATATGTATTATATACATATAAGGTTCCTTTTTAGTGCGAGAAATTTCTCAGTTATCAAAGTTTTCTGCCTACATTGTTTTTATTGATGTTCTTTATTTATATGCCTATTTCTTTAATCTTAAATAGAGTATTTTCCAATTATATTACTACCTATTCTATCCTTTGGGTAAACCCGGTTTCTCGGTACTGATATAATATTCGTTTTTTTATTAAGGTGAGATCTCCTTAGATCATTCACAAAGCCTTTTATGATAATGATTAAGATCTTTCTAATGACTTACATACATACTCCAATAATATTTTCTGTTTTATTATCTCTAATATCACTGTGCAATTTTTAGACATCAATATTAAAAATTACTGTAATACATTGCAATGACCAATAATGATAAATTCTTTCATTCATCAAACTTTTTCCAAACTAAACATACCTACTATATGTGTCCTCATCTTCTCCCGTTCTTTTATTTTTTTAGTGTAAATTTTTTTCGAGTACAAACTACTTGAAACTATAATTTCTTTAATATCATTCTTTTTAATATAAATAAATTTATATTGTGCGAAATTAAAGCCCTTGGATACAAAGGCAACAAATGCATTACTAATCTTTCCTCAAAAGTATTTACACTGTGTTCCTAATTGATATAAAATGTGTTATTGCCTAAAATAGAGACAGAATAGGTTAAAAATCCCTTAAAATTTACTCTTCATCAAGGTCACAATGGTTGGTGTTTGCTGTGCGATTCCCATTTGGTTGTGCATATTAGTACAACAACAGCATCCATTTCTCTAATCAAATGTGATTTTTGCTATTTGACTGTACATCGAGGGTAGAGAACAACTTGCTTGCTCACTAGCGAAACCTTGCCCATGGTTTATAGCTTACTAATGAAGTCAGCATGTAGGGAACTTGATGGCATTAAGAAAGTTTAAAACGCATCTGCTAATTGTATATAACATGGAATATTTTTTCATATATCATAATGATGCATTTGCATTTCAAGAGTATAATTTAGCATACATGTGATTAATCAAAGTCTTATGTCAAATAGGTTTGCTAAGTTTCAATATGTGCAAAAAACTGTTTAAATTTAGACAATCATTTGTTTTTTGTTCAACACCTTCTTATGGACCTACGCTTCGCCCATCTTCAGAGGAAGTGCGTCACAAGGAATTGGACTACATCAAAACACATTGCTACAACCACTGAGGATAGGGAGAAGCGGAATATTTAGGTCTGTGCTGAAGAAAGAATACAATTAAAACGAATTTTAAGAGTAAAACTGTTATTGAAATAAAAGTTGATAACTTATCTATAGAGTAACTATTGAACATAAAAAATTCATTATTTGAATCTCTAGACGCTAGAATCATCAAATTCCTTTAGGAGTAGCTCCTTATATGAATTTCTGGGCATTTTGTCTTCAGAGAAAAGAGCATTGGTAAATAAAAATAGTTAACTTACACGGCATTGATAATACATAACAGTATCTCACATAGGAGCGAGCACTAATACTCTCAGATCCGAATTTCTTTTCCACACATCAGAAAATTATGAATTGTGGTGTATTGTAGTTTTTGGACGTCAGATAAAGTATAATACTGAATTTAATAATTAACTTTGAAATTAACCTGTATCTCAGACATGAATCATATAAGATACACTCGATTGTAAAAATTTAAACAAAACTGTTATATATATATATATATATATATATATATATATATATATATATATATATATATATATATATATATATATATATATATATATATATATATATATATATATATATATATATATATATATATATATATATATATATATATATATTTTAGATTAATATTTAACTCTTTCTGAATAGCAAAATACAAGTATGGCTTAAAAAAAGAAATATAAACATAAACGGATCTGAAATTTAGAGAGTGGGGGCTTCATCCCCCTAGCCCTCCTCCCAACTAGATCCGCGCTAGCTTGGTACTCTCGATAGCGCTGGCCAACCTAACCGCTTTATTTAACTTACTTCTTTGTAGTTTCTTAGGAGGGTAACGTGCTATGAGTCCCGCTCTTCTCAAGCGAGGCGAGTTAGTCTGTCATGAGATATTCATGTTCATGTTCTGGGCACCTTTAATTAAAATGCCAGTCTCTAACTAAAATCGCTCGTTCATCGTCACCCGTTGCATCCTCTGTTTTTCTTTGGAAGTACATAGTTTTTCAAGGTAAGACTCCTCTTTATTTTTTCACTCGCAGGACCTAGTTCCCTCATCTAGGTTTATTGTGCATGAAGGGTTTTCAACCGTAGCTCGTCTCGCCATAAATGAGTAATTCTAACGGTAGCCATCTACAATATAAGTGAAACAGTATTTCTATACGTTCATAATTTTCACTAGTAAACTGAAATATATGTTATCATTCTCTAGTTTTGGATGGCTCCTTTCTTTAAATATACATTAACTTCCTCATAATTTATTTACCTTTTTATTTCAAATGAAACTTGAACGCTATCTTATTCAAATTTCAAAGAATATTCTGTTCAATTTTTATGTATAGTTTGGGTGACACCTCTCCCTTGATCTCTCGCAAAAAAACGGCAATAAACTTTCAGAAGTATGCGACTTAGAGGGTCTAACTTCCAGTCTAATTTCATCTAAACTATTGCCTTTATGCCAACTCCCACGCTTGCCCTCGATAGGGAAAATGATTCCACCACTGCTTTACATTCAAAATACGTGATGTCGGACATTTGACTCAAACTATTATGCCAACTATTGAGATAACACAAAATATCGGTCCTGACAAGGGTACTATCAATAGATTAGTGTCAAAATCTATTTTATGTGACGGATCATCCAGCAAAAGGAAGTAGGTATGGATGAACATGGTAGGAATATAACTAATTTGAGAATTCAGAAAACTACTAGTTCGATATAATTTTAAGAATATTCTTAAAAAAAATAGTTTAAATGGTCCGTAAAATATGTGAAAATGAGCTTTGAATGGGTTTGATTCACAGATGAGGATTGATAACTCTGTATAGTCCTGAGGGTAGGGGAGAGTATCGTGGAATAATCCTGTACATTATCCTCAAAGAGAAAATGGAAATGTCATTTTTAGGCTGAAATCACTGGAAATGAGGAATTGGATCCTTTCAGACTTGTTGGTGTAAAATTAATACAATTAATATTTACCTTCTACCTAGACACCTTTACCCTTTTGAAGGAATTTAATTTTTATGGAGCACAACTTCCAAATTTAAAAGCAGTAAAATGTTAAAAGGCAAGCTTAGTCCATTGGAAAGCCATATGCTCGGAAAGATGAACTAATGACTACTGCTAAGGTATTCACATCTCTTGACATGAAAAACTGACATCGTCAAAAGAAATTAGGTTTACATTTACCATGTAAATGTATATTGGATACCTAAGCCATTAGGCCCATCTTTTAAATATAAATTTTTTATGTAGTTCAAGGTTTCATGTGTTTGTTATAATTTCATTAATCGTTGTATTTATAGTTTTTATTCTTCGGTGAATGCATATACTATGTTTAGCGATTTTTTATGATATAACACCGAACAACAGCAGTGTTTAAAAATAAATTTAACAAAATTCTTGTGTACATATATCAAAATGAAACATGTACACGCATATACTGTGAGTATGGAATAAATTTTATCACCTATAAAGTCAATTCGGACGTTGGAATGATCGGCAGCGCCAGACTACTGAGCGCAGCTTATCATTACTAGGTAATTTTGAGGGTTGTTTTTACTAGCGGTGAAGCGCCAGGTAGAGGCGTCGCTTTTCTTGAAAAGAAGTAATGTTCAATTGTACCAATTTAGAGCCACAAATGACCCATATGAGCATGGGAAATATGGTTATTTCCCTGGAGATTTCAAATCTAGCATTGGATTTGGCGCTGGGTGGCGCCATCTAGTGGCAGAAGCCTCATTTAGCCATTCAAAAGCACTTGTAAGTGATTTGGACCATGGGAAACCATCAATGGAATAACTATTTATCATCTTATCACATAACGCCGCTGGTCATTTGAGGGACTTTCCCTCTTGTTCTTTACAATCTAAATTCCTTATCAAGTTATTTGTATTAAAATAATGATATCGGTTGTAATTTTATTCTTTTTTTGGTTAAACTATATGTTTTTTTTAAAAAATTCGCTTTTTTCTATCTCGTAAAAAGAGAAATTTTTCTAGTAAGATTATTTTTATTAGCTTAGTTTGGGATCTGCTGATATTTATATGTTGATTCGGAGTCTTCTGATCCCTCTAATAACCGGTAACGCAACGCTTAGTGCTGGACTTTCAAAATCTAGTATTTACCCAGTTATAGTAATATAAATGGTCAAGTATGTGAAGACAATCTTTCAATTTGTAGCATCATGGAATATACTATATACGTAAAATATGAGTAAAAGTGCGAAAAACAATATTTCTCTACATTATTACAGCTTTCACTGTCGGCTAATTAAAAGTAGGCAATAAGGCTTCGACGCTCTGATCGAGCTGAAGCCATTCACTTTGAAGCCGGAATTAATTACCGAGCCAGCAAAAAAAGATGGTAACCCCTCGGGGAAAAGAAAGAAATGCGGGGATCCAAAAAGGGTAGATAGAAATAGAATGAACCATTCTTTTCTCTTCTTTGCTTTTGTGCATAGGGGAGGACTGTTTGATGGAAGGCAACCAGAGAAGGAATAGTAAAATGACTCAATAATGATCAGAAGTATATAAAGATAGATTAATCGATACCACTAAAAATGAACAATAAGGGAAAGTACAATAAGTATTGAGAATAATATTAGAAGTTATCCTTATTTCGAAAGAGTTTGTGCAGTTTTGAAAATCTATGAGTAAATTGAATATTAACACAAGTATCTTTTTCTGATGTGAGACAGAAGCAGATGTTATTATTTTATTTTGTGTTAAATACACATACAATTATTTAAAACTTTTAAAGTGGACTTAATTCAATACAACACCGCAATTTATCCTCATTGTTGCTTTCTTGCTTCTTGTTGCCTTGCAATAGTTGCATGTTAGGAGGATTTATTGATAGATGAAATCCTTCTACCATCCTATGGGGCATAATTATCACTAACTTCATCTCCATCAGACCGTGCGTGTGTCCTTTGGAGCTCTTATTGAGCTTAATTATGAGTTTAAACCTATAGAGGATACAGTTTTGCAACCGAAATAGGTGATGCCATCAAGTTTTCCTCATTGTTACCATATACGCCCTCTTTGACAATTTTCTAGGAGAGAAAGATTGACGCAAGTTTTGTGTTGGAAAGAATGTTTATGCATTTAGGAATAATAACAACAATAAATACTAGAACATAACAAACATTGTGATCTACTAATATAATTGACACACAAGCTAGAATTTAAAAATTGAGTGAACCTGGATATTTGAGAATTTAAGAAGGGAACTAGCTTTAAATATTAAATAAAGTTAATAACTAAAAACAAACTAGCTTTAAATATTATATAAAGTTAATAACTAAAACCATGATTTATATATAGTCAAGTCACCTGTTGTTCTGGTTGTTGTGCAACGAGTGTTGGCAGACGTTATTTTCATATTAGAAGATGCTTCATATTAGAAGATTCTGAACAGGATGCCTCAGAATTTTCAGGAGCTTTTTCCATGGTTACGTGGTTCTCAGTATCCAAGAATGCCAATTGCGTCCATCATACGAGTGGTAGCGAAAGTCCTCATTCAGGATCACCCTCCTGATTGTGTCCCCAACACCCACTTCTCTCGCCAAAGCCTGGATTCCCTTGCTCAGATCTTCCAAAATCTTGTCCTGAAATTGCTGGCCACGGCTTATATTTTTCGTTGCAGCTACATATGTCATGTCTTACAGCGTTCATAGTTTTAACAGTACATTAAACACCGATCATGATATCGGCACTTTGTTACCCTGCACGAATTATTGTGATGCACGAAACACTTTTCCAATATTCAGATGGCTTCCAACTTCCATGTCAGCTAACAGTTTCTCAACTTATACTTTACTCTGCATACTCTCCAACGCCGTTGATTGTTTACCGCTATATCAAAATCCTCCAGAATGTTTAACGACGATCAAAGAACGCAGAGGAGGCTCAAGTACATATGTCATTTATTTGGTAATGAAAAATAACCTTGGTTTGTTTTTGAAGGAGATAGTTATAATTAAGAAATGAGAAGAGGGACCGCGGTAATATCAAGTTTAAGTGTAGAAGATTTTTTTTCACACTAACTTTAAAATCATTATTTTCAACCGCCTTTTGATAGGCAGTTTATTTATTTTGTTCATCGAAGATAGGTTTTGTTCTCATATGGGAATCACCTTCCCCACAGGAAGAAATTTATCTCGGAAGAGGCCATCTGTTATTAGAAATCATGTAATGCGATCTGAGACAGAACGGTCACTTTCTCATTTCTTAATTTAACTACGTCTGTAAAAAACCAACCAACTTAATCTTATTCACCAACCAAGCTATCAAAAACTTTGTCTTTCTCAATGGTATCCAGTTATAATTTCTTCACTTCCTTATTTCCTTTGAACTTCAACGATATGCTACGTTATACTTTAATAATTTATTTTTTGTGGAGACGGTTTGTTTCATTAGTGTTTCAATATAGTAAATATTTTATTAGTATTTTACTCTTTACATTCCTTACATTATATTAAATTGATTATTTGTAAAAAAATGATCATATAAATTTGAATGATTTCCTCCACTTTGTTGTGATACAGTTTGTCATTTTTACCTTTTTTATCTTTTACTTTTTCTATTATTTTTTATATTTATTTGAATATCATCTTAATATAGGTCATTTTAATCCACTTCTGTGTTTGTAATTTTCAGCTTCAATAAATTTGCTACTTCTTAATTAATTTTAAAATATGATTACTTTTGTTTTCTTTGACGTTTAATAAAGTTGCAGTAATTTACTTTTTTGCACTCCCTTTCCCCTGTGAAAGTATTTAAGTATTTCTTGGTTTTCAAATATCTTATAACAAATAAAGCTTTTATAGTAGTGTGTTTTTATTGTTTTTTATGATTTTAAAACGTGAAGATGCACAACAAGATCGAAACGTGTTTTACATTCCAAAATAAATCACATTTGCCTGAGCGGTTTTTTTATCTTAGAAACTCATATACTGGGGCATAAATGGCCATAATCACGCTACTAAGTAATATTAAGCTAGATTAAAAAGCAAATAAAATATGCCCCCCAAAATAAATAACAAAGTTATAAAACAAACAATGGCTAAGAAACAAGCGGGAAAACAAAAAAAGACAAACAAAAAGCAACAAGGAGGAAGTGCGCTATGGCGTCAGGGGTAGGCCCCACCTCCCCCCAGGTACATGAACATGCAACCTACAGCAAATAGAGTCAAATAAAGTCAAGGAGGTCAGCCTCCTCCAAATATTCATATAGTCCACTACTATATGAATACAAGTACAAGTGACAAGCGATAGCGACCACGCTGGGGTAATTCGAGGACGATGGGCCTGATCGTCCTGTGTTATGAACTACGTCAGGAAATTGAAGATTAGTCTGGTCAGCAGAGACTATTATGAGCCAGATTTTCTAAAACAAACCAAATTTTCCGTATAAATTAGCTATTTTAATTGTTATTCCTGCTTTTGAATAGAATCGAAAATTCACTTTCTCCATTCTAGCTCAGTCTTATAAATCGAGAAATATTTGCAATGGCGCAATTATAAATATGCGTTTAAATAGTAAATGTAGTAGCTAACTAAGCTTTTTATCAAGCTCTCGGAAGGAGCTCTTCTCACAGTCACAAGGGGATATCGCATAAGCTAGCCTTTCTAATGCAGACAAAGGCTTTCCTATCAATCCGCTATTTTAATTGTTATCCCTGTTTTAAAAGAGAATGGAAAATTCACTATATCCTTTCTAGTTCTGCCCCGGGTTGCCTGGTGGTTGGTGGTAGACACGTATCAGACCTCGGAGAACTACTGGCCGAAGCTTACCATGAGAATTCGTTTGCCATAATTCTTCGAGTGGTTAAGAAGAGGAAGACAGCGCTCCCCATTTTGTTCTCGCAAACAGACGGTAAAGAGAGGCCTTTCCACACACTTCGAGCTTTTGCAGCCCTCCTTCTTAACAGCCATGAATACCGTTGACACAGAGATGTTCTTCTTCGCTAGCGCAGTTATTTTGAGCTTAAGAGAAATTTCGGATGCTTTTTTCTCAAGTCAAATGGTTGACTACTGGAGATCTGCCTGAACTTGGTGGATCTTTGAGATCTCTCAAGTTCTTGAACCTCTTCACGAATCTGTGAACAGTAATCTGGTTGACGTTGAGCCACTTGCCGATTCCAGACGTGTTGTGCCCCGCGTGTAGGAAAGAATAGAACTCGATTCTTTTCACTTCTATCTCGACACAACTGCACACAATGGAAAAGATGTTTTAATGATGAATGTTGAAAAGGTATAACTTTCAGTTTGTTTGGTGGAAATTTTTATATTACATACTTAAAACTCTCTAAACATAAAAAAAACGAGTGTAACAAAACTTTTGCAAACCCGATATATATATATATATATATATATATATATATATATATATATATATATATATATATATATATATCGGTCTTCTGGCTCTCTTCATGTATATATGTGTCCAGTTTAGGATTTCCTTCGTCCACCTTAAGTCGTTTCTTTTATCAATCCCTAACTTTTATTTGTATTGTTATGCAAGTTTTTCCTTTATGTTCCTTGCGATGCACTCTATAATGCACCTTATTTCTTGAATGAGGTATGATTCTGCGCAATTCTTTTTCTTTTTATTATAATAGTTTCACCTCTGTATTTTAGAAATCGTAATATATTACATATCGGCCTATTTCCCCACCGCCACTCCTTGTATCAATATTTGGTGGCCAAGTGATGAGAATTAAAGAATGAGTGTCATACGATAAGTTCAGTTGTAAAAAGTACTTCAAAGTAAAAACCAACGTTACTTCAGGATTTTCGGGAACACAAAAATAAGAACCATCATTTGGGTGTAAGTGGTTCTTCCACAGACAAATCAACATATAAACATAGTCTCTCCACTTTTGCTTTCTTCTACCATGTGGTAATAAAAGGATGAAATATGGGGCAGGAGTGAAGGAATAAAATATAAAATTAGGATAAAAATATACAATTGCAATTGACACAGAATGCAAAAGTGCTGTGGTTAAACTGAAACTAGCTAGTAATCATACCGAATGTAGACATCAAATGCCATTACCTTAATTAAGAAACTACAGGGTTAAAGGTAGTCTCATTTGAGGTTGGATTTGTATTTAGTTTTGAAAATTATTAAAGATCCAGCATGCATAGAATAACATATTTTCTACCAATAGTTACTTACACCATTACACTCTATCTCTCTCTATCTGTCTCTTTAGTACTCTCCACTTTCGTCTAATTAAGAATTTGCTTTGTCATTTTGCCTCTCCGTTTCGTATCTTTCTCGACAACCGTGTATGTATCTCCGCTCCTCTGTATTTACCTTCGCTAGACCTTCGGCCATTCAATCAGCAATTAATGAGAATCCCAAGGAATAAAATCTACTTCATTGTAATGGCACACAACGATTAAACGATATTTAATCTATTAAAGCAAACGAAGTTGAGATTTAATATTAAATTCGTGCTTTTAATTGACTAACTTATGAAACGTATCTTTAATTAGATAGAGTTTGGTATTCTAGGGATTTCACATAAATTTATTGGTACGTTAATCAGTGTGGTTTGAAAGTTTCAGGTGAAAATTAGGTTTATGAGAAACCATTTTTCTCATATGTAAAATAATTCAAATGATTTTATGATAGCAAAACTCTTAATGTCATATCTATTCAGCTTTTACGTACATATGTAAGTGATAATCTTTTACTCATAATTATGAAATGTATTATTTAAATTTGTTCATATTATCTCAAATGGTCCATTGTCATTTTGACGGGAGGATTCGAATAGTCAGGTTAAGCCTGGAGGATTGTGGGCCCTGCCCTCACAAATACACTTAATTTTACATCCCTTAGCCTCATCATTTTCTTTACTGATATCTCTACAAATTTTCGGCCGGGATGCCTTCGTTGGTATTTTATTGTAAATTCGAGGGTATTTTTATTGTTTCGAGGACTTAAATAAATTGGTATTATTCTTTTTTTATAATTTGAAATTATCTCTAAAAACCTTGTTGGCATTTAAATGAATAGTCTAGATGTGCTTAGACGGAAAAGCACGGTTTAAATGCATCTTAATTTAATAGTGAGTTATATTTCCTAGTTAGGGTTTGCTGCTTGTTTCTAAATCACAAATAGGCTTTAAATGATTATATTACGAGTAACTGACTTGAAATGGATGCGGGAATGGGGGACATTTAAAAGGAGTCCTTTGGGCTACCACCCTAGCTCATCAGGCGTGACTGACTCAACCTTTCCTCCTGCGCCAAGCAATGAGTAACGCTAACCACTGAACCTATTTACATTCAACTTGAAACAGTTCTTTGTATCACTACTACTTTGGTCTTCTGGATACACTCCATTGCTTAGCGAGATTGAATAGCGGCCCTCAGTTCCTTTCGACGAAGCGGTACCTTACTACCTTACCCCTTGGTTATGAACAAAGTTTTAGAGTATTAGCAGTATGTTTTCAATTTATACATACTTAAGCCTTAAACAATAAAAACGTGCTTTATAATTTGGATATGTTCATATTCCTCAAAACCTGTAGTAGTAGATTTGCCGAGTTCATTGTGTCATTATATGTGATATCAAGTATAAGTTATTTCAACATATTAGAGTTTTACTAGTTAAAGTGTCTTCCTCGAATATTATAGGGATTACTATTTTTCTGGTCTACTAGTGACACTTTTCCTTTTTACACCGAGAGTATTGTAAAGCAAGGTACATGAGTTCGCTGGTTAAATCATCCTAGAGAAAGAGAATGTGTAATAAACGATGTGTTCGTAGGAAAAATAAATTAGCCCATAATTATTAACGAAGCCATGGTTGCTTACAAAAATTGAATGCATGTTAGTTTTCGAATTAGGTACTTCCGGTATACTGAATACATTAAACTACTGTAGAATTATGATTTTGTCATGGAAAAAATTCCTTCATTGTTTCTTATTTCATTTATCCTTAAAACATTTGAGTTTTGTGCCGAACGCTTTCTCCAAGATATATTTAACCACCGGATGCACTAGCTCATTAACACATTTTCTTCATTCGATATTTAGAAGTGATTTCTATTTTTAAAAAATTAAGTTTATTATATTCCCTGATCATATGCTACCTGGATGCATCTGATATAAGAAAATCCATGTTGACCACATGCTTCCATGCAATTGGAGACTTTTGCAAGCGATTTGTTTATTCATTAGTTCCAGATTTTTTTCAAGACATTTAAAATTCACTTTCAAAACAAGATATTAGACACATTTTAGGTGAAGAGAATTGAGTTGAGCTATATTGTAACTTTCCATCTATATTCATAAAGATATTTCACCAATTAAATTTGTATTAAAGCATATTTCATGGTACAAGTTTCCTTTGCCAATAAGAAGATAAGCATTTATTCATCAATCTAAGATGCAAAGATTAAAATAATCTGACTAAAAAATAATAATTCAAAGTAAGTATAACTTAGGTATTAAATAAAGACATCGAAATAAATGTTTCTAAAAGGCGAAAATATGTCTGGAAGTAACAAATAATTCTGCTTACTATTTTATCCGAATTGATTATATAATGGAGCAAGAGAGTGCGCTAATTTTTTAATAAATGTTCAAAGATATGCTAGAACAGTATTCAAAATTAAGACTAGCCAGATTTTTAGATTAAACACTCTAAGATTTAGGAGAAAATTTAAATATTTCTTCTATGCGATAACACTATTTCAATTGATTAGGACATATCCTATTCTGTCGGATCAAATGTGAGTTTTCTAATCGCTTTTGATGTATTTAAACTACAATTTAACTTAAATAATTCCAGTAATTAATGTAAGACTCCTATATATTAAGGAAATTATTTTAGAAATTCAAAGGCTACGTTGGAATATATCAAATTCTTCGGACAAAATAAAATAGAGAAAATTTTATTTGTAAAAATATTGTGGAAATCTATCAGCCATATTTTAACCTGGCTATTTTCCATTTGTTTGATTTAAAAAAATTATAAATATATATAAAAGAGGAGGAAAATACAGTAATTGCTCGAGCTTTAGCTTAAAATAATGATTGGAGGGGGAGAGTCAAGCATGTGCCTAAGCATTGTTATAGATTTAGAGGGTTTTATGGTAGAAGTCCTGTATTCTTGTGAGAGAAAAGCTGCTTTCATGGCAAAGAGAGATTGAAAAAATTCAGAACCTATTTTATAGGGTTGTATACTCTCCTGACTGACTTAAGAAGCGGAAAGAAAACAACAAAATTTTATGGAGATGCACCAACATTCATTCTTCAAATAAAGTCCATCATTCTCTACGATCTTCTTCCAGCGATCAGCCAACATTCGAATCTTCCCCAGATACGAGCAGCCAAGTTTGAATAAAAAAGCTGTAAACAAGCTTCTTTCACTCTATCAAGAGAGTTGAATCGCTGGTCGCCGAGGAAGTGTGCCATTGAGCGGAGCAGCATCGGGACTGAACGGTGGATATAAAAGAATCTCAACACCGTCCATCTGTTCGAACTTCTCTATAGTAAACCTGGCATTGTGAGTCCTACAATTGTCTGGCTGAAACAAAGCTCTACCTTGATTGATCAAATCAGTATAATTCTTCTTTAGTTTGTCGTAGAAGCAGTCTAGCTGCTGGCAATACAGTTAAGCGTTGATGACGCAACCATGTGGAACAAACTCAAATATGCAGTACTACTTGGAACTTCCATCAAACTGTTTCTGTTGTGTAACGGATGTTGATTGTTTACCTCAAGGAACACATTTCCTTCCCCAATTGTTATTAACCCAGTACACCCACTTCTCATCTATTGTGACACTTTGCCTCCCGAATCGGTCCTCCATTGGGTTATTGAGAAGTTGGCTGCAAATCTCAACTCTACGGGCAGCTTGTGCTTCGGTGAAGTCATCTGGATTCAATCGGAGCTTCTTGTCACCGAAATCCATTTGATGCAAACGATTCAGCACAGTTTGATGGGATGACGCTTCAACATCTTTCGCCAGATTATGGTTGCTTGCAGAAGGTTCAACTTTAAATGCTGCCACATAAGCCTCACTGTCAAAAGTTGATTGTTGGCCGGAACGTGGTTGATCGTCAAGGGTAAGATCCCAGGAGTTGAAACGTCTGCACTACATCGAGACCTTCGACTGCCTGCCTGTGCCTTCTCCTTTAGGAACGCAAACATCCTTTACAGAAACTCTTGTAGAAAGTTTTCTCTTGTAACACTAGTGAATCAAAACTCTAATTCCTTATTCTTCCAAACTCATTTATGTCAGTTAGTGCTTACACAAAGAAATAAACGGCGCAGGAGCAACAGACAACAGCAGCGTATAGGGGAGGGTATTCGAATCAGTAATGCTAACTTAATGTAGTCAAATGAGTAAGACTAACCTAACCAATCTAATGTTGGTAATGCTCCATAAATTTTGGGGGTTTTCTTTTGGCTTATTAAAAGAGTCAGAGCTTTTTGCTGAACCATATATTAGTAAGATTTTCTAAAAATTAATATAAATATAAGTGAGACATTTATATCCGCTTCTTTGCCTTCCGTTTCTGGCAAAATAATCCTAGTAAATTTTCATTAAAATAATCAACTAATATTTTATATGAACCCATCTAAAAAGGGTAAAAAAATGCTTGAGATTGTCACGAAGGTATTATTTTACAGTCGTATTTATTATGTGTTTGAACGGAAGAAAATTATCCAAATATTTTTCATATAAAGGGTGTTTCATTAAGACGGATCAAAGTTAGCAGTAAATAAAACAGTGTATTGGTGAAAATTTAGTGATTTCACTATTGAATCAAGTTATTTGAGTTATGGCAACTATGGGTGAAAAATAATATAGCCTAAATGTCCGACAAGGCTTCGGCGGCACACCTCCACTCGATGGTAAAACTTTTGATGACGTCTCTGCATAGTTGCTCCTCGATCTCACCAATATGCCTTATTATTTCATCCTTTAGCTGTTGAATTGTTGTTTCTTGTTGGCATAGACCTTACTTTTGAGATGACCCCAAAGGAACAAATCTAAAGGCGTAAAATAACACGATCGTGGTGGTCAATTGCCCTCGCTCTTTCAAGAGATGATGCGACATGGGAACTTCTGATTCAATAAAGCTATTGTTGCATTGACTGTGTGGCATGTGGTGCCATCCTGTTGAGATCACAAGTCTTCCACATCCATAGAATTCAATTCAGGCTATAAAACCTTGGTCATCATGGCACGGTATGGCTCAACTGTCACCGTATCAGAATTCCCGGCATCATTTTTAAAGAAATACGACCCAATGATTCCGAGAGCAAAAAATGCACACCAAACAGTGACCTTAGGTGGATGCAGTGGCTTTTCAACAATCTTCCTGGGATTTTCATCAGCCCAAATGCGACAATTCAGTATACTAACGAATCCACCAGATGTAAATGGGGTTCATGTCTAAAGATGATTTTTTGAGAAAAATCATCATCGGCTTGTCTTTGCTCGTGCACCCAATTCACGAATGTACAGCGCTTCGAATGGTCAGCCGTCTTCAGTTCTTTTGTGAATTGAATTTTGTAAGAGTGTAAAGACAAATCTTTTGTCAAAATTCGATGTAACGTTGTTGTGGATAGGTTTAATTCTTGCGTGCGATGACGAATAGAGGTGTCTGGATCTTCGGCCACATTCTCGCGCCCTACAGCAATGTTTTCAGCTAAACGGTGTAAACGAGCACGCAATGGCGTTTTCATATCTGCCACCGACCCCGTTTGTTTGAATTTAAGAAAAATTTTCCCAATTGCACTCTCGATTGGTCGATTATGTTGACAAAATAATCGCGAAGTGCCCGAAATGTGTTTCCGTTTGAACGTCAATGTTTGTAATAGGCTTCGATAACTTTAACTCGTTGTTCAATTGTTAATCTTTGCATGGTTGAAATTGCCAAAGATTGAAGTTATTAAATCTGAAAGAAAAATGAAAAAATCGTTAGGACAAAACAGAGGAAGGGGGATGACTGTTTGTGGGGGTGTTAGGACAAGATATGACCTGTTATGACAAGTCAGGACCTGCAGCCGCACGCTCTTGCCTCGTCTATTAAGAAGCAGTAGCTGATCGCAGATCGTCAGTCACAAACTTTTCAACAATGGAGAAGGTTGAGCACCGCGCAGGGATCAAATTTTTGACCAAGAAAGGCAAGAATGCAAAAGAGATCCATGAACGCATGGTTGCAGTGTCCACCGACACCGCCCCTTCCTATGCAACCATTTCTCGCTGGAATAGGGAGTTCCGCCATGGTCGTAAGTCCCTTGAAGATGACTCCCGTCCAGGACGCCCGTCAGACGTGACCATCGAAAACAATGTGGCCCGTGTGAAGAGGATGATCCTCAAGGAAATCGAGCGAGAATTTTAAATATCACATGGAAGTGTTATCAACATCATCCACGAAATTTTGGCCATGACCAATGTATCTGCCTGTTGAGTCCCTAAAAGCCTCACGCCCCATGATCGACTTCAACGTCGTCAAAGTCCACAAGGCCAGAGTTGCCCAAGCTTCCCTGCGCGAGTGCGGATTCGAGGAGCTCAACCATTCCCCTACAGTCCAGATCTGGCCCCTAGCGACTACTTTTTATTCCGCCAGCTCAAGGCTGCACTGCGTGGATGCTGGTTTGGGGACGATGAAGATGTCCAGCTCGCCGTCCAGGAGTGGATTACACAGCAGTTGGGAGATTTCTGGTTGTCGGGAATTCGAAGCCTCAGGGACAAGTGGCGCAAGTGCATTGAAGTCTAGGGTAGTTATATTGAAATAATAAAACAGTTTTCCTCATATCTCGTTTCCTTATATCCGAATTAAAAAACTTATTGACCGCCCTTTGTATATATATATATATATATATATATATATATATATATAATAATAATAATTAGTCTTCTAGGAAAACCATGTCTGCTGGCAAAAAAATCACGTGCTCTCACTCATTCTGATTTATGACCTTACGACCTTCAAAATTTTCAATAATTCCCGGACTAACCTTGAGTCGACCTTGGCAATTATTTGAAAGAGAATGGAAAACAACATATGTTTTTAAATTTCGTTAGAATCGGCCGAATTGTTATGTGTTATTGCCAAAATTAATTCCCGGGCTATCCTTGGGAGTACTTTGGCAAGTATATCATTCGATAGAGAATGTAAAAGAATATAAGGGTTTCAAATTTCGTTAGAGTCGGCCTAGTAGTTACGATGTTATTATAAACACTAAAAGTAAACCAGAAACCCTCCCCGACGGGGATAATTGCCAAGGTCAACTCAAGGTTAGTCCGGGAATTATTGAAAGTTTTTAAGGTCGTAAGGTCAGAATAAGTGAGAGCACGTGACTCCGGCTCACCCCCTTCTTTTAAGGTGCTTTCGGGCACCTCGCTTTTTCCAGCGGCAGTCCCCGCTTTTCTTTCCAAGAAAGCCAGCAGGCAGCTCATAGCTGAACGCTCCCCAGTGAAGCGCCTCGGTAGGGCAAACCACCTTATGGGGAAAAGGGAAGCCAGGCCCCTTCGGTCGCTTCCCTCAAAATACCTGCTGGCAAGAATATTGAACCTAGCCGGAGTCAAGGCCTGTGCCTCCCCACAAATGACTAGTGACGCTGCCAACGAGACCTGCGATGTCTTGGGAGGGGATGGCCAACTGGAGGTCCCTCCTGAGATAGACATGGTCCTTGAGGCAACCCAGCGTCAGATGGTAGGGCCTTCCATGGGAAAGAATCTGGGCTCGGCGCCAAGCACCGAAACCGAATCCGCCCCTATGCAAGGTCCTCCTCAAATAGCTAGGGTTTCCAAGGCAGTACAAGGAGGGGAGGGATCTCCTCCGACCGGTGCCCCTAAGACTGCCAGGACCTTCTTTATCTCGGAGAAGTACCAAGCTGAGGCCGCTCCATCTGTTCAGGGGGCTCCTGTCGTCAAAAGGAAGAAGCGGGTTCATTCCCCGCCCTCCTCTCCTAAAAAGCAAAAAAAAAACCAGAAAAAGACAAAAAAGACTCGGGGCTTGTCTCCATCCACGGGGGCTGCTTTGACGGATGGGTTTGCTACCACTTCGGTAAGTGACTAAGCAAAGATTTGCACATCCGGCCCCTCTGCCCCTCCGGGTGCGGAGCCCCTAACTAAGAAGAAAGGTGCGAAAGGTGAAACATCATTAACATCGGGCCCCCTCATTCAGAGGTTACCTGGCGTTTTTGAGCACACTGGCTTCGAACGCTTACTCGTTATTCGCCCCACTGATGGCAGCGTGTTGGCCAAGTGCAACATGCCCATGGCGGGTCCCTCCGAGGCAGCCAAGATAAGTGCTCTTCAGACACTTAAAGGCACCACGGTGAGTGTGACGCCGCACTCTACCATGAAGTTTGTGGAAGTAGTTTATGCGAGGGAACTCGTTGACTACTCCATAGAGGACATCACTTTAGAGCTGGCCGACCATGGGGCGATCAAGGTCAAAAGTGTGATTAGAAAACAGGGAGGGGCCTCGAGACCCACCCCTACACTCTTTTTCACGTTCGACTGTGACAAGCTCCCTGAGTCGGTGCGTGCCGGTTGGTACCGCTAACGCGTAAAGGCATTCGTGCCACTGCCGCGGCGGTGCTATTACTGTCACCGCTTCGTCCATACGAATCGTTCATGTAAACGTGCAAAGTCTGTGGTCACCCGAAGTCTATGTAAATTGCTCCAAGGCCGCACACGATAAGTCCAAATCGTGTTTAGCCAAGTGTCTCAATTAGGAGAGCCGCACCCCGCTTCTTCGAAGCAATGTGATGCATATCTCCTTGAGAAAGAAATCCTGGCCGTTCAGGACCAGGATCGACTCTCATTCCGATACGCTAAGGAATTGGTCCTGGCACGCCAAACTCTGCGTGGGACGTCTTATACCTCGATGGTTAGAAAGGTACCATCTGCTACTGGTCTATCCAGGCCAACGAGCACGGTTGTTTCCGCGCCCATTCGGAGCCCTTCTGCGGGTTCTAGTCAACCTGGGCGCTCCCCTGGCAAAGTGACCGTTTCCCGTAAGGCGAAACGGCCACGCGACTCCACCGAGTTGTTAGACTCACAGGAGGCAAAATCCCTGAATTTGGTCGCCAGGCCAACTTCCGGGGTTCCTAAAGCTGTCCCCCGAAAGGAGGACAGCAACAAAGGAGATTTGGCTCCTTCGCCCATGCCTAGTGGTAGAGCGAGTGGCTCGGAGACGGTGGTTCATCGAAAAGAGGGCCCCCCGTCACTGAAGCCGCAACGCCCGCCTAAGGTTTCGAGGTGGAGGGAGGAAAAAACTCGCATGGCGCCAGCGCTTTCAGCGCTAGGTCCGGCCAACAGCGCCCGGGATTCTGCCTCCGAGAAGCGTACGGCCATTCCCGTTAGGGTCTTCTGTTCGAAAAGAGCCCCCGCGTCTCCACCGAGCTAGGCCTGGACGGCATATTCCTTTAATGGAATTGCCGTGGACTCCGGGCCAACCGGGAGGAGATGCTGAGGCTTGTCTCGTCCCGTTCCCCGTTAGCTTTTTTTTGCAGAAGACCATGCTAGGCGCGTGCCCCCTGCCCGCCCTCCCAGGGTATAAGGGTTAAGTGACCCCACCAGCACGAGAGGGTCGGGCTGGTGAATGCGCGCATTACATCCGGCATGATGTCTCCATTCTTCCTTTTACTTTCGATACCTCCTTTCAGAGAGTGGCTGTGCAACTTCACCTAAATCGGAAGTATACTATCCTTTCTGCGTACATTCCACCGTCAGCTGACTTCAACGTTTCCGCCGCCAACGTTTCCGACTTCCGCCGCGTCGTGGCACGGTTGCCAAGGCCCTTGCTCTTGCTCGGAGATCTGAACGGCAGACATCTCACTGGGGGGATTACTCAATAAATACCAGAGGAGAAGTCCTTGCCGATCTGATCGAAGAGCTTGAGATAGGTGTCCTAAATGTGGATTAGTTTACACATCACTGCCCGAGAACCGCTTCATTTTCTTGCCTTGATCTATCTTTGTGCTCTTCGGATGCACAGCCTGATTTTGATTGGGGGATGGTCGATGAACTCCATGGTAGTGATCACTTTTCCATTCAAATATCATTTTCAGGGCAACTGCTGCCTGAGAGCCAACCTTGATGGTGCTTGGCGCGAGCGCGGTGGCCTGCATTTCAAGAAATGACTGAATTCTCTGGCTCAGTCGAGGAGTTTAGATTGGTTGATGAAACCGTTGAGTTTTTCTCCGGCAAACTCATCGCCGCGGGCATGAATACTATTCACAGAACCTCTGGCCGTTTTGCACGCCGACCAATCCCATGGTTGTCGGCCGAGAGTGAGACGGCCTTCAAACAGACGCGTTATACCTACATGCGCTATAAGCGCCGCCCGAACGATTTCACTGTCGTTGAATTTCGTCGGGCTAGACATAGGTTTCGGCATAGTTCGAAGCACGGCGCCACTTCTCTTGGCGGGCATACGTGTCTTTACTTAACGGGAAGACCCCTCTGGCAGAGGTGTGGAGGCGACTCAAAAGGATTCGGGGCAAGTTCTCGCAGGACCCCTTCCCGTTCTCCAGGAGTATGAGACCGCAAACTCGGACCCCACGTCCGTAGCAGAATCCTTCGCTACCGCTTATTCCGCATTCTCTAGCCGGGATGCTGCTCCGTCAGCATTCAATGCACGTCGTGATGTCGCAGAAGACCGCTGGCTGGACTTTACCTCCAGTATCGGAGAACCCTTCACCGACAGGTTTACTGTGCGTTAGTTGCGCTCCGCTCTTGCTTCGTGCGAGGACACCGCCCATGGTCCGGACGATGTCCCGTACGCCATGCTTCGACACCTGGGTGAGCGAAGCATTGCCTGTCTGTTAGATTTCTTCAACAGGATCTGGGTGGAGGGTCTCCCCCCAGATTCCTGGCGAATCGCTACTGTGCTCGACTTTACAAACAGGGGTGATATCACTCTACTCCGGCCTCTTGTGTGTGCAAGTTGATGGAGAAATTGGTAAATGTTAGACTAGCCTTTTTCCTGGACACCGGAGGCCATCTGTCTTCTGCACAGTGCTACTTTCGCAAGTTCCACTCCACATCTGATGTTCTGTTCAGACTGGAAAATGCCGTCTTCGAGGCCTTCCTTCCTAAACAGCACTACGCCACGGTCTTTTTTGATCTGGAGAAGGCCTATGATACCGTATGGCGATACGGTATCATGGAGACTCTCCACACAATGGGGGCGAGATGACGGCTCACAATGTTTATATCTGAATTGTTGCGAGATCATCGTAACCGCGTACTGGTGGGGGAAGCTCTCTACGGCCTAATGGGGCAGGAAGAGAGTGTCCCGCAGGTAAGTGTCCTCATTGAGCTACTCTTTGCCCTGAGCATTATCAGCATTACCTCGGTGCTGCTGGAAGATGTTCTCGCTACGCCCTACGTGGACGAACTTTCGATCTCTTTTGGCACGGCCCAGATGCAAACTCTGGAGCGTCGACCTCAAAAGGCATTGAATCGCGTCTCTCACTATGCCGAAGTGCACAGGTTTCGGTTTTCTTTGGCCAAGACTAAGGTGGTGCACTTTTGCTGCCCTCCATGGCTACACCCAGACCCAGATTTGTTTCTTAATGGGGTGCACCTGGAAGTGGTTGAATCGCACAAGTTTCCTTGGTCTTGTATTTGACCGACGCCTCACCTGGGAGGCTCATATTCGCAGCCTTAAGGTCTCTTGTACCCTCGGCTTGGATATTATCCGTTCCGTGATGTTCAGCGCTTAGGGCGCTGATAGGGTACTGGCTTACTTTTTTATCGATCCTTTGTTCGTTCGAATCTCGACAACGGTTGCGAGTTTTATGCATCCGTTGCCGAGTATTTATTGCTGAAGGTGGACTCGCTCCTCGCTCTACGCCGTGTATAGTGCATCATTCGTTTGTATGCGCAATCCCGGCGCCTCCTTCAGTCGCCAACAGCTCTCACTGCATCCGCAGCTGATCTTGTCGGTGTCTATGCCACCGAGAGACTCAAGTCATACCCTAAGCCCTTTTGGTTTAGGGACAGGAAACTCCTTCGAGAACTAAGTATAGCTCTCGGGCCGGTGGCGCCACTATTTCTGCCCAGGACGCCACCCTGGAAGGTACCACATTTGGCTATTTGTCGCCCCGCATCTGCCTTCAAAGCTTGTACAGAGACAAGTGTATTGCGTTCGACCTTTTTGGAGCACACCTCGTGTCACGCTGGAACCGTGCCAGCGTATACGGATGGCTCCCAGTCCGAACAGGCGGTCGGCTTCCACGTTGTATCTCCTCTGTTTGAAGCCAGCCGGGCTCTGCCAGGTGCTGCGTCTATCTTCACGGCCGAGCTGGTGGCAGTACACGACTCGCTACCAGTGTTCACGCGACATGCCCGGTTCAGGGACCGGATTCTGATCTATAGCGACTCATGAAGAGCCCTGAGTGCTCTCGGGGCATTGGAATCTCCGCATCTCTTGGTTTGCGATATTCTTGACGCTACGGTTTCGGTGAGCCGGGCACTTGTCGAGATTATCTTCTGCTGGGTTCTTGGACATGTAGGAATTGCGGAGAATGAGCCCGCCGATGAGGGCGCCAAAGATTCCGCGAGGACTATACGACTGGACCAGCGTTGCTCTCTTCCTCACACCGACTACATAGCAGGAATACGGGCAGCTGTTCGGACTGCTTGGCAAAGAAGATGGAAGACGCTAGAAAGGAACTTAAAATTGCATGCTGTTGCGGCGCGCTGTTTCCATGGACCTATCCTTCAATGTCGCGACGGCTTCAGGTAGTTTTCTGTCGTCTCCGAATTGGACACACTCGTGTGACGCATCACTATTTGATGGAGCGCTCGCCTGCGCCCTAATGTGTCGACTGTGTCGTTCCTCATCTGTTCGGCACATTCTTGTCAAATGTCCCAATCTGGGTGATCTTTGCGCACGTTATCTGTCCCGGTACCGGGATGGGCGGGGTCGCTCCTGCCTGTCCGCTATATTTGGTACGAATGCGTGCACATTGACTGGTGGACTTGTTGCCTTTTGGCGGGAGGCCGGCCTTCTCCCTATTATTTAACCAGGTGTTTTTTTTGTTTTGTTTTTTTTATTTGTTTTTTTCTCCTAATAGGTCGCACGCTCCCGCGCCGAGGGGAACTTTTCCCGACGCAGAAGCTTGCTTACTGCTCGCTTCCTTTTCCCTTTTTTTTTGGGGGGGGGCGCGTTGTGTTTGGGGTTTTTATGTGTCTTTTTTAATTTCATTTTAAAGTAGCCTAGTAATAGGCAGGTTTTTAATACGGCAACTAATGCCCAAGGTAGGCAGTCGCCAGATGAGCTCTTAAAAAAAAAATAAATAGGCAAGTTTAAGCCAGATAAAGTACCGTAGGCTTCTGATCAGTTCCAAATTAACTGAGTTCATTACTTGGGTACTCTCGTTGTTTGGGTGTGGCTACATTAATCACTTTCTGCCCTGCGCATTTGAATCCAGGGTGGGGGTATTGAAAGAAGAGGTAACCTTTAAAAATAATTCTCTCCTTTTGAAAAGATTTAACAGCAAATTAATAAATTAGCTGAATTGAAAACCTGCAACCGTATAAAAATAGAGAATCATCGTACATTATACAATGGGATGAAAATAAATATATTTATAATTATGATAAGCAACTTTTAATATTGGATCAGGTGCATACATGATCCAAATAAATCACAAATATGCAACACTAAACTGATCTAAACATTATTTAATCTTTATAAACTTTCTCATATCTGATTGGTCTGAACAAAAATTATACTGTTAAGATAATAATGCATAAATAGTAGCAATTTTATGTTCTTTTTCACCGTTCGCCCCAAAGATAACCCTTGAAAGGCTTGAAAGACGTTTTGGCGAATGAAGAAATGCCACTTTCCAACATTTTCCTCACCTTTCGCATACTGAAAAGAGAGTCTTCAAAAAAATTAAAAGGGTGCAGCTTTTTATTCTTGCCACTAAGACTTGTTCCTTTTCTATTAAAGTAAAGACTTCCCATTTTTGCCAAATAAGTTATTTTAGATATTTGTTTTAATGAAAAATTTCCTACGACCTTTGCTTATGGAAAACGTCATCCATTTGTTTTCTTTTTACTTACGAATTATTTCATTTATTTATTTTACCTTCTATAATTTCCTTTTTTTCGGGGGATGAGTGAATGTTTCTGTCATCCTTCTTCCTCTGCTACCTTTTCTCTTAAAGAAACCATTTAATAATCTCTTTTGACATGCCTATCGTCAAATTTGATTGTTCTCGTTGTGAGGCTTCATTTACTAGGAAAATTTACGTTCTCATTAGCTCTGCTAACATTAGAATATGTCGCTTTTGTCTTTTATATGAGGCATCCGAGGTAAAAATAGCAAACGTGATAAATTAAATTAAATTGAATTAGAAGTAAACTAGGTAGGAAGACGCGTAGTTGCAACGAACCGTAAAATAGACGAACTTGGCAAAGATGTTCGGGTATCCGTTGATGAATTGCAGGGGAGGG
Organism: Ceratothoa steindachneri; assembly: GCA_963969495.1. NCBI lineage: Eukaryota > Metazoa > Arthropoda > Malacostraca > Isopoda > Cymothoidae > Ceratothoa > Ceratothoa steindachneri. Next base: position 82,886,071 of record OZ018329.1, on the reverse strand, counting down.
AAAACCGCGTTCAAAGTCACTGATCGAGCCGTATAGAGAGTAGAGAACCTCGAGGGATTATAAATGGGCAAGCGCGTATTTTAAACTCATATAAATCCCCGGAATCACAATTTAGACCAGTTTAAAACGGGGCTAGAGCAACGAGGACTACAGACCGTTTTGAAATATCATGATCTAATCTATAAAACCTTTTTAACTTTAATCGAGGCGGCAACGGAGAACATTCTAATCGGGGACTCTTTAATAAAGAACCAGGATTCAGAATTCAAAGACTTCATCCGGCTAAGCATAAGAAAATATGCCTATCGGGGAGAATTAATCACGCAGTCAGAGAAATCGAAAATTGAACGCAAAGTACGAAAGCCGCGTTATCCTTACTCTTGTTGTTGGAAACGATATACACAGATTCGACACAACCCCAAACGAAATTGTTCACTAAGCAAGGGACCTACATAATAATAACGGCCAAAACGAAAGCGACTAAAGTAGAGGTAATTGGGATACTTCTGAGAATAAACCGACTCTGAGAATGCAGTCAAGGTTAATCTACATTAATGCATCCTTAAACCTTTATGTCAAGAAATGAGGGTTAAGTTTTTAATTTCTGGAACGATTTTCTGGACCAACAGTTGCTTTTTCATAATAATAGCATACATTTGAACCAAATCGGGAACTCGAGAATGGGCAGAATAATTGTTAAAAGCTTACAGCATTAATATGGTCCAGAAGTTATTTGCCTCCGATACACAGACACACCGGGCCAAATTTCACGCGAAGAGTCAATAAACTTGAGTGGGCAGGGAAACGCCCCAGGCTTACGAGAGAGAACGCTTGTATTTAAAAGGAAAATTAAAATCCATTTCCGCAAATATTCGGAGTTTAAGGAACAAACTACTTAATTTTAGAGTGATTACGATATCGGATCTATTAGCGAGACCTGGTTGAATACCGTTTCAAGAGACATTATTGCGGAAGGGCAAAAAATCCATACCAAAGACCGCGTAAATGACAGAGGTGGTGGTGTGTTAGCTTACGTAAAAGGAAGAATAAATGTAAGAATCATTGGCGTGATGACCGTAAATATTTAGAGTGAGGTTGTGTTAATAGAGTTCAAATGCGCTAAATACAATAAAATTAGCTTAGCTGTTACTTATCGCCCCCATCCCAAATAGAATCAGGGGACGTACTACTCTTTGAGTGCCTTTCATCTATGGTGAGTAAAGTAAAAACAATAAGTTGTGGGGATTTCAATTACCCTGGAGTTAACTATACAAGCTATGCTTCGGATAAAGTAGGGGAGAGATCAGTTAATTTGATTCAGGATAATTTTCTTATTAAAAAAGTAGAGGAACCTACGCGTGACCAAAATATACTTGATTTAATAATCACAACTGAATAGACTTTAGTAGTAAACGTTTGCGTTGGTGAGCATTCATTGATGAGTCACCATAATGTACTTAGGTTCCAGATTAATACAAGTGTAGAAGACCTGAAATTTCAAAACCTTTCGTAACGTATTAGAAAGATAAACTAGAAAAGTTGTTTTTTCATTATAGGTGAGTACAGGGCATGTACTCAGAGCTACAGCAAAGTGTGCTCGCTGTGGATTCCGACTTTGTTAAATACGTTCGTCTTAAGAATGGGAAATTAAAGATGGAACCGTGGGTTAGCCCTTTAATAATAAACTTAAATCGGGAGCGAAATAAAGACTCAAATTAAAAAAAACGGCAGCAAATCGGGAAAGATATCTACACTTTCAAAAGCTGGTAAAGAGGGCCATTATGGAAGCTAAGCTGAAATATGAAAAAGATATTACTTTAAACTCGAAGCACAGACCGAAACGGTCTTATAGTTACGTAAAGAGTATAAAGCTCATAAAAGGTTCAATAGGTCCAATCAGGAGTAAAGACGATCCAGAAAGAAAAAAAAATATTAAACGAGAAATTTGCAAGCGTTTTTACTGTGCAGCACTTGATACAATTAGCAGCACTAGGCGAGGAAATAAATCTTGAAAGAGAAAATATTCTACCCACCATAAGTATAAATGAAGGGGAGATTATCATATACATTAATAAAATAAAAAAATTAAGGGCAACCGGGCCCGATGGGGTATATCCAAGCCACCTTAAAGAACTGAAGTATGAATTAGATCGATTTTCGATCGATCAATCGAGGAAGGCCTAGTTCCAATAGAGTTCAAACGTGCAAAATTTTACGCTGATATTCAAAAAAGGGAAGAAATCTGAACCAACTAATTTCCATCCCATCAGCCTAACTTCTGTAATTGGGAAGCTCGTGGATTCCATAATAAAAGAAAGATTGGTGAGTCATCTAGAAGCGAATAATTTAAACATAGTCACCCAGCATGGATTCAGCCGAGGGCGATCGCGCCTAACCAATTTACTCGAATTTTTAATAACATAATTTGCATCTACGTTGAAAATAAAGCTGTGGCTATACCGCTTGACTTTAAAAACACCTTTGATACAGTCCCACACGAAAGGCTATTGCTATAAATTAGAGCGATTGGAGTGAAGGGAAACATAGTCAAATGGATTAAAATTGGCTTTTAAATCGTTCATAGCGGGTTGTTGTAAATGTTGCTTGCTCAGAGTGGGCCCCAGTGACAAGCAAAGTTGCACAGAGGTCAGTCCTGGGCCCATTATTATTTATTATTTACATTACCGACCTGGATAATGGAGTGATTAGTAGGATTTCTAAATTTGCTGATGACACGAAGCTAGGAAGCCGAGCCCTTTCTAGATATGATGTAGAGCAAATGCAGAGAAAACTTGATAAAATTGTCGAATGGAGAGACAAATGGATGCTTGGCTTCAACATAGGTAAATGCAAGGTCATGAATTTAGGATGTCCTAACTTAAATGTAGGTCAAATCCTCGGCTCCGTTAACTTGGAAAAAACCTGGGATTTTAATCTCAGAAGACTTTAAAGTATCAAAACAATGCGCAGAAGCTTAAAAAAAAGCAAACCGAATGGTAAGATATATCGCTCAGAGTTTTACTTTTGAATCGAAAGATATACTCCTACCACTATACAAAGTGCTCGAGTGCCCACACCTCGAATATGCGGTTCAATTTTGGGCTCGCTAACTAAACAAGGATATAGCGCAGTTAGAAAGAGTGCAACGTAGGGCTACTGGAATTCGAAGCAAAGCGTACGAAGAGAGATCCTGCTCATTAAACCTACTATCACTTGAAAGTATCCGATTACGTGGGAAATTGATAGACGAATTAAAATATCTTAAAATTAATACTAATTAAAGAATATTGTTCGAGATGGACGAAAATGACAATACACGCCAAAACGGTTTCAAATATGTAAATAAGCTCTTTAATTTTATTATAGCTCAAAATTACTTCACTTTTAAGAACAGGCAATAGCCTTCCCCACCCTATAGTAGCAAACACGTCAGTAAATATGTTAAAAAACCGACGTGGTGAGTACTTCAATAGTTTAAATATGACATAGTAGGAGCATAGATGAAAATGTCATACATAATAAAATCAAATGATGAAAAGAAGATGCCAGCGACGTTCCCCTTGCATGGCATGGAGTAAATGTGAATTCATCTTTCCTTTTCTGTCTGTTCTATACGTATTTTTTCATCACTAGCAGACGAAGCTTGCTGGAGAAGAGAGTACTCTCCTAACACGCCTCCCCCCTCGTTCGGAGGAGGGTGTTCGTTCATGTAAGGAATGACTGACCCTTCATGTCAAAGGGTACGCACGTACATAAGTGTGTACCGTAGAATTGAAATAGTTAAAAAATCAACAAACAGCATGTTAAAAAGCATGTTACACTAATATTAGAGAGTAGTAGTCGAACACCGTCTGCGTATGCGGACTAGCCTTGAGCGGACCTCAGAGTCTTTACTGACCCTTGTTTCTGTAGTTCTGTAGTTTCTTCTTTGAATGAAGAATTAATTCTTTGATTTCATTGCTAAATAAAAAATATTTCCATTTTTTCTCACAAAGAGTTGTTACTTTAAATTAGGTTAAAATAACTTTTTCTATCCTCTCGAGTCAGTCATTAGCAGGCTCCTCTGTCTGTTCTTTCCTTTAATATAGTTATAACAAATGCACAAATAAACTTCTTTGATTAACGACATTTCTTCTATTTTATACTTCAAACGAAAAACAAAAACTTCTCATAGGAATTTTTAATCAACCGAGCTGGATTTATTAATTTTAAAACAATTCATCGAATAGCCTATTCTTGTGGAGGATTTCATTGAAGCATAATTTTGTATATACGACAACTTCTCCGTTGTTATAAATTCCTTATTAAAAATATACTATTTCTTTCTTATCATCCTTTTATATATATCCTAAATATATACTTGCTACGAAATCATTTAATATCTACCCTCATTTTTACAATTTTAACCATATCTTATTAACCTGATATATAAAATAAATATATTTTTTTTTGCATACAAACAAAGGGAAATTAGCAGATTATTTGGGAGGGCCTAACTTTAAATGGAATAATTAAATAATTAGCATGTCTAAGTGACTAATTGAATGGCAACTATTTTGTTTGCAATTTAATTTGCAAGTTTAATATTTCCTCTTTTTATGGGTGCTGATTCTTTTGCTAGACACACAATTGATCTTGACTAAACAAGTTGAGCTTCTTTAAAGAGATAATCAATCATTCGCACTATCGCTCAACCAAATTATCTTTCTAATTAAGCTAGCTATACCCCAGATAATTATTTGTGCCACAAAAGAATGGATATTACAGCTTCCTTAGAGATAAAATGGGGCAAATTAAAACAGGAGGAAATAATTAAAAAGTGATAGTGCACAATCAAAAATTGACTCCTAAAAAATATAATGACTATCAACGCTTTGATTATGGGCCTTCAGACACTTTCATGAAGGCAATAAATACGAGAAAAAAGCCATCCGAGAGCAACCTGTAAACATAGCATCCCTGTGAAGGCCCCAAATCGGAGGCTGTGGCGTATAAGATCTCTGAGCGGATGGCCTCAGAGCGTGAAGTATATTCTCAACGCATGCGCAGAGTTTAGTCAGCTCAAACCGTGGAAAAAGAGCACAAAGGGAGTAGACAGTTTGGAATGAAAGAGTGCATTCAGCTTGCAAGAATACACGGGCAGTTTATACATTTTAATTAAATTTCTCTCGTGATATACAATTGCACAAAGCATATACGATTTGAAATGAGTTGGAGTTTAGCAGAGAAAGGAGCTGCTGTTGTATGGTACCTATCGATCTTGTAAGCTGTACTATTGTATAGATATATATATATATATATATATATATATATATATATATATATATATATATATATATATATATATATATAAATATATTATGCATACAGTAAATGTTAAATCTATTTTATATTAATAAAAATAAATATATTACGATATATTTAAGGACATGCATATAAAGATTAAACAAACACCAAATTCTTTCTCCAACACTAATGGACAAGTTAGCGAACAAGAAAATTTCTTTCTAGGTTAAGATCGTTAAATGAAATAGGACCTATTCGAATGGGGATACCAATCCAAAGAATTCTATATTTTCTATTAAAAACTAGTAAACACTTTTTCTAATAAATACTGGCATAAATTAAGCTAAATAGACTTTTTCTCTCCTCTCGATAGTCAAAGTCATTAGCATGCTTCTTTGTTTTCTATTCCTTTTAACATGGTTATAACAACAACATAAACCAGAGGAAAGGCAGGTCTTGTGGGTGAATATATCTTTTTATAAAAAAAATCCTGGTTATTATTTCGCTAACCGGAATCGCTTAAATACAAGTTTACTTACTCTTATTTTTGTGAATCCAGATATATATGTAATATATTGAGCGGTTGATGTTAATAATATCACAACTACAGTTATAATTTTCATATTTTTTATCTTTTGTTATTCTGATGATCTTGTTGCGCCCAAATTGCAAGATGGAGTAGACCCAACGAGGAACCTAAAAAAGGAACACTGTTGGTACTATGAATCTTGAAATTTGGCACACGTATTGAACACTGAAATAATATGCCATGTAGTAACAATGGACTGATGTAGAATAAATTAAAATACTTGAAAATAATGTTAAACCGCAATTTAATATGTATTAACCCCCCGCCCCGAGAGAATATTGTAAGGATTCAAGCAAAATCGTTGGGGTTCACACCCGAATGTATAAACATACATACATGAGGAAACGGACGTTAACTGAAAGTTCTGGAAACTGATAACACAGGCAGCAGGGAAAATTTATGACGGAATCTCATCTGTCGAGCCAAATGTCACGTAAAATTGTCCGCACGCCTCAATATTTTGTACATAATACTGCTCCTGTGAACTAAAAAGTATATATCATATATTGTAATTGTAACATATAGTATAATAATAGAGACTATGTAAAAGACCCTAAATATTAAGTATATAAATATATATATATATATATATATATATATATGAACATCAAAGCCATGTGAAAGTGTAACGTTATTGATGCAAGAAATTTTTTAGCCTGAGACGATGTATGTTAGCACTTCATGTGTAATAAATACTCCATAATTTCGAAGGGGAGTCTTGTGGCGCCCAAATTGCAAGGTGGAGTAGTCCTAACCAGGAACCTCAGAAATGAGCACCCTGTTGGCCGTATGAAATCTTAAGTTTGGGCATACGTCGTATCTAACACTGAAATAATATGACATGTAGTAGCAATGGACTAATGTTGAACAGAGCAAAATACTTGTAAATAATGTTAAACCGCAATTTAATATGTATTAAGAAAAATAATCCAGAATTTTACCGATTACCGAGATAGAGGCGTGCAAGCGAAATCGTTAGGGTTCCCACGCAAATGTACAAACATACCTACATGCGAAAACAGATGTGAAGTGAAAGTTCTGGAAACAGATAACACAAGCAACTTGGCAAATTTAGGGTGGAATCTCACCTGACTAGGCCGATTTTACGTAAACCTGCGAAACGGCGGAATCAACTTTGCTATGAATGCTAATTTATTAAACCGACGATCAGGCGGTTAAATTCAAATACACTTTGATACACATGTGTCAACACTGAACACACACACATCCTTTGACTCCGCCCAGCAGTCGTAACAACGAACGCACGAACACACTTTGACCCGATAAGCTTCGCCTTGCGTTCAGATTAAGGGAAGATAAGTCACCCCGCCCCATTTATTTACGTTGGTATAAATATGACAGACAGAAACACTGCATGATACTTGATTCTCATATCTGACTTTACATTAATAGCATTATTATTATTGGCGTCACGAGACCGTTCCTCATCCTCTCTCAATCCTTCCATAGCCCCAACAATCTGACGCAAACGGAGACTTACACGAAACACTGAAACTTAACACTGATAGGCAAGATCCGACTATTTTGCTTGTCCAAACTCAGGTACTCCCAAGACGAGATTAGGGCGTACAAAAACCGCGATTTTTCTTCCGAGTCCTTCCTTCTACCAAGTGAGAACCAATTTCCCTTTTGAACCAAGCCTAGGAGCAGAACATCTGTTAAGAATACTTGGAGTCAGACCAAACTCGACGGTAAGACCTTAACCACCTTCGCCCGACACCCACACTCTGGTAACTCTTTTTCACCCCAGAGGGGGTGACCACCTTCCGTAAACAAGTAACCAATCGGCATAGCACCATAAACTGGTAACCTATAAACTCACCAAATAAAAAGGTGACAAGATACCACAAACTAACATTGTGAAACTATTTCAATGAATATTTATTGTGATGACGACAAATTGTAAATAGGTATATTTTAATTTACATTTATTATCATGACCTCACATTGTATAAATACTTTAACCGAGAGTTTTTCCTTCAATTTCCGTCTGTTTATGATTTTAAATCTTTACGTAATTACTCGTGTTTGGAAAAATTTAGTTTGCAGACGTCGCAAAAGAGGTTCACAGGGACCTTAATAGTGCCTTCTAATCGTTCATTTAGTTTCAACCATAATTTTTTAATTAAAGCTAGGCGTTGTTATATCCAAATCTGGGAGTAGCAACACATTAAAGTAAACGATAATTTAACTACACGTAGAGGGTTAGGGTTAGGAAGGTATTTAAACAGAAAGTTATTTTTAGATATTTTATTTAAATTGTTCATGCTCCCATTTTGTATAATTGAAAGTTTTCGAAAGTAAACAAAACAAAACAGCACTGAGTCGATATAGAATGCACGTGCTGGGTAATGAGAAAAAATTATGATTACCATTAATGTAAATAGGGAAAACATTAAAAGACTTAAATTGAGATAAATATTAACAAGGCCTCTGTCCCTGATAACATTCATTCTAGGATACTTAAAAAGAAGGTAGAAAATATCGCAGTAGCCCTTGAGAAGATGTATATTATATTCCTAGATTTTGGAGAAATACCTGATGATGAGAAAGAAGGGATTTCAAAAGATACAAATAACTTAAGACCGGTAAGCGTAACTCACATAATCTGTAAAATTCTTGAGAAAATAGATTACAATGGGATCTCCGAACATCTAGAAAGTGGTAGGTTAATTAATGATGCTTAGCATGGGTTCAGAAAGAGAAGATCAGGTATGACGAATTTACTAGAGATTCAAGATGTAATAAAACTATTAGATAACGGAGAGACTTAAGCTGTAATTTACTTGTATTTTAGAAAAACCTTTGACAAGGTTCTTCATAGAAGATATTTTACCAAAATTAAAATTTGTGGGATTTGTGGGGGTGTTTTAAATTGGATAGCTAAATTGCTGAAAGATAGGTAGCAGAGGGTAGCACTAAATAAAGTACCTAAAACTTTGGTGGTGGCACATTGGTGTAAGGTAACTCAGAGATCAGCTCTGGGACCAATATTATTTACAATGTATATAAATTATCTTAGAGAAGAAATTAATATTAATGTGTTAATTTTGCTGATGAATCAAAATTGGCAGTCGGGGTAAAAGAAGCTGAGAAGAACTTTAAAGTGCAGAGCAATTTAAATAAATTAGTATCCTAGGCACTTTTGTAGAGGACAGATAAATTTCAACTTTGAAGAAGGTAAACTTATTAACATGGGAAAGGATAATAGGTAATTTAATTTCAAAATGGATGGGTATTGACTGAACTCAGGGGAGGATGAGAAAGACTTAAAAGTATTGATAGGTTATTATTTTTATATCAGTTTATATCAGTTTCTTTGCTCAATAGAGATTGAGCAAAGAAACTGATATAAAAATTGTTGTACTTAATTAAAAGGAATGCTAGCTACAATAGAATGGAGGTTATCCGTAAAATCTATTTCTTTGTCTGGATACATCTAGAGTAATGTAAACAGGCACGTTACCCATATTTTAGATATATCAACTTGCTAGTGTCAGTGCACAGGAGGAAAACAATGATGATACCTTCCCTGAGGCTCCGTCAATATTTAGATAGACCGAGGGTACTAAATATGTGTTCGTTTAAATTAAGATGTGTGAGGTGGAATATGATTGAACTGTTTTAAAAAAAAATTAAAGGATAGATGAATTGAAGGGTGCCAAGTTCTTGAGCTTAAAGATAATAATAGGACTAATGACCACCACTTCAAAAATAATAAATTAATGTGCAGGTTGGGTTAGTAAAAATATTTGTAACCAATAGAGTGAATACTAGAATAAAATAAAATACCGCAGAAGCTGGTGTCTTGCCCAAATTTAGTTTTGTTTTTCGGTGCCAAGTCTACATAGTGTGATAATGGTATTGTTATATATTGCAGCTGCATGATTTAGATTGTAACAAACCTTGCTTGATGATGCTTTTGAAGCAGTATTCTGGACGAAATCGTATGGATGGGAACCGCATCCATCTTGACTCAAATCACTACTGATAAGCCCTTCTGGGCTTGCCGATTGTCATCCGTTGAATTATGATATGTTTTGTTTAACTACCTCCCACCACCTACTCCAACACATATAGGTATCGTCAGAAGGTTTTAAGGGGCCCGTGGGTTTTCCAGTTGATTACATCTGAAACACATTTGGGTGGTATAGGAAAATCAGGAATTTGACTATAGTATTGTCAAAGATATGAAATCTTTGATCACCCAATCGAGGTGCAAGCGAAATGAATTGGCCATGTAAAACATCTTTACACCCATACAAAGATGAAGATTACCAATGTGCCCTGATCCTCCTATGCTTCTCTAACGGTTGTAGGTACAATCATAACAATTACTACATTATTATGGTCATAACTCCAATCAACCAATTGTAAATCGTGTATTCCAACCAACAAACCAGTAATTTCATTATATAAGATATTCATCCACTACTTAACTAGAAAAACACCTGCATCTTTAATGGGAATTCTGATGCCCGTTGCCTTATGATTCATGAGGCCCTTGTTATTAAAATGTAGATCCCTGACAACAACCCACAGTCACAGAATATCCCAGGTCTCATCTAATCTTCCGCCTCTCCCACTACTGTATAGAGTTATAAAAATATAAAAAAAGAACTAAAATAGATGGAAGGAACAGAGCGATTGAAGGATGTGTGGTTCAGAATCCACGATAAAATCTGTAGTTCGAGCTAATATAGTAATTCAATTTAATAAAGTTTCTCCGCTATATGTAGAAGGTCATGATATATCAACTTCTTTTCTCATACGCTCTTCCTCTTACTTTTCTATACCTTCATTGGCTCCCGCCGACCCTTTTCCATCTGCGTCCACTATGGCCGTTTAAAGGAGCATAGGGAGTTAGATTAAAGGTGGACGGGGGCCATTATTCATACTCCTCTTCCAGTCTAGAGAGTAGGGATAGAGAGGGACCTGTGCCGGCAATGGATCATTCTATCCTAAAACAAATAAAATCAAACGTCATTCGTCCCAGTTATTTCGCATCGCAACAAGACCCTGTGAGAGGAGTCAATATGACCTCTATCCCAGTTCTGTAAAAAGTGTATAAAAGGTAAGTATCATACTAAAAAAAAGGATAAAAAAGTGAAATATACTCTAAATTTGTCTTACTGTGCTCAATGATCTAAGACCATATGCAAAGTGTTTTAAAAAAATTGATATCAATTGAAATGTAAATATCACAGAAACAATCCTAGTCAAGGCAAATGAAACTAAAGAGGCTTAATGTTAAGCAACATAGGATTTATTCCTACAAATTTTAATGAGAAAATCAAAGGTATGCGGATTTCATGAACGATTTCACAAATGTTCCATATGCGCACGGAACACGTCAAGTCGATAGTCCAGCTCCTCGCAAACAGGCGGCAGCATGTCTTTGGTAGTGATTCTATGCTTGAGTTCCTCTAGGTTTGCAGGAAGAGGGGGATATATATATATATATATATATATATATATATATATATATATATATATATATATATATATATATATATATATATATATATATATATATATATATATATATATATATATATATATATATATATATATATATATATATATATATATATATATATATATATATATATATATATATATATATATATATATATATATATATATATATATATATATATATATATATATATATATATATATATATATATATATATATATATATATATATATATATATATTATGGCAGTTTTTTATTGAAAGAAACCGCTAGTCTCGATTTTCTTTTCAATCTTCTCGTTTTGTATTATGTTTGCTTTTAATACATTGTTCAACCCGTGAATAAGCCTACCGAAGTTCATTAGAGACAGATATTTATTAAATGGAAAAAGGTGAAAGGAAATTATTGCACCTAAGCACATTCATTTATTATCGTGACATGTTTCGATACGACAAGACTCAACTTCAGAGTTAGAATGGAAAATTAAAACATTTATTCCAGTTTATATATTATAAAAAAAGGTTAACAAACTGACAAACGAAACGTAAACACACAGGCGAATTAGCAGGCAGAAGATGTGCAGGTAGGGACTGGTCGAGGAAGTGTAATTGGCCGGAGTTGATAAGAAGCTAAAGTCAACTGTCATAAATGAACCTAGTCCCTCGATTTCCTATTTTTGCAGTTGGTAGGATTTTAATTGAGTTATATTGTATATTTAGACTTGGTTGTTTTTCTTGAATATATATTACTTCAAGGAGTAATTGGTGTCTGTTGGTGTTTTCTTCCATCATTTTTCTGTTAAGGCAAGTTTCTTTTATTTCTTGTGTATGTTTTTTAGGTCCACCATGGTTGAGGTGGTATGATATTCTCCTTGAGAGTGTGGTTTCAGTCATTCTGATATACAAGTTTGGTTAGAGTTCACAGTCTCCTTAGGTAAATGTGTACTCATATATCAGATGGGTCTTTTGTTTGGGCTGAGAACATTTTGAAAGGCTCTTTCCAGGTTATGTACATATTTCCTCTTCTGTTTATGCATTAATCTAAATGTCGTAGGGGTAGGGATTTGATTAATTATGGGCTGAGGGGGTTTCGTACCTTCTGGGTCTTCACTGTCCCTTAAGCGTATCCAGGGCTGAAATCACCAATGATTTTCTTCATTTTTATATTTGCGGGTTGTTTGTCGATCCCTTCTATAATTTGATTCACTTTCTTCTTGATATCATTGGTAGGCTTCTTCGAAATTTTATAAAATTTACATTGGTCATTTAGGATAGTGTCCATTTTTGCATAGTACTGTTCAGTCGGCATGATGACAAAGATGCCTGCTTTATCTGCTTTCCTGATAGTGAACTCTCTGTTAATTTAAGCGGTTTGGCACTCTCTTTAAGGCGAGCTGTCAATAATTTCGGAGTGAAGCGTCATCCGCTTTTCCCGGCCTTTGCAAGGAGATCAGCTGTGAGAGTGGGTGTGGTAGTGATTTTTTGTCATTTCTAGCTTGTGTATATCGTCAAGAAGCTTTTTTATGTGAAGTCGTTTTTGATGATTCCTCGACTTACTAATATAGTGACAATTAATTCCAAGGTTGAGGAGTTCTTCTTGTGCTTGGGTTAATGGGTACTCTGATAGGTTGATGTGTGCCTTAGTAGTTTCTAGAACTTTTTGGGAGCTTTCATTTATATCCGCTAGGTTCCTGACGGTCTCGGTACGTGATGTATTTTCATGCTGCTTAGGGATTTGTTAGAGTTCTTTATCGATGTTGTGTATCAAATAAAGGGGGAGGTTGTTGTTTTTACAGTTTTTTCGGTACGTTTCTAGTTCTCTTTGTAGGTTGGCAAGCATAGTTTTCTTTACGGTAAGTTGGCGAATTAGGATGTCGCCTCAGTATCTCACCTTCTGATTATCGTTTTCTGCAGCCAGGTCATGGAGAGGTAAATATGTGAATTTTCAATTTTGTTAGTATATTTTCATTATGAAAGGTTTTATTGAATGCGACCGCAAGTCTCGTGTTAAAAATTTCTTTTCAATCCTCTCGATATGTCTTATGTTCGCCTTTTCTTCATTGTTCAACACGTGAATAAGCCTACCGAAATTCCTTAGAGACTGATATTTTTGAATTGCCTATAGGTGGGAGGAAATTAATGCACTTTAGCACTTTATTTTATTATACTAACGCGTTTCGATACGACAAGTATCATCTTCAGAGTTATAATTGGAAATTATTATATGAATTCCAGTTTATATTTTATAAAAAATGTGTTAACAAAGGGACGAACGGAACGGAGACACGTGTAGGTGAAATAGAAGGCTTAGGAGGTACAGGTAGGGACTGGTCGAGGAATACTAGGTGAGTGGCCGGAGAAGAGGGCGGGCACCTCTTTGCTAGAGGCGCTTACCGGATAGAGGCAGCTGTCCTAAATGTACCTGGTCCCTCGATTTCCTCTTCTTTCAGTTGGAAATATTTCATGTAAGTTAGATTTGTTATTTAGACTTGGTTGGTTTTCTTGAATATATATATTGCTTCAAGAAGGAGTAATTGGTGCCTGTTGGGAGAATAATATAAAGATTTGGTGTTTTCTTCCATAAATTTTCTGTTAAGGCAAGTTCCTTGTATTTCTTGTACAATCTTTTTTAGGTGCACCATTGTAGAAATGGTATGATATTCCTCTTGAGAGTTTGGTTTTGGTCATTCCGATATACGAATTAGGTAAGAGCTCTCAGTCTCCTAAGGTAGATGTGTACTCATATATCAGATGGATCCTTTGTTTGGTTTGAGGAGGAGGTTTTGAGTGATTTTATTTCAAAAGAGTTCATGTCCGTCTATTTTGATAGTAGATGGTTAGTGCGATTTTTATTCGGCATTTGTGGGTTTTATTCCTCGGTTAATGTTGTCCTCGATTGCTTTCTCGTCTGCATGGTGTTCTTTGCTCATAGTGTTCTTGCAAAAAAGTTATATAATGTTTTCCTTGTCTGTATTTCAGTTCTTCTGGGATTCTGACAGGTATCATTGGTCCATTTTAATTCCTATAGCTTTCTGTATTTCTTTTTTAGAGAATCCGTTGTCAACGAGTACCTGGGTGGCTTTCTCAAGTTAATTGTATATGTCCTTCCATTTATTGCAGTAGGTGAAGGCACAGTTAATATACGATGTAATTATACTTGTTAGGTACCGAATAGGGCATTTACTATCTGCATTTATGCAAAGTCCCGGATTGGTGCCTCTAAAATATACTTTGATCGTTATTATTTCATTAATATTAGTTGTGAAAATGTCTAAAAACGTAATCGGTTGTTTTGACTTTCTTCGATGGTCTAGATGATGGAAGAACATTCTTTAAAGGCTCTTTCCAAGTTATGTATTTCCTCTTCTGTTTGTACATTGATGTAAATTTCTTCTATGTACCTGCATTAGATGTGGAGCTTGGGGACTCTTAAAAAAATCCTTTCTTCGATCGCTCCCAAATACAAGTTAGCAAAGAGAACTCCCAAGGAAGAACCCAGTGCAACTTCTTCAACTTGGAGGTACATACTTTCATTAGGTCCATAGAAAGTGGCTTCAAGTGCAGATTTGTGGGAGTTTCCTCATTTCTGCCGTTGGTATTTCAACTAGGGCGATCATTTTTGTCATAGACGTGTTCTAATATTATTTCTATCGTTTCGGCAGCTGGTTTATACGTGAATAATGATTCCACGTAAATGGAGGCTATTATCTTCTTAGGGAGTTGTGGACCAATTGATATGGATAAAATCGGCCAAGGATTTGATGCTGCATTTGTTAGGCAGGTATGAAGTTAATATTTTGTTTAGATATTACCCAACTCATACGTAGGGGTAGGAATTTGACTAATTATGGGCCTGATGTGGATTCCAGCCTTATGTGTCTTCACGGTCCCGTAAGCGTATCCAGGGCTGATATCACCAATGATTTTCTTTATTTATATATTTCCGGGTTGTTTGTTGATCCCCTCTATAATTTGGGTAATTTTCTTATTGATGTCATCTGTGAGGTTCTCGTAAATTTTCTGAAATTTAATTCAGTCATACCTTTCGCAGAAATACAGCCTCAAATCCATGTAGACAAGAGAGCAATCAAAGATATTATTATCCGAGGAATAAATCCCACGAATGGCAAAAAAAAAATCGTACTAACGATCTAATATCAAAAGAGACTGACATCAACTCTTTTCATAGAAAATAACCCAAAACTTCTTCCTGAACTCAAACGAGGACCTATCAGACATTAAAGTATACATGTAGCTTAGGGAACTGTGAGCTCTTACCTAATTTGCATATCAGAATGACCAAAACCAAAGTCTCAAGAAGAATATCATACCACCTCAACCATGGTGCAACTAAAAAAAAACACCCGAATTAAGAGAAACCTGCCTTAACACAATAATGATGGAAAAAAAACACCAAAATTTAGACTATGCTCTCAACAGACTCCAAGTACTCCACCTTGAAGCAATATATATTGAAGAAAACAAACCAAGTGTAAATCTACAATCTTACTCTCAGGAAATCCTGCCACTGCAAGAAGCGCTAATCGAGGGACCAGGTATATTTAGAACAGCTGCCTCTAGATAATAATCATGTCTGTCAAACAGCTTTCCCCCTCCCCCCTCTCCGGCCACTCACTTACACTTCCTTGTCGGGTCCATGCCTCCACCCCCTCAGGCTGCTAGTTCGCCTACACGTGTCTACGCTCCGTTACAATTTCTTAACACATTTTTTTATAATATATAAACTGAAATACATTTATTAATTTCCCATTCTAACTCTGAAGATGATATTTGTCGTGTAGAAACGCGTCAGTATAATAAAAGAATGTGCAAGGTGTATTAATTTGCATTAAACCTTTTGCAATTAATAAATATCAGTCTCTAATGAACTTCTGTAGGCTTATTCACGTGTTGAACAATGAAGCAGATTGAAAAGAAAATGATTAATACGAGACTGGCGGTTGCTTTCAATAAAACCTGCGATAATGAAAATATACTGCCCAAAATCACACAAACACATACACACACACACACGCACACACACACATATATATATATATATATATATATATATATATATATATATATATATATATATATAAAAGGCAAAATCACATGACACGTGATATACAATGATGCAGTGGATGTTGTTAATACCCCAATGAAAGGAAAAGTTGTGTCTCAACCCGCTAAGACGCTGAGGAATATATTACCTGACCCTTAAAAGCATAAGAAAGAAAATGGGAGATTTAGAAATGAGAATATAGCGATATCTATTTTAGCTGCTATATGAAGGTGAATAATGGATTTTAATTCGAACCTGTATCATCAAGCGCTCATCGTTTACAGAACCACGATGCTCACTGACTGAACCGCCATCCTCAACTTTGTTATTCAAAAGGCTTTTTGATACAAGCTATTTTATGGGTGGAGGATGGTGGCTCAGTCGATGAGCAGAATACTGATCCACATATACGTAGGTGAGTCAAAAAGTTCTCAGACAAATGCCAGATTATTGAAATGTTCGATTTTGTACAAGTAAATACAGGGTCAAACACGACTTTCATGTTTTCTGAACAATTCCTACAAAATTCGTCATTCAATTTGTCGAGACTCTTTGTATTAGATGTGCTTCAAAAAGGTTACTTTTTTGAACCCATAAAATGGCAAATTTTGAGATAAGAGCGAACATTAAATTCCTGACTAAACTTGATTGGAAGCCTGTTAAGATTATTGACGCTCTACAACAGGTTTATGGTGACTCTTCGCCATGTAGAGCGGTAGTTTACGACTGGATTAAGCGCTTCAAGGGGGGCAGAGAAGAAGTTGAAGATGATCCACGTGAAGGGAGACCCTCCACCTCCATTAACCCAGAAAATGTCGAGCTTGTGAGGAATCTAGTGGATAAAGATCGCCGTATTACTATTGATGAAGTTGCCAATGCATGTGAAATCTCTCATGGCTCAGCATTTGGAATTCTAACTGAAAATCTTGGCCTGAGCAAGCTTTCAGCACGTTGGGTCCCAAAAGCGTTGCGAGAAGACCAGCTGAATCATAGGGCCAACCTTTCTTTGGCTATTTTGACCAAGATTGAAGCAAACGAGGATAGTTTTTTTGAGCGCCTCGTAACGGGAGATGAAACTTGGGTGTATCAGTTTGATCCTGAAAGTAAAAATCAATCAAAAGAGTGGCACCCAAGGGGGGCAGCAGGGCCTATCAAGTTCAAGACAGAGAGGTCCGTTAAGAAGATAATGGCTACAGTTTTTTGGGATTCGGAGGGAATTATTTTAATAGACTTCTTAGAAGGACAAAAAACTGTTACATCCAGCTATTACGAAGGAGTTTTAAGGAAACTGAAAACTTCAATAGCCAAAAAACGACGAGGAAAGCTCCACAAGCAAATCTTGTTCCACCATGACAATGCCCCTGCACATTCGTCCAAAGCTGTGAGATCTCAGCTACGGGAATTTCGATGGGAAACTCTTGCTCATCCCCCTTATAGCCCTGATTTAGCACCCTCTGACTTTTTTCTGTTTCCAAATTTAAAGGGACACCTAAAAGGAACCCGGTTTCAATCATTAGATGAAGCAAAAAAGCAGGTCATTACTTGGTGCCAGAGACAACCCCGTGAATTCTGCAAAGATGGTCTTTACCGTTGGATTCATAGATTAAGAAAGTGTATAGATGTTAATGGAGCTTATGTAGAAAAATGATTACAGTATTATTACAAATAAAAATTTTATGCCATTTATCTGAGAACTTTTTGACTCCCCCTCGTATATGTTCGAGAGAGTGGCCTGTACCTACAACGGTGACTTCATACTGATAATATTTGAATAATTCAGTTTAGTACATATAACTCATAACCATTTATGTTCCATCAGCTTCTTCCAGAGTAACGCGAATCTTCGAACGTCTGTCTCTCCCAACCCCTCCCCGTACCGCGATCCATTCTTCCATATAGTCTTTCCCCATTTCGCTACTTACTGCCTATAAAAAAGTTAAATGCCGCAGCTCTCTCACTGACTTTATCACAGGCCCCCAGAAGCTCGTGTTCCATATCTGCTCCCCTACAGGTTTTACTTCATATGCGCCTATGGTCACTGGATGATCGTGTTCTCTCTATATTTGCCTCGAGAATGTGGAATAAGCTGCCTGCCCTTTTCAAACATGTCCTGAAGGCCAATTTCTTTCTCTTCTCAGACTTTTTCTTAGTCAAGTAGCAGGCAACCTTAAAGAAACATGGCCTTCAAGGGCGCTATATAAATAATTATTATTTATGTATTTATTATTTGTATATGTTTTCTCTATTCTTTCACTTTTACTATAATGTAATGAACAAAGCAAAACCTTAAGTATGTAAAATACATTCACATTGAAATTATTCAAATGAGGTTTCGGAAAAAGTATTCGTACATATGAATTATTCCCATTCGGTTTTTTTTATTCCATAATAATTGTTAGCAATAATTACATGAGAACGTGTATCATAGTTTGCGACATGTTTTTTGAATATGAGCTTCAAATTTGTTATGGTCTTTGGGTGCCGAATGTGAATATGAATTTTGAATCCTGTCATAAATATTCTATGGCTTTTATATCCGGTGAATCTGTAGCACTTTCACACTATTCCGAACAAGCCAATCCGATTCAGTTTGGCGGAGTGCTTTGGGTGATTATCTTGTTGAAGCCCATTTCATCTCCAATTTGTAACTGTTGGACAGCGCTTAGCAAATATTCTTGCAGAATTTTACTATATTGAGATTCATTCATTGTGCCATATATCACATGGAGTGCTCCCATACTATTACGGAACTTTGCACTTTCTAATTTTTTTTTATAAATGAGCAAATAACTTTGTTATAAAAAGGGGGCGAAGATCCGCGGGGATGTTCACATTTCCCGTTTTGTTAAATTTCTCTTTTTAAAGAAATAGGTGTTTGACTTGAATATGTAACGCTCGTGAAGGGGGTTGAGGAACTAGAGGAGACTTTTCTAGAGGATTAAGGATTTTTTATTATTACCCTTACCTAACTGCATTGACGACAACGTTATTGTTCATTTATCAATATATATTTATAAATATATATATATATATATATATATATATATATATATAACATATAATAAATTAAGAATTATAAATGTTTGATCATGAGTTACTCTAATTGACTCGCAGTGAAGTAATGGTTTGTAAATAAATGATACCAACACAAACCTCCATTCCCTTGGAGTAATATTTGGATTTTCTACTTCACTGTTGTCTTAAGGGCTGGTTTAAAGAAGGTCGTCATAATCAAAGGTAATTTTTCTAACTCAAATTTTCTTACCTATAACCGAATAGAGATCATTACAATTTACAATTTTGATGGTCCATTGTTAGATTACTTGAATGATTTGTCTCATTCTTGTAGCTCAAGTAGATTCCTATATTAAATAACTTTTTTATCTCTAAAAACAACAGAGACAGGCCAAAAACCTAAATCGAACTTTGAAGTGGAATGGAATAAAAATTTATTTATACTTCTATCCTTTTGAGACTGAATGAAAATCCTCCAATAGTGGATACATAATTAAATCTAATATCTTGCGGTATTATTTCTTATGATATTCCAGCATTGAGAGGTCATCGTCGAGCTCAAACTTATCTTTACTCCAGACTTTTTCCATTTTACTAACTACTTCTATATGACGTTGGATAACAGCTTGTTTAATTCATTAGTCGATAAATAGAATGCTACATTGTGAATCAGGTAAGAAAAAGTAATTTATCATAATTATTGATAGGGCTCCTATCCGTCTCTGTACGTTGAATATGAAATTTTTCGATCTGAACTCCTGTTTAGGGAATTTCAGATAAATGATATGTCCCAAACCATTAAAAATAATAATATAAGTTAAAGATAAAAATGTTCTCGAAATGTTTTTAAGGTAAAAAACTTGTTTGTCAAATCTTGTAAAAGGAGTGATACATCTTTAACTACTTATAAGTCATTTACAAAGATATATCATAGGCTAATACGAGAGAGACACGTGGCAAATAAGCAGCTCACCGCTTCCAAAGCAAAAGTTGAACCATTTCCAGATTTTATTTTGTTTCCCCTCAATCAGACGAAAGGTTTGCCTCTAGATAGGAAGCAGAAAAAGCCTAGTATCGTATACACTAAATTTAGCTCATAAAGTGATTTGAGATGTTTTTTCGCTATTTAAAGTTCTTCAATATTGTTCGATTTTGCCGTTTCCCAGATATAGGAAATATTTTAGATCATGGCAGTGAAACTAGCAAATATTGCTTCATTCCCAATTATGATTTTCATAATTCTTGTTTTCCTACCTTTATAACCCTTGCCGTTTTCCTTTTTTCTAGGTTTTATAAAATTCTAGAGTGTATATTCAATTATGCAATTTTTGTTTAATGTTTTTCCCTCCGTGGATTTGATTTTTTGGTGCAATCGGACGATATCAACACTCAACCTTAAACCAATTTAGATAAAAACCCTTACGATTCTTTTGAAGAAATAGAGACATAAGTCGAGAACAACAGGATTGTATAGTCTGTATGCATCCTTCACTCGAAATAGTTGAATGCCGAGGTCAATAGAGGAATTGATGGAGAAAGAGAGATGAAAAATAGAAAATTGAGAAGATAGACTTATTTGAAGTGAACTATAGGTGCGTTAAAGCTAGAAACATGTAAATGAAATGTTTTAGCTGTCATGAATCATGAACTGAATTTTTACATTATATTTAAAGCATAAAGCACACGCTATTTAGTTATTGTAAACGAGTGTTTAATCTTGCATGTTACCAAGTTTAAAATATTCTGATTATCTTATTATAAGCATAAAAAAACAGGAGAGAAGTTTAGGGGGAAATTGTTGAGGTTATATGTTCAACCTTACTAAGTTTTGGGGACAAATTACATATATCCATGGAACGTGCTATCTGTGAGGCCTTCATGTGAAAGCTTTTCCTCAACTGGGCGTCTCATATCCGTAGCTACTGGTTTTCCTGGACCATTGCTATACAAATTGATTTCCCTGTGTCATTCAGGAGGTGAGGTGCTTATAGAGATGCTTTTTGCTGATCAATTCTTCCTTCGTTCCCTGTAAACAAAATACGGATATTGGGTCTACTGCAGCACACTTATTTGATCCACCACACAGGTGTTCGCCTGGCGATCGTAGCCCTCCGCTCGTCTCCCATCTACAGATTTCTTGTAGATGCAGGGGAGACTTCACTCACTTTACGCTATACACAGTACATGATGCGCTCGTAAGCCCATGTTCAGCTTCTTTCTCAGTGGCTATCGGCCCTAATTTTGTCTGCGTTCGATACCGAGGATATCTATGGAGGCAAGAGGAGCAAATGGGAGTTTGACTTAACAATTTGGAAGGTGTTACACATAGTACTGCGCAACATGGACTATGCCGAATGCGTGAGGTTGTCGCAATGCCCTTACTCCCAAAGCTTCCCATCATCTGGTTTATTGCGTTCCTTTATCTTGGAGCATATATCATTCAACCCTGGATCCGTAACGGTGTATTCTTATAGCTCAAATTTAGAAATGGCTGTTAGCTCTCGCCCCCTCGCCCGCCGCCCTCTTTCTCCATCTTACGCGCGGTGAGTCCTTTCTCATTGCTACAATGGTTGCAATACACCACCCAGTTCATTAGATTATTTCCGTGTCAATTTGGGAGGCCATTTGCTATTGAGAAAAACTCAGAGTGCGCTAAGTAACATTGGGTCTTGACATATCCACACCCCCTGGTTTGCAGTATCTATGATGTTGTGGCCTTTGCGAGTCTGTAGTGTAACGAAGTTTTATTCTGTTTGCTATTTGGAGATGTAGGGGTAACTGGGAACGAGATTGCTGACAGGGGGCCAAGCTGTTTGCAGAGAGTAAACAA
Source organism: Ceratothoa steindachneri (assembly GCA_963969495.1). Lineage (NCBI taxonomy): Eukaryota > Metazoa > Arthropoda > Malacostraca > Isopoda > Cymothoidae > Ceratothoa > Ceratothoa steindachneri. The sequence goes on along the minus strand of OZ018329.1, from coordinate 82,863,787 downwards.
AGGAACGATTTTTCGCTTTATCAATTTTGACTACATGATAGGAATCAGGTCATTCCTTCGAGAGACATTAGCTGGGAACATGAAGTTGCGTGCAGTTCAGCTCCGATATTTCCTCTAGGCCGATCTCTAATTCCTCCAATTTATTAAATAATTTTCTGTCGCTTACGAATATGACACATTCGAGGAAGCAGCGGTATTTGATGGAACTTTCACTTAAACCTTTCTGTAATGAATGTTGTACTAACACAAGTACAATGATTAGCGAGGTCACTACCGCTTTTCTCCTGTGATTGGGCCGGGCTCTTGCGCCCATATATTTTAGTATGATTGAATTCTTCGAATAGGCCTGAATCTATCATTCTATTTGAATATTAATTCCTTGATGTTTTACTTGGGTCTTTATGCGAGGTAGACCACTTCTAGGGCCCCTCGGCATACCATTATTGTTTTTTTAATAGTCCATTTTGTTTAATTTTTTTATTTAATAATTGTTTTACGGTGTCCATAACCACGTCGCTTTCATAATACGAGTTCCTAAAAATGGTGAAAATGCAGAAGGGAAAGTAAAGACTTTTTGGAAGATCATAGCCCACACTCATTTTACTTTTATTCTTATGTAGCTGAGCATCCGTAGCAATTAGGGAGAGCGAAACGGGACTGGCATTGCAAAGCTACCAAGGAATTAAATCTTTAAAGGTAATGGAGTGCCTAGTAAACAAAACGTTGTCCAGACAATTTATTTATATTTACATTAGTCAAACCATGCTCTTATTTATATTCTTCAAATGTTTTAACTTAGAATTATCAAGAAGATAAACAGTTACGTATACCACCTTATTATAGTTACCCTCTCAATACCTGAATTTAATGAAGAAGCGAACCGTACCATTAAATGGATCCATTGGAAATTTCGATTTCATTATTCGCCCTCAGGGAAACTGAGCTCCCACATCATGTAATCTGAGACTTCTGAGAACCAATCTCGCCATAAGGGATTTCTCTAGAGTCATTCAATCCTGCGGCGAGCTCCTGGTTTTCCCCTTAAGGATATACGAGGAATAGAGGATCATACTTTTCCTTTAATTAAAGAGGGATTTTTCTTCTGTCCGTCTCCACCGACTTATTGTTATGAGGGAAGAGAATGTTAAAGTGAAATCAGAGACGAGCCTTTTCTCTTCTGTAATTAGTTGTTTTGACTCATATATTTTCATCTTGCTTTGCACTTGTGAGAACAAAGCCCCCGCTGCATACATACAATTGGGATAAGTAAGCCCTAAATAGATCAGGTAGCAAGTCTTCAGGCTTATTTTACACAAATCAAGGAACGCTTTTACCACTACCATTTTTACACAAATCAAGAGAAGATTTTACCACCAAATATTTTTACCACTCTTAATATTTACCTTCCAAATTGCAAGTTGGCTTAACAAACAATTGACAGGGGTTAATGTATACTACTTTTAATGTTGACATAAGGCAGCAATCATAAAGTGATTCTCAATAAAAAAAATCGTAATTTACATATGGACCAGTAACTGGATTAAATTGCTTTCCATTTATAATTCACAGGGTGACCAGTAAAATGTGTTTGAATTTTACCAGCCATATATTATTAGTTCTCAAAGCTGAAAAGATGAGAAAAGAAATTCAAAAAAGGGAAGTTTTAGGGTTTATAACGAACCTTAACCACACATATCTAGGTCAGACGCACTCTAACAAAAATTAAAATTCTCTGAACATACATAATTGCTTGGCGTGGATTGAGTGGGAACAGGATTTATGAATAAAACTGTTTTATAAGTTCTGAAAAGCGCAAGATAAGAGTGATGAACATAGGTTTATATGCTCATTGTTTGTGTTGCAAATGAATGATTAAATAAATAAATAATGTCTTCAGCATGATGGACGATTTCAAATACAGCCCCCCTGTCTGCATAAAAGGATGAAGAAATGGTTTTATGCAAGATTAACATTGGAACCCTAGTTTTTCTGGGCTGGAGATCAGCATACTTGTCTCCTCCTGACTTTCTTATCAGGGATTTTGTAAAAGAAAGATTCTTCAATCAATACTGATATTTGGTAAAAGATCATTAAAAATCTTCTCTTTGGGGCAATGAGCAATTAAATGCAAAATAGATTGTAGTAGAATAGGGTCAAGTTAACCCTTTATGCATTTACCAGTGCGTGGAAAATTTATAATATAAGCAGAGTGCAAATTACTGAATGTAAGTTGGCCACAGTCGACTATCTTTTGGGTTCCGGGATATCAGAAAAACAGGTACAAAAATAACTTTACTAATATGCAAATTATTATTATTTTACAAGATTAGAAAGAGTTTTAAACCGAGCTATAGATACATTAGATGTACGCGGGGTCAGAGGGGGGGGGAGAGACTTGGTGAAAACGGACACCGTACAAACAAACGAACAATATTGACCGAAGGACGCTCGAATGACCTTGAGCGTATACTAAGCCGATGATGAAGGTTTTTCACAGGGGACGGGGGGCATAGAAAGAGCACTTGCACATGAGAGTTACCAGTTGTTGTTACCTCGAAGATTTGGTCCTAGGGAGTAGTCCTTGCCTTGGCGCAAAAGTTCAAACAATAGCCTTTTGTCAATTACTATTACTGGGTCAACTTATATCATGCTTTCGATAAACACGATTCGAAACTAAGCTCGCTGCTTCGAGGAAAGGAAGCAAGTGGGTCAAGATAGACTTATGTGAATTAATGATAATACGCGGAGCTTGAGTGGTTCTGCGAGTATTGTTTAGAGTCCAACGGGGCGCGAATAGTGGGTACGAACGGGAAAGTGCAGACGTCGGATACGGACAGCGCAGAGCGGGCAGCGGATACTCACTTCCAACTCTGGCGCCGGGGGATTTATATGGGTTGAATGGGGTTCCCCCCCCCCCTCCTCCTCCGTCCGAAGGGGAGGGTTCTAGGGTCAGACGCATCGGCAGGTTAAAATAATCTCGCCCTTTTAGCGCGAGATAAAAGTCAAACAAATAGATAGAGCAATGTGGAAAAAAGTGGAGGATAACTTCCAAGAACTCCTTCTGAAATGCATCAATGAAAAGGGTCACCACATAAGGGATGTTGTCTTTAACATTTGATTTTGTCAAACGCTAATTCAATACAAACACATTTATGTAATAAAATTTTTTTAGCTAAAGTTATTGATTTTGTAAAATTTTGAAAAACGTCCGTCCTCTTTCATATTTTCTCTATCTTTAATGATTACTTATTTTCTATTCCAACTTAGTAATTAAGAAACTCAGATTTATTTATGGTGTAGAGAATTCAAGAAAGATAGGTAAGCTATGAAGGTTTAGCGACTGGTAAGCGAGATACCAACTAGTAATCTCGAATCAGATTTTAGGTACAACAGAGGATTATAATGAGTTTGGATTTTAAAGAAATTTTAAAAAATTATCGAGATTACTGTGCTGAGGGATCTTTTTCCTAGCAATATTTCACTAAACATTGTTTGAGGAAGAAAAAGCTGCTGTAAAACTTAGTTCGTTTAACGACAGCCCTGATTTTACAAAACAATTTTCCCCCACATAAATAAAAGAGAATACGAAAATACACAATTATACTCCTTGAATGGTTTAAAACTGCTATTTAGACATGATGGAAATCGAAGAGCAGAGAACTCTTTAGGAGATAACCAAAGAGATGGAAACAGTGGCCTTATAAGTATTGGTCAAAAAGCAAGTTTGTTACATTCATATTACTGTATATATAAAGGTTTCTGTGATTGTGTAGAAATACATATTTACTTCCTTCATTTAAAAATTAAGTTGCAAAACACAAAACCTGTTTCATAAGATATTATTTAGAAGAGATTTTTCAAAATAATAAATTTTATGTTTTAAAAGGGCCTTTAAAATATCTTTTTTACATTATCTTGTACATATAAATTTAAATTATATAAAATTTAACTAAAACTGCCTAAATTTAAGAGGTGCCTTATGAAAAAATGTGACTACCTCGGGTATTTTAGATGCAGTAGACACATTTTTATTGTTTTAAGATATAAATATGTTTAAAATGTAATATAAATCACGTTGCGGATGAAGTACTTCCTCATGCTTGGCCAACATGTGGTTGACGTACGAGTTAAGCTCCTCAGTGTTGTTGTGGCGAATCTTGAAGGCCTTGCTATCGAAATACACCCACACGATAAGCTCGAGGAGACTGATGTCGAGCAATTACGCGGCCAAAATTCATTCGAATAGAAGTTCATGGTAGGCCCCAACCACTATTGCACTGTCATGGCCATGTGGTCCGGGGAGCGGTCCTGCCGAAAGTCTTAGCCCGCTTTCACCGTGATTTTTCTCACCCAGGGCAGGACTTTCATCGCCAAAATGTCCCTATAAACGGCCGCGGACCACAAAGACAGCATAGTCTCGTCATTCGAAGGCACGACGCCGAGAATCATCTCGGAGGCCAGATGTTTAGTCATGAACATGTAGCAGAATTCGGTGACGTCCTGTACAAAACTTACTAGGAGGTCGTTTTGCTTGCTGATGACCGGATCTACACCAGAAAAAAAATGAGAATTTGATTGTCATGACACTTTAAGTCGTTTTTAAGGCGACGACGACGTTTCCAACAGTTTTCTTACATACGGTCGTTCACCAGAGGCCTTTTTACGCATCTCAAGTTCGTGCAGCCCTCCTACCTGACGGCCCTGATCACCGTGGTCACGGAGATTTTCTTCTTATTCGCGAGCGCTTTCAAATTTGAGCTTCTAACCAATTTCAAAGGCCTTTCTTACAGCTAAACGATTGACTACTTGAGGTCTGCCTGAACGAAGTGGATCTTTGATTGCCCTATTCTTAAGCCTCTTCGTGGCTCTGTGGATTTTTATCCGTATGATGTTTAACCGCTTGAGTATGTCGGACTTGTTATGGCCCGCGCGCAGGCCAACAGAGATCTAGAATCTTTTCACTTTAATCACGACACAATTTTACATAATGGAAAAGACGTTTGATTGACACTTGGTGGAAAGGTATAGCTTTAAATTTGTGTGAAGGAAGTTTTTCTAGCACACATGTAAACCTCTCGAAAGATCAAAAATCGAGTGGTTACAGAACTTGGGCAAAACCCTGTAATTATTTTTCCAAGTTGACCTTGGTTATCTAGCTGAAATATTGAGTCATAATTCACTTTAGTTAACCAGTGTGGTATTTTAAAGATTTAGTATATTGGTCGTGTAAATAGAGATCTTCCTTTTAAAGTAATTTGAAGTGTCTGTCTTCGTTCGATCTTATTTCCATATTCAGGAAATAATTTTGTCGCTCAACGCTGAATTTTCTACAATATTTCAATGAGCCTTTGATAATATAGAGTCCTCAATTACACAGAATTCTTCAACTAAGATCTTTCAAGCGATTCATATATACGAACTATAATATTTTATGATTTAAACATAAAAAGACTAGCTATGTAGCATTAACCCATATTTGCCATTTGCAAATACACAGTTTATTGTTTTGAACATTTATACCATTTCAAACCATCGGGTCGCGATAAAGAAACCTAAATCCATTTCCCTTTCAATTAACTTTCACTTCATACTTTGAATTTCATCCGCTCTCTTTCTGCATGTTTTCATATTCCCTAAGATTTTTTGCCTTAGTAGCTAATTAGGGTCATCGGCAAATTTTTAAAAGTTACATAAGTGACCGAGACCTATGAAGAATTATTTCCATAGTCAACGCTCTGTCTACTGTTTTACAACCAATCATCAGCCCATTTTATTACCGTGTCATTCTTTCAGGCGCCTTTAGATTTATCAAGACTTTTGGGGAGAACTGTGTCAAAGCCTTTTAGGAAATCGACAGTATGCATCAGTCTGCAGCTTTATCTTGATAAAGCAAATTATATATGTAGAGATGAGCATCTGCTTTGAAAGTAGTGCTGCAGATAATTTATTAGGCTATTTACAACCAAATGCTCTAATCTTTAAAAATTTAATACAAGAGTTTACCAATAACTTAACCAAAGAAAATGCGGCAAAATTTACCACGATCAGCTTTTAAGTTTTAAAAAAAATTGTGTGACTTTTGACTCTTGAACTGCCTAGGAACTATTCCCTCGTTAATAGATATTTTGAAATTGTACTAAGGGATTTTATTTCGTAATTCTAATTCTTAAAGGTTTTTTTGATACATTTTATCGTGCCCCGGTGGTTTTGAATTTTATTAATATTAAAACTAATGTAATTTCCACTCACATCAATATTTGAAAACGTATCGTTTGCTGAACATTTATTACGCCTTAAATTGTAAGTAAGGTATTTATCACATTCTGGTCACTTAAACCGTAATTTAGGCAGTTGACATATACAGTTTTAATACCAATAGTTTTCTACTCTCCATTTTAAAGCTTTCCTTTAGTTGCTTCTAATTCACAGCAAGTAAGTGTCTACATCGAAGAGTACTAAAAAGAACTGTTTTCGTGTCGCGGTGTTAATCTTGACTTTTCCTTCAAAAAATACGTGGGTTTCCACTCATGGAAGCGAACTATGTATATGTTACAATTGGATACAGTCATAGTTTATGGTTACTATCGAAATGATTCAATTCAGTATCTAGTTTCTTGTATTAGCACAAAAGTCGTAGTTCAACGAAGTCTTTATTCGTGAAAGGTATAGTAGTCACCACTCCCGTGTTTAACACTTTATCCTAATAAATACTTGTAATATTATACCTGGCAACGATGTACAAAGAAGGTGGTGCGGTTCTTATATTTAAGTCATTTCCACCAATCAGAGTTTAGAAGTAATAGTTTGTTGGAATACATTTTACTTGAGTTTTACGTCATTTATTCTTCGTCCAATTTCATTATTTTATAAGAAGCAACAAACAGGAGGAGTATAAGGGGTGCCAAGTAGGGCCGATGGGAGCAGTCAAAATGACGCTCTCGTAAGTTCCAGTTTCATTATTTTCCAAGTCTCATGGATGTTATAGTTCATTAAAAAAAATATATATATATATGCCAGGCTATGGCTTCATCACTCCCCGCCACGGGTTTTGTTTGCACTTCGCTACTAAGATTGAAATCTAAAATCTAAATAAAAGCAGCCATGGTTACATTTTTCCAAATTTTCTGAACTTCTCCAGTTATAAAATTTTTAAAAATGAACTCTAAACTATTTCCCCCTTTCAAAAAATCACGTTGCTAAAATATAGTTATAGATAAAATAAAAAAGCAGCCTTACTTAAATTTTAATCAATTTTCTGAACTTCAGCAATTGTAATGTATTTTCTTTTAAAACATTATAAAACATTGGATAATCCTATTCATTTTTTCTAAACTAAACTATTCTGTTTTTTCAAACCATAAAAAAATTCTTAGAAATTACCTTGATAAAAATTTAAAATATACTTAAGTCACAACCAAACTAAGAATTTAAACCAATATTTTATGTAGATGATTCCCTAGCTATTTTTAATAATTTAGATCAAGCTCACCATTTTTTCAATTTTATAAACTACTACCATCCGAACATTAAATCTACAATTGAGATAAAAAAAAGATAATAAACTTACATTTCTTGATATTTTTATAAAAAAATCAACCGATAATCTTACAACCTCTATTTACAGGAAACCTACTTTCACTGGTGAAGGAATTAATTTTTTCAGTAACTGTGATTTAAACGATAAACTAAATGCTATTAAAACTCTAATCTATAGAGGTTACACGATTTGTTCAAACTACTCATTAATCCACCAGGAATTCGAGATTATAAAAACATACATATAAAAACAAAAATAATAGTTACCCCTTAAATCTAGTTGACAAATTAATTAACAATTTCCTTAATAAATAATACTCTCCATATTTTTCCTCATATGATGTTCCAAAAAACAAAAAATATTTCCTTGTTCCTGAGTTAGGACCTTTTAATAACATGTTTAGAAGAAAATGTAATAAATTGCTCAAAAAATGAAGGCAGCAGAATTTCATTTCAAAAGTCGACGCTGAGAAGATCTCATTTTTGGTAAAGGAGGAAAAGCCAAAGGCAAGGGAGGCTCAAAACGCCAAGTTTTTGTTGCCTCATCAACCTTACGGGGAGAATTCTTTTACGAATTTTATACCGGCACTAAGAAGATTTGATGTTGTGCTAACCCCCCCCCCCCTCCCACTACGGAGTCGCGAAGCTGAAATGAACTGATCTGCCACTCATCTAGTCTCGCCACAACTATGTCGGTCCACTTTGATAGACATAATTGGGGACGTAAAGGAAAGCAGGTTTGAGGATTAGCCCACTGTGGAACTCTACGGAAGAGACCGCCTGGTTACGAGGCGATGCTGAAAGCTTTGGGGAAGAGTTCGCTCTAATCTCTAAGGGTAGCTTCCGGCCAAGACCACAGGGGGACATACAACCGTCCCTGTGTAAGTTAGAAACAGCATCGATATCCAAACCCCAGATGGGGCGGCACCCCCGGATGGTGGTAGTTGATTCTATCACCACCCATCATCAAGTCCGCCAAAAATCACCCATCTGAGGGGCCTCGCCCGGGTCCACCTTCCATCATTCACCCCCCCCCATTTGGCAGTTCAGTTCACGTAAGCTTAGTGATGAAGTAGCGGGAGTCACCAACTACCCCAATTAACAATCCAAGAAGAGAAGGAGCACCAATCTGAAGAAACACCAATCACCCACATCGAGAGCGAACGAAGATAAACTATTAACTGCACTGAAGGGCCACTCTTGCGAAGAGATGGCCCAGGACCACACGACCAGGATTCCTCTGAGGGTTGTCGACGGACAGCCCAAACCCAGCAGAGAATCCACTTTTGAGGCCGTGTATGGAGCACTGGGCATAGCTATGGTTAGGCTGCTGGATATCCCCTCAGGTTATATCGCCATTTGCGAGAGGGAAAAGCATATCGAGGAAATAACCAAAGAAAAGGCAGTAGAAGCGCTGCGAGCCATTGGACTACAGCCAGCAGTACCCCCCCTCAGATTCTGGCCCATAGGAGCGTGGTATGTCGTCGAATCGACCCATGGATTGGGCAGCATACCGCGGAGGAGATCCGAGAGGAGATTGAGCTTCGGCAAGCCTGGGCCAAGGTAGCCAAGGTAATTAAGTTTCTGAATAGAAGGGACGGCGGTGAATACACGCATGTGTTCAAGGTGGTCTTCGCGGAGACTACCATGGCACATAAGGCCAAGGAACTAGGACTGCTAATGTTCAATGCCAAGATCAGCGGCGAACAGGTGGAAAAGGGGGAATACACCCCAGTACAGTTCTGCTTCAAGTGCTTCCAGATGGAATCTCACCCCACCAAAGACTGTAAGGAGCCCCAAGAATCCTGTTCCAAATGCAGTCAGAAGGGCCACAATTGGCGCAACTGTGACAGTAACACGGTGAAGTGTATAAGCTGTGGGCAAGGTCATAGGACTATGGCCATGTCATGCCCCGCCAAAAAAGAAATTATGAGAAGAAAGCAGGAAGCCAAGAAGAACGAGGAGACGCGTAGAGCGAACACGTCCTACGCCCAGGCGGCTAAGGCGGCCATCTCCGAGGTGGACGCCAAGAAGACGTATCTGAAAATAGAAAACGAGGGCTCCATCAAAATAATGACATGCATCCTCCATGCACACGTCATGAACTTGGCCCGCCCGGGCACATTTGCAACAGTCCTGAACCAAATGTTGGCAAAGAACGGTATGGAACAAATGTGGTTCCCGGACAACCCACCCTCGAGGGACGTGCTGCATCTGCAGATGGCCCCGAAGGAACAGAATTCTGAACTACGACTCTTACGGACACAATCAAGAAACCTAATAATAAAGCACGGAAAGTAGCAGTCGAGGCGACAACTCCTGCTCCCACCCATGGTAAACAAAAATCGGCTAAAAATAACAACTCAGATAATAGCAGTTCTTTGGAATCCTCAGATTCCTCAGACACTAATACACCCAAACCCCAGGATAAGAAAGAACAGAAAACGAGAGTGAAGAAGATAAGGGCGAACTACATCAACCTAAGGATATACGCCTGTGAGCAATTCCCCTTCCCGGAGGAGATGGAAACCAGGAGCATATTCCAGGGCATAAGGTCTAAGATCTACAAATGGAAATATGACTCAGAAGTAGATCCCGAGACTGTGGAGGAGGCCCTGCTCGCGCAAAATGTGATTCTACATCACAGCACATGCGAGCAGATCTCAAACGCTGAGTTTAGGAAGAAGAGAAACGGGAGAAAAAAGAACATCACCCAGAAGCACTAAGTGACAAATAGATGGAGAGAGTAAGCAACAGAATGAGGATTCTGACACTCAACGTGAATGGATGGGAGGAGAAAGCCACGGCATATGGTAACATATTCCGTGTGCACGACCCTGACATCATTCTCATCACGGAGCACGGTATCGACACTACAGCTGGTCGCATTAAAATACCGGGCTACAGAGTGATCATGAAGAACCATTCCCAGGAAAGGTTTGATGGTGCTGCAATAGCTGTCAAGAGGAACATCTCCTTCAAACAACTACCAGAACTCGATGAGTCCTTTGTGGCAATCGAGGTACACACCCTGGTCAGAGACCTCGTGATAGCTGCAGCATATCAACCCCCTCGACGAGCATATCTCCCGTTATGCAACTTCTACACACTGTTCGGGCACCGCAGAATGGCATTCTTAGGGGGAGACCTCAATGCCAGATGCCGTGCGGCAGGCTATGGTAGCACCAACGATAGAGGCCGAAACTTGGAATTGACTATGGGAAGAAAGAACATTCAAAGGATAGGGCCGGATTTTCCGACCTATATCACTTCCCGGTCAGCAACTAAGCCTGACATAATCTTAACAAGTGAAGGCTTTCCTTTCAACTACCATAGTGAGCCAGGCCCGGTAGTCCCTAGTGATCACATAGCGATTCTCACTACAATATCTCTCGCACCAATCCAGCTCCCAGCCCCTCTCCGGAAAAATTACGCCATGGCCAACTGGGATCGTTACAAGCAACGACTCAGTGACTATGCGCCAGCTGACCTCAGCACGGCGTCGTTAGAGGAGATCGACAGGGAGTTGGAGAGGATAACAACGTCCATACTAAACGCGGACCGCGAGAGCATACCCGTTACAGGGTATAAAACACCTCCTCAGCCCAGATGGACAGAGGAGATGAGAGATATCGCTCGCGTTCACAGGGAAGTGTTCGAAGAAGTACGACGGGAGGGTCCCAGCCGGGAAAGGAGCTTGCTGCTCCGACGCCTAAGCTCAGAGCTTAGAGAGGCTATCAACCTCCAACAGGGGGAAATATGGAACAACTTGATAGCCAAAGTCGACAGCGAACTTAGCCCGGCCAAGTTCTGGCGCCAAGTCAGGAACTTAAAGGGACTTACACCAAGACCCAAGACTCGGATAAAGGAGAACGGAAACTACATTGAGAACCCGGTGGTTCTCGAGAATATGTTCAGGAACTTCTGGAAAAACGTTTTCAGGATTACACCCGAGGAAAACGTTGAGTTCGACCAGGAATTCGAAGGCCAACTGATTGAACAACTTAATCAGGAAACGCATCGCACACACCCACTACAGCAAGTCAACGAAGGCAGGGAGATGGCGGGTCACGGACGTCCCATAACATCAGAGGACGTCAAGGCCACTGTAAAAGCCTTTCGACAAAAGGCACCAGGCTGGACGGGTATTACCAGAAACAACTTGGTTAACGCCCCACAGCAGATCATTCAGGGAATCGTTAATATCTTCAACGCTTCCCTGAACACGGGCTACTTCCCGGAAGGTCTCAAGATTGCGAAGATGATCTTCATACCCAAGGGAGGTAAGCCCCCTGATCAACTGGTAAACTACAGGCCAATCGCCCTGCTGGAGTTCATTGCAAAAGTCTACGAGAGACTCCTAGCTGACAGGCTTCAACAACAACTTGCCGAGCTGGGAGCCCACAACCCTCAGCAGCACGGGTTCCGCAAGGGTCGAGGAACGGAAACAGCCCTCGCCCTTCTTGCGGAGAAACTCGCTTGCAGTAAAGCTGAGAGGCGGTACGTAGACGTGGTGCTGCGTGATGTTAAGAAGGCCTTCGATAAGGTTTGGCTGAGAGAATTACAGTACAAGATCCTCAACCTCCAGCTTAACCCACTCCTGGAAAGGATCCTTTGCAATTACATCTCCGATAGGAGAGCCCAAATTTCAATCGAGGGCTGCAAAGGACCCGAATTCGAACTAGAAGCGGGAGTTCCACAAGGCAGCTGTCTCAGCCCTCTGCTGTACCTCGTGTACACAATAGACCTGCCTGCTCCAGTGAAGTACGATTCGATGTATCTGCAATATGCAGACGACATCACCCAAATCGTCCTGAGTCCATTCAGGAACTCTGGAAGCCAGGCGAGGGCGACAGCTGTCTAAATAGAAAATATCAATAGATATGAAAGAAAGTGGAAAATAAAGATCAACCGCCAGAAGTTCACGATCGTTCCAATGAACCGCCGAAAAACTGATGACGTTGTCGTCAATAATGAACACTATCCGTACTCCAACGAGGGTAATGTCCTGGGCTTACGACTCTTTAAATCTGGATATAAGACCCACATAAATACCATAGTCTCCCTAGCCAAAACGAGAGCTGAAGAAACTTTACCGCTTCAGAGGCCTCAGCGTGCCTAACATCAAGAAGCTGTATATGGCCCTGGTACGCTCAGTCCTAGTGTACCCGGCCGTGATCACGCAGATGGCAAGCTGTACCTCTCTCAGAATGATGCAGAGAGTGCAGAATAAAGCCACGCTGCTGATTACAGGCACGCGAAGGATCGACCGTACTCGGCAATCGACTCTTCACCAGAGAATCGGTCTAAAGCCGATCAATACGGAGATCCAAAGGCTAGGGAGAAAGACATGGGACAAGATAGATCAAACTATACTCCCGAATTTGAACCTAAACTTAAACATTCGTGCAAACCGGAGACGCGCTATAGGTAGAACTGCTTTGTTCCCAAGCAGTAGAACCTGCGCGAGAGAAGTGGTACTACCTATATTTACGTAGTATTAGTCCACTTCTCTAAAATTATGTGACCCTAAGATACCAAGACTAAAAAGTTTGATGATTAGACAACCTAGTTGACAAATTTTAAGAAACATATTGAAAAAAGGGACGTAGTGCCCACGTTAAAAGTCCCCTCCCCCCCCCAAATATAAATAAATATAGTAAAAAATTAATAAAATTAAAACTAAATTTAAATATAAAAGAGGCGAAGTGCCCAAACCTAATAATAATCAAAAGTCAAGAATAAAAAGAGGCGAAGTGCCCAACTCCCAATACCCAACTGATAATAAGTAAACTAAAAGTCAACAAAATTCAAACTAAGAAAAGAGGCTAAATGCCCATATTAAGAGACTACAAAGCAATCAACACTGAGAATCATTCAGCAAGAAAGTCAACCTTGAAAGGCTTGAATGCTTCGAAGGTGGAAATACCTAAAAAGAAATATAAATATTATGACGGAGGAAACTGGCTGTCAATGACAGCCAGCTACTTTTTAAAGGAGGAATTAAAATTTTTTAAATACACAACATGAAGAATGCTAGTGATGCCCTAACACCAGGGCAAACTAGAAAACATATTCACACCTTTATATACCTACCACACAATTTCACCACTTTAACCTAATTTGTAATTTGTAAATTTGCTCAAAAAATATTTCTTCCATACAAATTTTCACATCACTTTCGTCAACCCTTTCTCTATAGGAAGTTTCTTCTCCTCAAAGACAGGATTTCTCTCGAGATGAACAGCCACATCGTATATCTTTTTTATTGTTTTTGTTGTTTGCAAGGAACTAAAAATTGGCAGTATTGTTCGCTCATTATATGAGAGGTTTTGTTGCCATATGGGATTAAGCCACCGCACTGGCAAAATCCTGTCTAGAAAGGAGGTTTCTTCTATCAAAGACGACACTATACAGTGCAAAACTGAATGCTCGATAAACAATTTTAAAATTATAGGCCGTAACACTAATAGATACAGCCTGCGAATATTAGAATCTCTTCTTATACAAATCAAATCACCCAACCTCAACCACGATAATTTTTCAATGCCCCTTCTAATTCCCTTATTATATATTCCTGGTGTATTTACCAACCTATTCCCCTACACATAAATCCTAGATTTCCTTTAACTTCCTCATTACTTAATTTCTCATTCTGGTCTCTATCTCCAACTCCGTTTGGTAAGCACTTCGTTCTTAATTTGTTTAGTTAATATTTTTAACACATTAATTTTTATTTTACTTCATACCTTTCATTGACTTCCACCATCTTAAACCATTTAAATTGTTACCCCTTTGATTCAGATTAGTATTTAGTTTAGTTTATACATTCAGTTTTTAAACTTTTTTGTCATTTTACTCACTGTTTTCTTAATTTATTGGAATTGATTTATTAATTTATATTTTGAATTGCCTTTTTGCCATTTTAGTTTTTTCAGAAAATTGGTTCTTTCGGTTTTTTAAGTAAAAGGCATGCCGACCTGGTGCTCCGCGATGTCAGAAAAGCATTTGACAAGGTTTGGAAGAAAGGCTTGCAATTTAAGATCCTGCAAATAGGCCTCGACCCCATTCTTGAAAGGATTCTATGCGATTATATAATGGAGAGGAGAGCGTACATACAGATCAAAGAGCACAAAGGCCCCGAGTTCGAGCTCGAATCTGGGGTCCCACAAGGGGGGTGTCTCTCCCCCCTTTTATACAACATATATACACGTGACCTACCACAACCTCTTTCCGAAGGTACGATATACGTTCAGTTCGCTGACGATATATCGCAAATTTGTACAGCCGCCTACGTTCACAGGGAATTTATGGCGAGAAATACGGCTAGGGAGATTTCCAACATCAACTCTTTCGAGAGGAAATGGAAGATTTCGACCAATGCCCCAAAATTCAAAATAATTCCCATGTTTCGCAAGACCTTCAATGATATACGGGTAGAGGGGGAGAGAATCCCCTACTGCTCGGAAGGGACGGTCCTGGGGCTCAAAATCACCACAGGGGGATACAAGTGTCATATCGAGCGGACAGTCGCGAATAGCAAGAGAGATTTGAGGGAGTTTTATAGGTTCATGGACCTAACTCGCTCAAATAAACTCAAGATATTCAATGCGTGCATTCGCTCGAGACTCTTGTACCCCCTGGTGCCGCTGAACGCGAGCGCCATGACCCACATTGCGAAACTACAAGTCATCCAGAACAAAGCGGTTCTACTAATTACAAATACCCGAGGAAGAGAACATAAACGACAAAGGGAGCTCCACGACTCGGTTGGATTAACTCCGATCAATGTGGCGCTCCACGAGAGAGCTAAGAGGATATGGCAGGCCATTGACGCCCGCTTGACCCCTGAATTCTCTCGTACACACTTAGAAATCGAAGCAGACCGACAAAAAAAGACCTTTTAGAAGTAGCAAGCTACAGACAGACAATGACGTGATCCCAAAATACACCTGACAGAACTGACAAAATACAAAGTGATTCGCAGGTTCCTTTAGAGTACTCAAATCAAATAAAAAAAACACTTGCAAAACGCAAAAATAAAATAATTTCACTTTCACTTTTTTCGAAAAATCATATTAATTAATAAATCAAAACTTTTCAAAACTTTTACTAAAGTCATAGCGGGAAAAAACCCCCCGCCAAAAATAAAGGCTTGAATGCCTTAAGCAATCAACCGATCAGTAGGATCGTAATCATAATTGAATTAAACATGTTTAATTTAATTATATAAACTATGGATTTGTAATTCATAGTTTATCAAAAATATATTAAAACAACCACAAAGAACACACAAAAACTACATTGACAGAGCTACCCTTTCACCAGGGATCTTTTTATTCTTTCTCCTACACACCATCTATTCTTTAAACTCACCCTTTAACCACTTTACTCTCTTACTATTCTCTCTCTAATTCTACCTATATTTCATCTCTTATTTTGTCCAATGTCCAATGTTCTTTCGGTTTTTTAAAATTATTATCGAATTGTTTGTTTATGTCCTTTTGTGTATCTTTTAATCAATTTAGTTGTATACTCTTAATATTTTTTTATAGGAAAAATAGCACAACTTTCTTATTACATTTAAACCTTTAGTTCAAATTCTTTTCTTTTTCACAACTTGAATAACATTCTAATTAATTTATTTTACAATTTTAATCTTAGAACCTGAAGATAGGCATGTTGTCCGAAACGTTGTTTCCCAAATTTAAATAAATATATGTACTTGAACATCTTCTGCGCCCTTGCTTTCCTTGTGAAATTATATATATATATATATATATATATATATATATATATATATATATATATATATATATATATATATATATATAGGCTGGAGCGTAGGAACTTCCTTATTTGAAAAGAAATAGGTGTGGTAAGGATGGTACAGTGGAATGGGCTAGAGCTCAATGAAAGAGTTTGGATCGGTGGTTTGTGTCCATACTCGTTTCAGTTGCAAAGATTCTGTGGTCGAGGGAGCAGCGCGCTTTTGCCGTAGAGGCGTATTTTTCTAACGATCACTCAGTCATTGCGGTGCAACGCGCCTCTCGTCATAATTATGAAATAACCCCACGAGGCTGTGTTCCTGATCGTAAATCGATGTTATTGTTGGTGGATACCTTCATAACTTCAAGGAAACGGAGAATGTGTCCAAAAGAAAGGAAGGACCTAGGGGGACCGTTTAAACACCTGAAAATGTCGAACGAGTTCGTCAATCTATGCTGTAGTCTCCCAAGCATTGTGCTCGCAAACATGCAGTTGTCCTTGGCATGTTGGGACGTTCTCTTCTTCGATTTCTTCACAATGAACTCAATATTCACTCATACAAAATGATTTTGGTCTAAAATTTGATGGAACGTGATTATGTAACCCGACAAACATCATGTGAGCAGCTGGTTGACCCCTTAGCCAACGACACACTTGTGTTCTTCTCTGACGAAGCACATTTTCACCTTAGTGGCTCTGTTAACAAACAAAATTTGCGGTATTGAAATAAAACAAACGCCAGGAAACTGTGGGGGTCGTACCTAATAAAAATTTTTTTGAAAATTTCAAACGGTTCACAGATTAAACCTTATAAATAGGAAGATAAACTTCCCGCGTTTAGTATCTCTCTTTCGTAAATAGGGAGAAAAACTATCCACTTTAGAATCTCTCTTTCGTAAATAGGAAGATAAACTTCCCGCTTTTAGTATTTCTCTTTCGTAAATAGCAAGATTAACTTCCCGCTTTGTAGTATTTCTCTTTCGTAAATAGGAAGTTAAACTCCACAGTATGCAGTATGATATCATGGGTCGGCTAAAATTGATGGCGTTTTCTTGAGGTTGATTTTATTCGCCTTTTCCTCCTTTACCGGCTGTGAACTTTTCGTTGAACTTAATTTTCATGTAGATTTCTTCCAAGTCTAAAAATTCGGAAAGGAATTGAAAAGAAAGGTGGATGACAAAGAACAACTCTTCAGACCCTACCCTCTTGGCGCTCATGGAGAGGCCAAGGAGGGAGGGGGGGGAGGTGCTCCTTTATGGACCCCAATAGCTACACTGTCTAGAGCCAAAATAGGATCAAAGTATGGTGAGTACGGCGGTTAGAAGTGAGAGTGAGAGGAATAAGAAGGTTTGAGAATAGGACAGCGAATAAAATAGTAGGAGACAAAAGTAGACTTAGTTAGTCATGGGACCTACAGCTTAACGTGGAATACGAACCACGATGTGTCGCTTTGCTCTATCTATAACTATAACAGTTTATCGGGATCCCTGTCCCACGTATCACTGTGAGTCCCGTGTGCGAATATGATAGTAAAAAACGAATAGATGCAGAATGCTGAAAGAAGTAAGAGGTTTGCAAAGAGATGCGAATTGTCAGGAGGTCAGGTAGTATAGCTAGCGTGATAAAGTTAGAAAGTAGTATTGGTATTTATGAGGCGTTCAAACCGTTATTAGTTGATATTCTTACTAAAAACTGGTGTTGGTTTCTATCTCTCTATCTATTCATTCCTATTCCTATCCTAGTTATAAGTGACTATATGCTATTCTCTTGTTTGCTTCGGTTAATTAATTACTCTTAGTCGTCGTCGAGTATTAATCTCTTTCTCTAGGTGTATATTTCTTCTCCTCCTCCCTCATCAATCCTTGGGAAATGTGGGAATGACCTTGGTGATCTCTATCCTTCTCTCTGGGCAATTTGGTTGGGTAATTCAACTCTTACTTCATTCTGTGTCTTTTCTAACACTTTCCTTGCTCTTTTTGCAATTATTCTGTCAAGTGGTTTATCCTTGCCTCCTTATGCAGGTCTCGTAGTCTTCTTCTTTCTCCTCTTCTGGTGTTTGTTATTAAGTAGATAGCTTTGTTCTGGACTTTTTGGAGTCTTAATATGTTATTTCACGAGATCGTGTACATCGCGATGGTTGGATAAATAATCGCGGACTGTACTATGGCTTGATAAATTTTTCTCTTGTTTTTCATTCTTAGGTTAACTAACTTGTAGAGTAATGCCAAGCCGCTCTTCTCTCGATTTACCTTCTCAGTTACGTGCTTTTTATAACCTGATTTCGTAATGGTTAGTCCGAATACATTACATTCTTTGTCGTATGTGTAGCGCTGTCCTTCTACATATACATCTGAATTGCTCGTCTGGTACACGGGTATTATTTTAAATTTATCCCTGTTGGTTTTAATTTTCTATTTTTCTTCGTATCTATTAATGCTTCTTATCTCTTCTGCAGACATCCTAGCTTGCATTGGGCCGTTCATGTAGGGGCAAACTATGATTTAGTGACGTCATCGGCAAATTGGATGTTCAAGCAGCCTTCATTTCTTGGTAGTGGTATATCTGCTGTGTAGATTGAATAGAGAGACGGACTCAGACATTCGCCTTTAGGCAAACCCGAAGCGAGCTCGAATATTTCACCCAGATGTCGTCCTATTTCACACATAAGCACGTCTTTCCATTAGATAATCACATAAAATCCTTTCGATCTTGTTGTTCATTTCTAATCTGAGTATCTTGGGTTGTATACCCCTCTGCCATACTTTGTCGAATGCCTTGGACACGTCCCGAGACGATGTCTACGCTCATTTTTTCTTTCTTTGCTTTCGCTATCTTTTCAAGGGTGACTCCAAGGGCCATCTCCGTGATTCTGTTTTTCCTGAAGCCAAATTGGTAACTGTTTCTTCGGTCATTATCATCGAGGAATTTGGATAGTCTGTTATTTATTATTTTTTTCCAATACCTTAACGATGGGGGCGGGGGTTACCCTCTTGATCTGGGATTTTTCCCGCTC
The DNA here is from genome assembly GCA_963969495.1 of Ceratothoa steindachneri. Classification (NCBI taxonomy): domain Eukaryota; kingdom Metazoa; phylum Arthropoda; class Malacostraca; order Isopoda; family Cymothoidae; genus Ceratothoa; species Ceratothoa steindachneri. The sequence goes on along the minus strand of OZ018329.1, from coordinate 82,844,469 downwards.
TGAGTATTGCATATGTTCAAAGTTTTTAGTAGAGATAGTTTGGTGAAAACACACCGTTGATATTTTGCTCTCGTGATTGGGGCATCTCTTGCATTATTTTCTTTTCTTTTTTTTACTCTTTTGAATCTTAATAATTCAACAATTTTTTCTTTTTGATATATTCTTTATATATATATATATATATATATATATATATATATATATATATATATATATTTTAGACTTTTTGTATACACACATGTATATATGTTATTTTCTTTTTTTTTACTTCTATATTTATTCTAAAGTTTATACTTTCGTACAAATTTGACATATATTTATTCTAACTTTAAACTTTCATACAAGTTGTCACATAATTTTTCAAATTTGTATACTTTCATATAGATTTTTACCTAAACGAGGGGCCGAAAATAAGTTTTGCGAATCAGTAGTGCAAAACAGAGGAAGAGGGATATCTGTTTGTGGGGGTGTTAGGACAAGTTATGATAAGTCAGGACTTGCAGCCGCACGCTCCTGCCTCCTCTATTTAAGAAGCAGTAGCTGATCGCAGATCGTCAGTCACAAATTTGTCAACAATGGAGAAGGTTGAGCACCGCGCAGTGATCAAATTTTTTATCCAAAGAAGGAAAGAATGCAAAAGAGATCTATGAACACATGGTTGCAGTGTACAGCGACACCGCCCCTTTCTATGCAACCATTGCTCGCTGGAATAGGGAGTTCCGCCATGGTCATGAGTCCCTTGAAGATGAGCCCTGTCCAGGACGCCCATCAGACACCATCTTTTCTGCGCGAGTGCGGATTCTAGGAGCTTAATCATCCCCCCAACAGTCCAGATCTGGTCCCTAGCGACTACTTTTTATTTCGCCAGCTCAAGGCTGCACTGTGTGGACGCTGATTTGGGGACGATGAAGATGTCCAGCTCGCCGTCCAAGAGTGGATTGAACAGCAGTCGGGAGATTTCTGGTTGTCGGGAATTCGAAGCCTCAGGGATAAGTGGCGCAAGTGCATTGAAGTCGAAGGTAGTTATATTAAAAAATAATAAAACACTTTTCCTCATATCTCGTTTCCTTATATCCGAATTTCAAAACTTATTGACCGCCCCTCGTATATTAGTTCTAATTTTATACTTTCATACTACTTTTAACATATAATTAATGTAACTTTAAACTTTCATACAAGTTTTTTACATATTTTTTCTAACTTTTATACATACATACAAGTTTTAACATATTCTTTTTAACTTTTTTTACATTTATAACATTTCTTATTTAAATAAAAAAAATCTATTTATTTTTAGTTCAAGAAAAATACATTTACGTATATGCTTTGCTTTTTACTTTATATAAACATATTTTAAATAATTGTATATTTTTGAGGCGGTCAAGCCTTTATATTCTAATTGTGGCTGAATTAGTAAACGGTTGGAGCGTTAGTAAAATTTTAAATCTATCATGGCGCTGATTGGACACTCATTACAGTGCTTATGTCTAAAAGCTGATTTTTTAACGCCAAAGCTGTTATTTCAAAAATAAACATAAGAATGACTATTAAATGTATATAAATCCTGATTGGTTAAATTGTTTTAGTGTTATGTGTAGATGAAATAACTATTTATAAAGGTGTTTTTTTGTGTAAAAGATGACTCCTAAGATTTACTTTTTCAAATTGTTTCTCTCGGTACGTTATTTCTGCCAAATGAGGTAAAGGAAAGGGAAATATGCTAAACGTTCCCGAAGATTTTTCTTTTCGCGAGAATTTTTACGAGTAAAAGTTATTTTCCTCCAAGTGCAAACAATAAGTGTGGTACATAATAAACACCACACAAAGTGCCAGTACCACCATAACTAAGGAGTACGGAAAATAAACTGACATCTCAGAATCTTCACTTTCCAAAGTTAAAGTTGCATTGAATTTGAAAAGTTTATTTTTTCTCTTCTATTCTGATCTTCTTCTATTCTTTCACACTCAATAAACTGACAATGACAACGAAATGACACACGAAATCTTACGTATAAGTCTCAGGACTCTCCCCGAAAGGTCAAAGCTTGACCGCGGGAAGGTCTTCTCTATAGTCTACGGAGAGCTAGATGTCGCTCTCGTCAGACTCATTGACACCCCTTTCGGGTATACGGCTATATGCCAGAAAGAAGCGGATGCAGAGCACTTGGCCTCGTCCAAAGCAACAAAAGTTTTTAACTCAATACACTTGACTTCTAAGATCATACCTCAAATTCAGGCACACAGAAGTGTTATTTGCTGGAGATTAGACTCTTGGGTGGGGCACTACTCAAGCGCTGAAACTTCCCATGAGATCGAAAGAAATCACTAATGGGCTAAAGTCTCCGAAGTTATCAAATTCAGAGACTACACCGACGTTTTCAAGGTGATTTTCCAATATACGGCTATGGCAGAGAAAGCAAAATAACTCGGTCTCCTTCTCTTTCACATCAGGGTCTGCCCTGACCAGATAGAAAGGGAGGAGTTCACAGAAGTACATACATGTTTAATTGCTATAAATATAACGAGCACACAACTAAAGCGTGTCCTCAGACCGAATTTATCTACTCTATATGTAGCAAAGTTGGTCACATCTGGCGTGACTGTAGAAGTAGTGAAAAAAGGTGCATAAACTTCAACGGTGACCATGGAGCCATGGCGATGTCATGTCCAGTAAAGAAGAAGGAGATAAAAAATCAACAAAAGCGCAAAAAAGAAGAAGAGGAAGCTAAAACCAACAGGTCCTATGCTAAAGTGGCAAAGGAAGCAGTTGACGAGGCCTTAGCTCAGCGTAACTACCTTAAGGTAGAAAGCAAGCAGTCTACAAAGATGATGTGCTGCATATATTATGCACACATAGCAAACCTCACAATTCCAGGCTCATTCAAAAAAGAGCTAAACCAGATGCTGATCAAGAATGGAATGGATGAGATGTGGTTCCCGTATAACCCTCCCTCTGAGGAAGTTTATCGGATACAGATGCAGCCTCTTCGACCAGCCACTACGCAAGCAGAAACTGTCCCCGCTCCGGCAAGTCATCATTAAAACAATTCTCAACCCCCAACAATAGAACCCTCCAAATCAGATTTAGAGGCAAAATCCGCCAATGAACTTGAATCACAAGACCGCCACGGTAGCCACACCAAACACTCACCCAACCAGCAGGGGATGAGATCTGCCTCATCGCCAAAGGAGGGTAAACATGCCTACTATGGCAGAAAAATTAATTTAAAAATATTCACTACGGAGAGCGCCCCCTTCCCTGAAGTAAAAACGGACAAAGACGACAGTGAAGGCGTGACCACAAGTGGGAATATAGTGAGGACATTCCAGACAGGGTAGTCGAAGAAGTCTTCATCCTTGGAATGGTCTGACTCAACTAAGACGCCTTTCGATACCATCACGACAACGGAATTCAACAAAAAGAGATACGGTAAATGCCGATCTTCACCAGGTGCAATTTCACATCTCAATAATACAACGCAAATAAACGAAATTTTACCATATTCGGGCTGCGTTGCCTCCCGAGACGGTCGATCTTTTCTCAGCTGCAGTACTCTCGTAGCAGAATTACTCGCTCCTACGAACAGAAACTGTGGGACCTTTTGAGAGGAAGAAAACTGAGCTTATCGAGAAGTTAATCGCGTCCTCTCCGAAAACCGGACGACCTTCAGTGATTCTTGAAGAGCTACAGAAGACAGCTCTGCAAGTTGGAGTTGGGGAAGACTTGATGAGACACAAGTTCATTCAGTCTTTACCTTCAAACATCGCCCCCATCATTGCCACGCAAAAGGACTTAACTCTTGCCCAATTGGGGAAACTTGCTGAAGAACTCATGCTTTTTACAATGCACAGTGCTATAATATAAATAAGAGTGAAACTAGTGATAATTGTGCGTTCCTCAATATAAGTCCTTTTAGTGTCAACTAGCCGGTAAATAATGTGCAATTAAAAAATTCGCGTCCCGTGCCCGTTGGTGTATATCCTAGAGGTAATCAATCTAGGTTTGTGCATAATAATTATAATAGTGGTAATAATTATTTAAAAACCAGTGGTGTGCCGTTCACACTTATAATTTGGGTCGAGTGCGAAGCACTGTAAACCGTGTTGCAGTTGACCAAAGCTAGGTGAAAACCTTCAAATGCAGCCATCGTCTTCCCCAACCCACTCTGAAAACGAAATCGGCAGGCCGCTGTAAATGCAACGACCGGCATGCCGACTCTTCTCACTGTCGCTGCCCGTATTAATGAGATGAAATGCAAATTTCTGATAGACACTCACGCGAGCGTGTCCTTAATTCCATTTAATTTACTGCAATTATGTGTGATGCGCAAATCATGTGTTAACATCGCGACGGCTAATGGAGGAAAGATAAGAGTGCATTGAGAAGTCTAACTGGAAATAGGCATCCTTACCCTACGACGTTCATTTAGATGGACGTTCGTAGTCGCAGATATTACGTCGCCATTATTAGAAGTCGGTATTTCTTTCTCCTTTTAACCTCTTAGTAGACTGTGCTCGTGGTGTCCTAATTGATAACCAGTCTAGTCTAGTTTCTAAAGTGAAGAAGTCAAGCGAACCAGTGATCTCGTTAATCATTAATGACCTGTCGTATATCCCACTTAATTGCAGGACAGTTCTCCGCAAATATGAGAGTATATATAACCAGAAGTGTGTTGACATTAGTTTACCACCGGCTAACTCTGTTGTTCACACCAGTTAAACGGTAAGCGCCCCACCAACTTTCGCCCGCCCAAGGCCACTTCCAATGGAGAAACTGCAAATTGCAAAAGCAACTTTCGAGACTCTGTTGAAAGAAGGTGTGGTGTAGCCGTCGAAATCTTCAGGGTCTTCACTCATTCACATGGTGCAGAAGAAGACCCCAGGCGAGTATAGAGTTGTGAGTGTCTTTCGATCCCTTAATGCGATAACCAAACTGGACAGATATCCCCTGCAAAGAGCATGATAGACCATCTTCCTGGCAAAAAAGTCTTCTTTTGCCTGGATTTAGTCCGAGCCTACCACCAGATTACAATGAAGCCATCGGACATTGAGACAACTGCTGTCTCAACTCCCTTTGGGCTGTGAAAATTATTAAGGCTACCGTTTGGTCTGAACAATGCTAGTTGCACCTCCAAACGCTACATGGGCAATTTAGTTCGAGGCTTGGCGTTCGTTTTTATGTATGTCGATGATTGTTAAATATTTTTGGAAAATATAGACGAGCATATGGAGCATATGTTTTAAAAATATTGGCAGAAAACAACCTTAAAATTTCTATGGAAAAGGGCGAGTTCATGAAGGCAGAAATTGATTTCCTGGGCCACCATGTCTCAGCTGCAGGACTAAGCCGTCCAGCTAGGAAGGTCTCCGAGATCACCGAAATGCCCATACCAACTGACTTCAAAGAACTTCGTTGATATTTGGGCATGTTAGGTTTTTACAGACATAGGACTACTAATTTTGCTGCGATTGCTGCCCCTCTGACTGAACTCCACGGCTTCAAACTAAGGCTCGCCAACTTGTTTGGAATGATGCTGCACGTAAAGCATTTGAATGTGCTTATCCTTGATAAGGAACTTAATAAAGTTCGAAAGTACTTGGAAACACCTTTTCATTTTTTCTTGCTGGCTATTGAACTCATAGCATATTAAAATATACTTGTATATATATATATATATATATATATATATATATATATAATATATATATATATATTTGTTTATAATTGCAAGGCGTAGATATTAATTATGTATTAAACACTCCGTTTTCTTGAGCCATAGTACCGTGGGGGTCAAACCTAGTAAACATTTGTTTGAAAATTTTAAACGGTTCACACATTGAACCTTATAAATAGAAAGATAAACTTCCCGCTTTTAGTATCTCTTGCGTAAATAGGAAGATAAACTTCCCGCTTTTAGTATTTCTCTTTCGTAAATAGAAAGATAAACTACCCGCTTTGTAGTATTTCTCTTTCGTAAATAGGAAGATAAATTTCCAGCTTTGTAGTATTTCTCTTTCGTAAATAGGAAGTTAAACTCCTGAGCATGCAGTTCGATATCATAGAGCTTGAAGTCCCTGTGGGGAAAAGGTAAAAATCGATGGCATTTTCTCGAATTGACCTTTTCTTGCCTTTTCCTCCTTTGCTGGCTGTGAAGCTTTCGGTGAGCTTAATTTTCTTGTAGATTTTTTCTAAGTGTATAAATTGGTAAAATTAATTAAACAATTAATTAATTATATGAAAGTGACGAAATGTGCGGTAGGTTTTCAAAAGTGTGAAAATATTTACGAGGTTTACTGGTGTTAGGGCATCACTAGCATGCTTTCTTCGTGTTTGTTTAAAAAAAATTATCCTCCGTCAATAATGTTGCTGACCGTCGATGACAGTCAGATTCTTCCATTGTTATATATATATATATATTTAATTTGATTAATATGTTCCTCCGTCGTGGCTTTCAACTTTTAAAATTGGTTTTTATTCTGCTAATTATCTCTTGTTTTATTATATTTAATTATTCATTTATTATCTTCAATTTCAATCTTAGTTTGGGCACTTCACCTCTTGCTTTACTCAGACTCTATAGAACTTCATGAGAAGCCCTATCAATTTCAAGAGTAGGGATCATTGGTCATTACTTTTTTCAAGAAAACGGTTTTGTTTTAACTGTGAATTCAGATCATGGTTGGACAATAATCCAGGAGCTTTTTTACCCGCTCTCGAAGAAATAGAACTGGACAATGTCTGGTTTCAGCAAGAAAGAACCATAGCCCACCCCCACCAGGATTTCAATGGATTTATTGAGAAAAGCCTTCCCCGGGCAGCTCATATCCATGAAAGGGGACGTAAACTGGCTTGCGCGCTCCCCTGAATTAGCCCCCTGAGATTATTTCATGTGGAGATATCTAAAACCCCTGGTCTATAACGATTTTTCACAGACCCTGTAAGACCTAGAGAATAACATCCAAAACGAAATTGCCAATATATTGGTCAACTTGCTTGAAAGAGTGGACTAAAACTTCCAACTTTGTCTGAATCAGTTTATTGGCAATGGAGGCTGACATCTAAATTATATTCTTTTGAAATCTGTAAATTAAATCTCCTATATTGTGTGACAGCAAAAGAGAATTAATATAAAGAGCTTTGAAACGTGTACTATTTTTTATTTATTTTTCACTAAAGGAAATTCCCACGCCCCACCCTATATTTATATATATATATATATATATATATATATATATATATATATGTATATATATATATATATATATATATATATATATATATATATATATATATATATAAGATCATCCGAAAAGCTGGCAAAATGGCAATACAGAATATGTAGTTTAATACTCATGTTGCAACCAAGCGCCTTGTAGGTCTCCAATAGATTTTGAACAATTTCTGTGTAATTACTTGCACGTGTATTTCCAAGAAAGTTCTTGACGACGTCTTTAAATGATAACCAAGCATTCTTCTCAAGTTTTGACATAGTCCCTTTGAACTGTTCATCTTTGATGAACTGTCGAATTTGTGGTCCATCAAACACACCGGCCTTGATTTTTTCAATTGACAGACCAGGAAATATCAAGATGATGTACTTAGAACAGTCGCCATCAGTTGGCAATGCCTTTACAAACTACTTCATGATACCCATTTTTATGTACAGAGGTGGGAATATTATATTCTTCCTGTCAACAAGTGGTTCATGTAGAATGTTGGGATCTCCAGGTCGAGGATCAGATCTTGGAGGCCAATTCGTCTCAACCCAATGCTTCCCTCGAGATCTGCTACCCCTCATACAGAGAAAGTAGAGGGACAGGTGCGCCCGTTTGTCGCAGGAAGAGAGCTTGTGCGTACCCTCAACTTTTCGAGCTATGTTGGTGGGGGTTCCTATCTTCTGGTACCCCTGGCAGGGTTTTACTTGTCGATTTGGTCGGAAATTAGGTTCCAGACTAAGTGCGTCTTTCTTTATCCTACTCTGTCCCCTCCCTTTTTTTTTACATTAATCCTATTTCTTTTACTTATACAAAAATAAAAAAGCAACAAAAAAAACCCTATTCCTATCATGCCACTCTTACCCTTTTTTCATCTATCTACATATAAGAACCTGGCAGCTACCTCATGCGTCAGGAGAGAGGCTTTGGAACCTCTATAAACAACGCCAATCGACGCTTACTGGTTGCGAGAGACTAGGAATAGAGGGGCCTTAGGCGTTGATGCACGATAAATGGGATGAGGGTACTGCCCTTTTAACCCCTCCCCTGGCGCTTGAATACCGACCATTTCCAGTGAACGTTGACGGGTGCTTTTGGTAGCATTGGTCCGTGGTGACGACCCTTTGTTCCCATGCTGGTTGCCAGGCCAACAAAAAGCCTTGTGTCAAGTTTCTTGGTGTGGCGGGATATCCATTGAACGCTACTTCGAGATCCTGGTCGTTGTGAAGGGAACTAGTAGGAGTTCAGTAAGGGGCGTGCTTCGTTTTTGTTCACCTGGTGACAAATCGATGGCCCCCTCGGGGACCGTCTGTGCTGCTTGGTTGGGAGCTACGGCACGCCGAGGCTTGACGACTCGGTAGGACGAACAGCAGCACATGGACCGTGCCTTCTGGAAGACTCCGAAACGACTCCGATCAATAGGCGGGAGCGACTCACGCGGGGAGAACTCACCAAACCCCCCTTTTTATATATTGATTTGTCACAAGCTTAAGAAATATAGTGTTCAAAATGGCAGGCAATAAAGGTCTAGCAGCACTAAAATTTACGTGTGCCACATGTAAGAAGGACAAGTGGTGCGTTGACTTCCTGGAGGGCTGCTATGCGAAATGCCACCCAGGCAGTGTATGCACCACTTGCATCTTAAAGAAGGAGGTCAAGGAAGTAGTGGCGTACTACAGAGAAAGGACTGCAGACCTCGAAAAAAAAGTGGAGAGGCTCGAGGAGAAGCACGCCTACCAGATCCGCAGGCTCAAGGAGAAGTTAAACGAGCTCTCGAGTCCTGTGGCAAACACCACCTCTGCAGAGAGGCCGAGCCCGAATGTGGCAGAAACGCCAAAAGGAAAAAAGAACAAGAGAAAAAGACGAAAAAGGGAAAGAAGAAAGAGTAAGAGAGAAAAATAGAAGAAGAAAAGGTAGAAGAAGTTATTGAAAAGGATGACAAGGGTGAAAAGATGATAGAGAAGAAGAAGGAGAAGAAGAAGAAAAAAATACTGAAATAACTGTGACGGGGAAGAGAGAAGAATCGGAGAGCTTGCCTCAGAAAACAAAATCAACACAAAAATCTAACTCAACAGAATTTTTCATTCAAATTGTTTCCCGGTATAATCAGACCGATTCTTGGCTAAGGATCTTGGAATTTCATGTTCTGAGTGCAGAATGCAACGCTCATATATTGAAAGAATTAATCACAAAGCATCCTATGAAGCTCACATTAGATCTTAATCGATAGTACTCAAACCTTATTGAAAATGAATTTGTGTATATTCAGGATTATCTCAAAGTAAATGCTCTTGCAGTGTAACTCTATAATTCGTGCGATATTAAGTTTTGTATGTGAAATTCCCCTAAAACGGATTGCTGAATCTGCTATTCCAGGACAGCACATGGTTGCATTAGTATGGTTCTGTGAGTCAACATTTTCAGTAATGTTGGGCAATATATTGCAAAAGAGATTTACTCTGAAAACATTTGTGAATGATCTTTGTTGTGCAGTGAAGTTTTTGCAAAAAACAGCCTCTATGATCAAATTAATTAAGTATTAATTTCGTTAATATCTTTAATTACTGCATTTGTATATTTAATTCTTGAAATTAAAGAAAATTATTAATATATAATTTAATTATTTTTACATCCTACGTTAATTCACAGGGTGTACGTAAGAAGAAAAATGTTGGAAATCCCTGCACATCACAAATGTAAAAAAGCTTGTGTTAAAAGATATTCACACTTGTAGGGAATATATATGTCGTAGGGTGACCCTAAACACCGGAAACCAGAATAAAATATATAGATGTCGTAGTGTGTCCGTAAAGAGGGCACGCCAGAAATTTAGGATACAGATCCCAGTGCAAGGGTTAAATAAACAAAGTCGAGTGCCGTTGGCCTAAATAATCAATGCTTTGAGGCTTGGGGATTAAAGAAACTGATGATAGAAAAATAACTTTACTATATACAAAGGAAAATATTAATAGCACAAGTACATAAATGACAATTAAATAAAATGAGACACGAGTTACCAAGCAGGGTGGGGGTGGGGGATACAAATGACTCAACGGGTACGAGAGTCAGAGAGAGGATGTACAGTGATTGCTTCGAGGAAAAGGGGGCAAGATTGTAAATGATGGAGGACTCACGTAAAGCCTAATTGACTGGAGGCTTAGATACGATGAGTAATTGGGGCGCTGCAAAGTTCCACTTGCAAGATTCCTTCTTCTTTAACCTCGCTCAGACATGAGCGAGGCGGTACTCCAGAGGAGACGAAGTCGGCAGACAGAATAGTTATTAATAGCCGGGCTCAACATAGTCTCGTTAACCATGGGCCTAAATACAAGAATATTAAAATAAAAAGAATAAAAAGGTACCACAATACAAAAAAAGGTACATACGAACAGGCTAATTCATAAAAAATATATACACACTAAAATAAACAAACACTGGCACATATTCCTATAAGGCATTACACAAAACTACAATTTTACTAAACCCTTAATGTATACAATTTTAAATTGGAATTCTTGAAGAGAGAGACTCCACCTCATGAGGCGACCATTATTGTTCTTAATGTTCCATAGGTAAGAGAGGGGTTTAGGGCCAGTCTCGATAATGAATTCTTTATCTAAGAGAAACACTTTGAAGTTGTGGATGCTCCAAACGATGGTAAGAGATTCTCGCTCTATTACTGCATAGTTTTCTCGCGGGGAAAGAGTTTACGGCTCGCAAGCGCGATGGGAAAACTTTCGCCATGGATACTACTGGCCAAGAACACAACCTCTCCCATCGTTACTCGTGTCAGTCGGTATGCCAAAAGGTTTAAAGGGGTGGGGTAAGCGAAAGATCAGTGCTGGAGCTAGCTTCACTTTAAGCTGGTCAAAGCTAGCAATAGAACGAGAACGGGGTGTCCAGACGGGGCACTCGGGGGACCGTTTTATTGAGGAGATCACTGAGGGGCGCGGCGATTGAGGCTTAGTTCATAAAATGTCGGTAAAAGGAGGCAGATCCCATAAATGACCTCAACTGCTTCTTTGTTCCAGGCACTAGCATTTTGACAATTGCCTTGATTTTGTCAGTCTGGAGAGCCAATGAATTGCTCCCTATGTGCAAACCCAAATAGTCAATAGTGCCAAAGGCTAAGTGGGACTTGTCTGGGCCAATCGTGCGGTGGGGTTCCCAGAGTCGGCACAGGAGGGCACGAATGGTAGCCAAGTAGTGGTCCCCTTTCTGGGTGGCACGTAAATGTTGTCGAAGTAGAAGGTGACGTGGGTAACCCATCCACTATTAGCCTCATCATTCGGTTATAATTGCTACATGCCGTCACCAACCCGAAAGGGAGTCGCCAGAATTGCATCAAGCTATTGTCGGTGGGGAAGGCCGTGTACCCCGCAACCTGTTTCTTCAATCGAATCTGGTAATAGGCCTTACAAAGTTTTAATTATGTAATGAATTTGGCCTTCTCGAACATGTGCAAATTCTGATCGATGAGGTGAATCGGTTCAGCGTTAAACACGGTGAGGTTGTTTAACTTTCGGAATTCGATGCACACCCGGTAAGATATGTTTGCCTTCTTTATCATGATGACTGGAGAGCAATACTCCGACTCCGAGGGTTCTATAATACTTATCTTCATTAGCTTCTCTACCTCATCATTGAACGCTTTTCTTAAGTGAATTGGCAGAAGATACGGCTTCGAACGTATCCCCTTCAAATCTTCAAATCTTTTACCACTTGTGAACGGGTAACCACGGGTTTGGCCACAGAGTTGGGGTAGAGCAGTGGTCACTAGCCAATGAAGACGGAACAGAATTTAATAGGGACTTCTACTACTTCTTCATAGCCAGTGAAGTACGCACAATCGATGTAGCACTTAACGATGGGGGACCGATTGATACGACTCAAGTAATCGTGCACGACAGCGAATTTATTATACTCCAAGGCTACTGGTTGAAGTAGCTTGTCCGACACCACTATGTAGGTTCCCACGGTATCTCTCACAAGAGTGGAGTTAAGGAAGCCATTAATCTTTCCGGATTCGAACTTAAGGCCTCTGGTGGTATTCTTATCAAACAAAAGTTTACCTGGTGGCTGCCGGGACTTGAGGTGCTCGGCGGAGAAGAAGATTCAGATTGTGTTGACGGAGGAGTAGACGTGGAACAGATCTGGTGTACCTGGTGAGAATAGTTATTCTTGAACTGAGTGTTCTGCGGGCAGTTCATTTTCACGTGGTCCTCCACACCACAGAAAAAAACAAATGATGTGTTTCCTGGGAAAATATCACGTAGGAGGGTCTTGAGAGAATGGTTTTGCATCCCGGTGTTCAAACGAAAAGAAGGGTTTCAGCTTTGACGTCCCAGTTGCCTTGGCAAACTTGTTTCCATTGGCATGATGAATTTGCCTTTGTTTGGCTCAGGTTTTGGGGAAAGGGGGTCATTTTATTCACTTCTTTCGGATAAAGGTTGTGGCTTGCTGAATAAATGTGCATTCCTTGAATGTGAGGCACGGCCTATCCTTTACGAAAGATCTAACTTTAGCCAGAAGTGCAGACAACAACTGGTTTCTCAGGAAGAAGTCAACGAGGGCATCTTAATCATGAGGGGTATTAGAAGCATCGCGCCAAAAGTTAAGGTCACGGTGGAGGTTGTACCAAAACTTACAGCATGTTTGGCCTGTCTAAAGGCGAGCATGTCAGAATTTGAATCGGTAAAAGTCTGGGTTCATGTTATATGGCACCAGTAACTCCAATTTTAGGTCGAATAATCAATTTTGCATCCGAGGGGAGTGATACAATTATATCTCGGATTTGGGCAACAATTGAGCCACTCCATCTGCCTTGTTGTTCCAATGTTGATTTCGATGATTTTCTCGAAGTGGATTAAGAAGGCTCCGAAATCCTCGCATTCCTTGAAAACCGGAAGCTTAGCAGACGCGGTAGCGGAAGCTTAGCAGACACAAAGTGGAAGCTTCGGACCTCGAGCTGATGGACAGCGAGGGTAGTGATACAATTATATCTCGGATTTGGGCAACAATTGAGCCACTCCATCTGCCTTGTTGTTCCAATGTTGATTTCGAGGATTTTCTCGAAGTGGATTAAGAAGGCTCCGAAATCCTCGCATTCCTTGAAAACCGGAAGCTTAGCAGACGTGGTAGCGGAAGCTTAGCAGACACAAAGCGGAAGCTTCGGACCTCGAGCTGATGGACAGCGTCTCGTTCCTGGTCCTACTCATTTTAAGTTCATGAAGACAAAATCTTTCCCTTACTTTCTGTTCTTCTCTTTCTCTTCTTTCTTTTCGTTCCTTCTCTTCTCTTTCATATTCTTTTTGTCTTTTCTCTTCTCTTTCAGTCCTTTCCTTCTGTTGGATATAAGCTAAGAGGTCCTAGCCGCTGAGCCCAAACTACTCTTCTTGCCACTTAAACGTGTTAAATAATTAGTACATTTTATCGCCTTCAACTAACTTTCAAGAAAAGGACCACAAAAAAGGGAGTAATTATTTGACGCACAGGGAAATTGCTGGTAGGCTTTGGCGGACCTACGATTCTTCACTTAAAAAAAAAACAAAAAAACACAGCGATAATTATTTCGCACGACGCGAATTCTTAATTATACTCGAAATATTCACTTTGAAATTTAGCGAGAGCCTGTGTTGCCCAATATGCAGAAAGAAATCGACAACACAATACAAAAAAGAAAGAAATACGATTAACTCCTTTATACTACGGCAGAAGTCTTATTCGGACTGAAAAGGGTTAAATTTTCACACGGTCGCAAAATGCAATAAAAAAATATGCACACAAAAGGGAAAATGATAAAAAGGTAATCTTTTCTATCGTTTCTAAAGCCAGAACCTTTAATATACAAGAATAATACCAATTATAATACATCACAGGTCTAAAAGAAATGAGATCAGATACTGTGGGTGACCTCACACCTGACACCCGAATATAATTTCGTAGGGTGACCCTAAACACCGGACACCAGAATATAATATAGATGTCGTAGGGTGACCGTTAATAGGGCTCGCCAGAAAATTTGGGATACAGATCCCAGTGCAAGGGTTAAATAAACAAAGTCGAGTGCCGTTGGCCTAAATAATCAATGCTTTGAGGCTTGGGGATTAAAGAAACTGATGGTAGAAAAATAACTTTACTATATACAAAGGAAAATATTAATAGCATAAGTACATAAATGACAATTAAATAAAATGAGACACGAATTACCAAACAGGGTAAGGGGTGGGGGATACAAATGACTCGACGGGTACGAGAGTCGGAGAGAGGATGTACAGTGATTGCTTCGAGGGAAAGGGGAAAAGATTGTAAATAATGGGGAGACACGTAAAGCCTAATTGACTGGAGACTTGGATACGACAAGTAATTGGGGCGCTGCAAAGTTCCACTTGCAAGATTCCTTCTTCTTTAACCTCGCTGAGAAATGAGTGAGGGAGTATCCGAGACGAGAGAAAGTTGATACCCGAGTGAAAGATGCCTGCCCGTGTCTATTGTCGGTCTAGCGGGAATTCTGGCCTTAGGTACGAGCAGGGCCGGATAGAGATGACGCCGTTGGGACGCAAAGTAGGGCTTACGAGACTGTAAGTGGCTGATAACCATGCTTGGGCTGTATGGTACTAATTTCTCAAAGCTTTTCTCGAAGTATTTATACTACCTCTGGTGCGCGCCGATCAGACGGTGCGACGGCGAGAAAGGGAACCCAACACGGGTCACACAAGCGCGTGAAATTCTCGCTGACTTCTTGGGGCTGCCTGGGCGTACACGTGTATCTTCTTATGCGCCACAGGTAGACGTTGGGTTCTAGCGGGGGGGGAGGGGGAAGTAACCTTCTCTCTCTGACAGTATAGAGTGACGATATGCAGTTTCTATAGCAATGAAAATCCACCTTCCCACTACAGCGAGCACGCATGGGAGACTATCTGTCAGATTGGTCCATTAGATACAATCACTTGTTGACGACGTAGATGAAGTGCGTCCCTCAAGTCTACCCGCTGCAGTGTGAAGGTGGCTACTCTTTGCTATATTAACAGCAAATTCATGCTTAATTATTTATGTACGTAGTATTGTTAATAAACTCTTGATGCATTTTGAATGCGCCATTTATAGTCAAAATTCGTTAAAATAACTCAAAAAAGAGAAACTGAGTGGATAAACTAGAGTGGATAAACTAGAATAGAGCCAGAGAATTCACATTAGAATTCAACAAAAACTATATTGAAATTATAGGGCCACTTAACTTGTAAAATATAGCATATAGAGTTTGATGGTATGGGGTTAATAATGAGGGACCTAATCAGAGAATGCTAAACAATTCCATTAAATTATGTACTTTTTGACTGCAGATGACAAATTTTGGCACTGCTAGGATAGGATATCCACGTACCTACACTAACAAATTCTGAATGGACTTGTGAATTAACTTGTGTTAATGCAAACATTAACAGGCCAGCATCAGTGGCATTAACATATATACCGTATACTGGGTTTGGCAAAAGTTCTGTTACACTCGATTTTTATCTTTCGAGAGATTTACGTGAGTAATTAAAAAACTTCCTTGAGACAAACTTAAAGTTATACCTTTGAGCAAGTGTCAATCAAACGTCTTTTCCATTGTGCGCATTTGTATCAAGATTGTAAAAGTAAACAGAATCGAGATCTCTGCTCTCTTGCGCGCAGACCTTAAGAAGTCCAAGATCGCAAAGCTGCTGAATTAGGGCTGGATGACCATTCCACAGGGTCGCAGAGAGGCTCGAGAACTGGTATGACTTAAAAGTTCGATCTCGTTCCGACAGGCCTCTCGTTGTCAACAGTTTAACTATGATAGGGGCCTTTGAAACTCATAAGAATCTCAAACTGGAAGCGCTTGCGAAGAAGAACAACAATTTGGTGGCTATGGTGTTCAGGGCCTTAAAGGAGAACGGCGGCAAGAACTTGAGGTGGGTGGAAAGGCCTCTGCTTACCGACTGTATTCGAGAACAACGTCATGAGCACTGTCGTTGCCTCCTCAACGACTTGAAGAGACATGGAAATCGAATTCTCATTTTTTCTGAAAAAAATACTTCTCGTTCGATCCATTCATCTACAAGCAGAACGACCGCGCGGTAAGCTTCGTCCAGGATCTATCCGTGGTCCGCTACATGTCCACAAAGTATTTAGCATCCGGCCTCCATGATGATGCTCAGTGTCTGGGCCCCGACTAGCGAGAAAATGCGGCCGGTTCCATGCACACAGAGACAATTATATGTGCATCTTGGCCACGAAATTCCTGCCCTGGGGGCAATAGATCACGATGAAGGCACAGTAAACCTTTTAACAGGACGGTACCTTGGCCCATACGGCCAAGACCATGCATGAGTGGTTGGGGTCAAAATGAAGCTTCTGGTCGAAGGAATTTTGGCCATCGC
This sequence comes from Ceratothoa steindachneri, assembly GCA_963969495.1. Classification (NCBI taxonomy): domain Eukaryota; kingdom Metazoa; phylum Arthropoda; class Malacostraca; order Isopoda; family Cymothoidae; genus Ceratothoa; species Ceratothoa steindachneri. The sequence continues at coordinate 82,827,850 of OZ018329.1, read as the reverse complement.
AGTCACCCGACCTTAATCCTCTTGACTACAGGGTGTCAGCGCATGACGATGGCAAGGACTGCAAGGTCAGCGACAGCAACGTAGACGAGCTGAAGTCTTCCATAGACTGAGAAGGCCAATATGAAGAAGTAATTTGTCCTCAAAAAGGGTGCGGCTTTCAGTCCTTGCCTGGAGCGGGTCTTTGCTGAAATTTAAACACACATTTTTATTTATAACAATAAAAACATGTATAACTGCATCAAAATTATTATTGTGTCATTTGTTGAGAGCAGGCTAACGAGTGTAACAGGACCTTTGCAATACCAGGTACATAATATGACAAAATCATTTCCACAGGCATCTACGTAAAAGAGTTGGCATCAAACTAAATCTTGTGTTTTGGAACGGGTGCAAGAAGAGAGCACTGAATTCTCTATACTAGAGATACAAAAGGGCAAGATATGTGCAAATATAGCCCGAGCAGATTCTGTTAAACAGAAAAAACGCAACAACTAAAAGACAAGGGTCAATAAACTGGTCTCCTTAGGTAATTGCAGACCTGCCTTTGTAAAAGCAGCAGGTTATAAGATTCAGAATAAAACGGTATTGAAAAATCTTTCCATATTCTAGATACGCAAACAATCAAGGAATTCTTAACTTGGCTTATCTTGGAGAGCACTTCTTTTACACAGTAATCAAGAGTCATAAAAAGCAGGTATTGCTTAGACGGTATAGTGAAGATGGCATACACTGTAGAAAATTCATAGAGCAATGCACAAAATAATATCTGTAAAACAGGGACAGTTCAGCAACATTACAGCGAAGCTTTAGTAAGACCAAGCTTGAAGTGAGAACAAGGTTGTTGATGAGACGGTAGGCATCTGATTCAAATCTATCAAGGAGCGACATGAAATGAATGCTGCCCAAGGAATGTGAACAATATTCCCGACAAAGCCGAATGAGTCCTACATAGATACTGATATGCTTCTCAGAAAATAAATACATGTGATCTCTGATCAGTATAGTCAGATTTTTTCAGGCAAACTTAGCTAGGCCCTAATATGATCCTTCATTGTTATCAAACATTACTGAAAATTGATGGGGAGTAATAAATAAGAAACAAGTTTGTTTTGGAAAGATTATAACATATTAATTTTCGTCTAAAGCATTAGACAAGCCTTAGCAAGAATGAGAGCATGCAAAAAGGCAGGCTGAGAAAGAAAAGAGGATGATTTATAAAAATTAGAATTAAGAGGAGGCCTGATTGGAGAGTGCATGAGTAGGAAATAGAACAGAACATTGAACACCACCTTTAGATAGAGCATAAGAAGGTAGGGAGAAGGTAGTGGAGGCAAAGAGAGTGGTTGCTAATGAGTTTGTAATAAATATACAATCATTATGTGATTTTCTTTTCTAAGGATATTTTTTAAATCTAAGTTTAATTGTCAATAGATGGGATTTAAAAGTAAATTTTGCAGCATAAGACTAAAAAATCGCTTTCTTGATGTAATTATGAATTTTGGGTGGTTATTGAAATATTACTCCAGCCATCTCTACAAGGAGCTCGTCTACATATGTCTTGAAATTACTCATTTTGTCTCCACAATGTTTTCATTACAATGGAGAACACAATTTTCGGTTGAGTTAGATCTGTCATTTTTGCAAATAGTTAAGCCAAAAATATACACTTTGCGTTTTCGTTGGAGTGTTCAATATGTGGAAAATTTCGCTTCATACTCCACTAGTAGTAGGTCAGCATATTTACATTCCATATTCCTTGATACAGTTCCTTCATGAACTTAAAATCTTTGTAGAATCGTTCACCATTCTTATAGCTGACTTAACCAAGTTTTAACAGAAAGTTAGCAAAATGGCTATGGAGCAAATGCCCCTTAATTCTTCTGTTGGAACCGAGGGTTTTGTAGCTCTCAAATAGTTTTCGGACAATTTCGATGTGATTCTTTGCTCGTGTGTTTCCAAGAAAGTTACGGACAAGTTCTTTGAATGATAACCTTCAATGCCGCGACGGCTTCAGGTTGCTTTCTGTCGTCTCCGAATTGGACACACTCGCGCGACGCAGCGCCATTTAATTGAGCGTTCGCCTGCCCCTCACTGTGACGACTGTGTTGTCCTCCACTCTGTTCGGCACATTCTTGTCCACTGTCCCAGTCTAGGTGATCTACGCGCATGTTACCTGTCCCGGTAACGGGACGAGCGGGATCGCTACCGCTTGTCCTTTATAATCAGGACGGGTTCGTACACACAGACTTGTGGACTATACGACTTTTTGGAGGAAACTGGCCTCCTCCATTTTATTTAACTGTTGTAGGTCGCATGTTCCTGTGTCGGGGAAAGGCAGGCCTACCCCCGAAGCCGGAGTCCACTTCCTTGTTGCCTCTTTGCTTTTTTGGGCCTTTGTTTGGTTGTCTTTATCGTTGTTATTTATTATTTATATATTGTTATTTGTTTTTTAATATAGTCTAGTAGTAGGCTTTGCTGAAGTACGGCGACTTATGTCTCAAGTAGGAAGTTGCCAGATGGGCTCCAAAATTAAAAATAATTGAAGGATAACCTTCATTCTTTTGGATTTCTGACGTTGATGAGCTGCTGAATCTGTGGACCATCAAACAAACCGACGTTGAGTTTTTTAATTGACGAGCCATAAAATGAAAAAAAATGAACTATTTGAAGCAGTCACCTTCAGTTGGAAATGTTTTAACGAATAACTTCATGAGACCCTGTTTTATGTGCAGAGGGGGAAATATAATTTTCCTTATGTCAAGAGTGGCTATGGAATAATATTTAAGTAACCAAGTTTGAAGTCAAATCTTAGAAGACAATTCCCCTCTACTCAATGATCCTTATGGATCCATTTTCCTCACGAACACTAACTGAAGGCCGAACTGGTGCTGCACTATATAAATGGCCATAGTGGTAAAGGACACACTTTAAACTCCGTATTGAGCTATCAATGATCAGTCTTCATTCCGTTAAGTTGTTCATCAGAATGCCCAATTGGTCCAGTACACCATATTTGTTATATTAATACACAAAGCTACTGTCGATTTGAAAGTTCTGCAGAAATGCTTTTCTCGGCATCAAAATTTGGATACATCTGCTTCTTTTTCAAGCAGGAATTTCTCATTCATTTTTGATGCTAAGAGTATTAAAGTCTTTTTTATACTCCTAAATTTCCTGGCAAAGCATTCAACTCATGCTAATCAAATCCCTTACGAGCTGAGTGAACTTTGATTTTAAAATCTGTAACAAAAGTAACAAGCTGTACAATGATCTTTTGGTTCTCGCCAAACCATAGGAATAACAAATGCAAACTTATGACTTGTTTACTTGGTTCACATGAATATAATCTGTCGATACTGCCCTGCGTTCCATGTGATGGCCAAAAAACTTGTCTTGATCACCAAACTTTGCTTTAAAATATGGAAAATAGGCTTTCCTGACAAAGGCTTGACAGATATAACAAAAGGAGTTATGGCTGTTTATGTACTTACTACGATGAGTAGCAGAGCCTGATATAATATGAAAGAAAGGAAATAAGTATGTGAAGAAAAAATAGGTTGAACTGTCATAACCTTATAAAAACGAGAAAAAAAGCTTACATAAAGTTTACTAACCTCTTGTAGGCAGACTTTTCTGTATTATTTGCAGAATATGATAGTATTCACCTATATAGAGAGACATAGAACCTCTCATCGCAGTGTCTCACATGTAACTGAGCAGAAAAGTTACAAGATATTGACAATTGTTAATAGGGTCTCTTCTACGAGTCGCGGGAAAAGAATTAATAAAAATAGTGTTTTTAGCTTTTTTTCTTTCAATAATTATGATTAGGAATTAAAAGATAATAAATTAATAAAAACGATCAGTTGACCAATCCATTACTTACGGAAAACAATACAACTTGACATTATAGAAGATAACTGAATGTTGTTTTGAAAGCAGTATTTTTATACGTTTCACTTATCTCCCATTTATAATGCATGGTTGCCCAACTAATAAATTCCATCTGTCTCATGTTGTCACTTATTGTTTTTATTTAACTACTGGACTGAAAAAGAAAGTAATTTGACCAAATCTTACTACTGACTTTCATTTTTGTTTGAAAGAGGTTGGTATATTTGTTTTGAAATTTATATAGGTAATTATTTTTATTTTATTTTCATATTTTAGGCTTTCTGTTTGCGAAATCTGTTATTGAGATGTTTTATACTACTTTTGTCAATATTTCTTAATCAATTAACTCTATTGTTTTCGTGAATTTATTTTGATGTTTCCATTTGCTTGTTATTTTATGCTTGATTTAATTTGTGGCTTGATAAGAAATAAAGTGATTAAACTGAAGATTTACACGTTAATCAGTGAAATTAAATCTGGTTTTGAAGTCATTTATCATTACTCCATCCTTAAAGCAAGAAATGTGGACCAAGGGGGAAATACTTGTTTGATTTTAACTGAAGTACATTTTAAAAGTAATCTATGTTGAGACCTAAGAGAGAGAGAAAGAGGAAGATACACGCCGCCTTGCACTTCAAGAAGAGAGTGAGAGAAAACAGACACCTGGGTGACCCTTTTTGTCTGCACTAATGGAGATGCGAAATTATGAGACGCTGCGGTGACCTGAAATGCCACCATCACAAGAAGCTGCGACAAGTTCGAGAGTCAAGAAGGTCCCATTTGAAGTCGGACATAGTTCGCCTCACCGACTTAGGAACGTTCCCGCGCTCGAACTAAAAAGCCGAAATTATTCTCGCCTACCGATGTGTCTGACCCTAGAACCTCGTCCCCCTTCGAACAGAGGAAAGAGAGAACCCCATTCGACCCCTATAAATCCTCCGGTGCCAGAGTTGAAAGTGAGTATCCACCACCCGCCCTGCCCCGTCCGTATCCGCAGTCTGCACTTCCCCGTTCGTACCCTCTATTGGCGTCCTGTTGGACTTACACAATTCTCGCAAAACCCCCCAAGCTCCTAGTATTCTTGGTAATTCAGGTGAGTCTACCTCGATCCGCTTCCTCTCGCTCCTCGAACGCAGCGTGCTTAGTCTCGATTCGTGTTATTCGAAAGACTGATTTAAGTTCACCCCGTAATAGTCATTGTCAAGAGACTATTGTTTGAACATTACGCCAAGGCAAGGATTACTCCCTAGGACCAAATATTCGAGGGAACAGAAACGCGCAACTCTCCTGTGCAAGCGGTATCTCTATGCCTCTCCCAAGTGCAAAGCTTCATCATCGGCTTAGTATACGCTCAAGGTCATTCGAGCGTCCCTTGGTCAATATTGTTCGTTTGTTTGTACGGTGACCGTGCTAACTAAGTCTTCCCCCCCTTTTAACCATTGCGACTCGTCTACATCTAGTGTGTGTATAGCTCGGTTTTAAACTCTTTTAATCTTGTAAAATAATATTAATTTGCATATTAGTAAAGTTTTTTTTGTATCCGTTTTACTGTTGTCCCGGAACCTCGAAGATAGTCGACTGTGGCAAACCTAAATTCAGTAATTTGCACTGTGCCCATATTATAAATCTACCACGCACTCGTAAACGAAGAAAAGTTTAACTTAACACTATTCTACGACCTCTGATTTAAACTGGTATCAGGTTTATGGGGTTAATTTTGGTCAATCATTTAATTTAATTTTGAATCATCTACTGGTTACCCTTGGTTAGAATTGTTAATTGTTAGCTAATCTTGGTTCAGGTTCTGGAGTTTGAAAGGTGAGAAATACCTATTTTGCATACCTATTTGCGAATTGTATTTGTTCCAGTTCCTATTTATTTGGGGGGAAGTGAATTGATTGTCGAGTGATCGTGTTTAAATATTAATTTTATTTCCCCCTGGAATTGAATAGTTGTATCCCAAGGCCTCCTCTCGTGCTGTAAGTTGAAGGTATACAAAATATTATTATTCTTCGTATTGCTCTGCTAGGAGTACTGCATCTCTCGTCTCAATTAGAGCGAAAACTCGACCGCAAAAGCTCTCCTTCGAGTGTTTCGCCCCCACTTTTGTTGTTCTTGTTTTAGTTGGTTAGCAAAACCATTCGCGCTCCCGTTTGTTGGTAAAGGAAACCTTTATTTCATCATATTTATTGTCGTGCATTAATTTAATTTTTCTTGTTGTGCCCATAGCGTAAACTAGCAGCATGTAGCCGTTTGAAATTTTCAAGGCCCAAGGTGAGTCACTCGGACTCAGTGGAAAAGATCTGATCGCCTACATCCAGGAGGAAGAAAGAAGATAAAGAGCCGAAAGATGACATAAATAAGAAAAGGAACGAGAATAAAGAGAAAAGATTCGCTCTCACGAATTGGAAATGAACAGAGCGAGAAACAAGACACTCTCCATAAACTCTTCGAGTGTTAGGCCAGACACACTGCAGTTTGTGACCATAAAACCCCGTATTCAAAGAAGGCGAATACCTTGGGTCTTATCTCACCCACGTCTAAAACATCTTTCAGGTGAACCAGTGGGACATCAAGACGGACAGCGTAGCACAATTATTGCGCCTGTTGAGCTCTCAACTTTGGGACATTTTAAATCTCCCTCCCATCAGAGGCAATAATTGATTACTCACTCGCCGATTACAACATGACTCCGATTTCTGAAGCTCAACAGTTCATGATATATATATAAAAAAAAATATATACATATATATATATATATATATATATATATATATATATATATATATATACATATTTATATATATATATATATATATATATATATATATATATATATATATATATTTATATATATATATATATATATATATATATATATATATATATATATATATATATATATATATATATATAAAAATATACATATATATAAATATTTATATATATATATATATGTAGAAAAATGGCTACATTAAGCATCCTGGAGGAGTATAGGTACATTAAAGCCCCCCCCCCTCTTCATGAGAAGAAGCGTGGGAAAGGTAGCCGGCGAAACTGCTTACCATGCGTGATCTCCCCGCCGCTGAGGGCAGTTGGAGCTAACATCTGTTTTAAGGCGACCACCTACGGTCCTTAAACGACGCTCTAACGATCCAATTACCTACGAGACCCATAAACCCGTGGTTATGGAAAAAAAAGCGGTGTGAGTCAGAAGGCACGCCAAGTAGCGGTGCGGTTGCGAGCCTCTTATTTGCGAGCTGACTTGGGCACCCCAGTGCCACCTCAGGAATTCTCGCTCTCCCCAGATGCTAACTCACCATTCATCCCCCCCCTTTGCCACTGTGGCCTGGTCACTTCCCCCTTTAGATGGGGCTGCAACCCGCCTATAAATAAGCCCCGCAAAGAAAGAGAAGAGGATTATCAGAAGTCGATACGCCAAAGGAGGATTACTTCGTAAAGATCGATGCATCGGCCAGACAAAAAGATTATCAGAAGTCGATACGCCAGAGGAGGATTAGTTCGTGAAGATCGATCCATCGGCCAGACAAGAAGATTATTAGTAGTCGATTCGCCAGAAGAAAGATTAGTTCGTGAAGTTCGATCTTTCAGCCAGACAAGAAGATTAGAAGTCGATACGCCAGAAGAAGGGTTAGTTCGTGAAGATCGATCCTTCAGCCATACAAGACAATTTCCATGAGAAACGATAGGATCAGATTGAGAAAATCGATCCCCCCTTTCAGGGCCGTATTAACCTAAATAGTCAAGCTTTATATCGGTGCTATACCGAAGAAGCCTTTGCAGTCTGCAAAGAAGTCCTACTGGAGAAAAGCAAAGCCGCTCATACTCGAGCGACTCTCACATCTCAAGCTCCGTAAGAGTGAAAGGAGAAGAACCCAGCCCCAACGAGCTCCCGTTCTTTAATTACGTTGAAGAATCAGCCCCCGTCACAGGCGACAAGCAATCCCTAAACGAAAATTCAACCAGCGGCCACAACACTACAAAGCGAGAGATAAGTCCTCCAGCGACATCCGGCAATCCCTAATACCTACCTGTAAGTTCAAAATAACATTTATATCTCTATTGCGATAGTAGAAGTTTAGTACGTCCCAAGTTTTAAAGTAGAGTAGAAACCATTGTTCTTGAACCTAGGTCATATGTGTTTGTAGGACGAGAGTACGTTAATTTAATGTTTAACGCTAATCAAATAGAGTCGCGAAAAAAATACTAATCGGCAATTGGTATGTTTACGGGAAGCCTATTTGTTTAGTTTTTGTCATTGAAAGATCTTTGATGCCAAAGATAGAAATGTGGTAACTGTTGGTTTGTAATAGTTAAGTGTTTCGTTTAAAATACATGTTATTTTGGTAGATTCTGGTGTTTCCTCTTATCCTTATGTGTTTAAAAATAGCTCTTCCTTAAGAACAAAACCACTGAATAGCACTCTTAGAACAAAGTCTACTTCATCATAGAAGTAACTCACGCCCCTTAAAGCATACCACTACTAAAAGGGTGTCAAAGAGTATAGCGATCAAAACCAAGGGTCATTCTACGACATATTATAAAAGTGGTGTCAGGTCTAGAGGTTTTATATTAGAAAGAACCCAGCAGTGTCTATTTAAGGAAGAGCTAACACATAAAAGGAACACCAGGAATAATAGAATATTTGACGAGTGGGAAATTGGTAAAGTTGGAGGTGGATACCATCTAAAGGTAATTGTTAGGCCAAGTGGTAAGTTTCGGTGGTGGGGTAGGTTAGGCTTGATTAAAAACAAGGTAGATGACTGACATAAGCGCGATGGCATTGTTTGACCTTTATCGGAAGCAAGTTCAAAGCCTCGGAAAAGAACCGAGCTGAACTCGTTTATTCAGGAGAAAGAGAGAAACGAAAGAGAATAAAGAAGAGAGGAACGTAAAATGAAAATGAAAGCTGATGAAAGAAGAGAAAAGGCGAAAATGAAAGCTGATGAAAGAAGAGAAAAGACGAAAATGGAAGCTGATGAAAAAAGAGAAAAGGCGAAAATGGAAGCTGATGAAAGAAGAGAAAAGACGAAAATAAAAGCTGATTATAGAGAGAAGATAAGGGCCCACGAAAGAGCTCTTAGCAAAGACGAGTTAGAGGTGCAGTCAGTGTCATCCAGAACAGGAGTGTTACCAGCGGCCAGCATGAAACTCCCGGAGTACAGGGACGATGAAGATTTATGGTTATATCTCTCCCATTTTGAGAAAATATTTGAAGTCAATAATTGGGACCTAGAAGAAGATGGGGTCGCCAGACTGTTACCGCTACTCAATCGTAGGATTAGAGAGATATTCGTATCTTTGCCCTCAGAAGCGACTGTGGACTATTCCACTCTCAAAGCCGAACTTCTCTCAGCAACAAACCTTAACCCGGAAGAATATAGGATGAAGTTCAGGCAGTCTCGTATAAGACCTGGACAAATATACAAACATTTTGGCTTTGAGCTTCGTCGAAGCCTACAGTTTTGGATGGAGTCAGAAGGAGTAGAAAACAAAGTCGCTGCGGTCGTCGACTTCATGCTTAGAGATCAGTTACTAAGTACACTACCCCAGGAAATCCGTGCATTCGTTAAGGACCGAAAAGTTTCTACCTTCAACGAGTGTCTGGACGAGGCTGACCTCCACGCGGTAAATCATCGGTTATATCCGAAGGAGTACAAGAAAGAGAAGGCTCCCTCCCTAAAGAAAAATGAACCGCCACCCAGGCATTTGCAGAAGAAGCCCTTTAAGTTCTCAGTAGCAAAAGGAACTTATAAGCCAAATTTTTGAGGAGAAAAAAATTAAAAAGAAGTTAGGATTTCACAAGGATCATACCCTAATACCGGCACATATCCCAGGAAGCCCGTCACTTGTTATACCTGCGGAATAATAGGTCACCTGAGTTTCCAGTACCCACAGAACTCCCGACTGAGGGAGACCTCGAGACAACAGGTGTAAAACCTGACTGCCGCGATCCCAGCAAGACAAGCTGATTCGTCCTACGTCCCCGCGCCAACATCCGGAGGGCCCCAGCAACAGGTAAACTTTTTATTCAACAAAAGTTCGCCAGGCGGCCTACAATTTGAAAAGGGCACTGTTAATGGGTGCCGAGTATCTACTTTAGTCAGAGACACCGGATGTACGTGCATAGTGGTATCCGACAAGTTGCTGCCCCCAGTAAACCCTAACCATAAGAAATTCGCAATCGTCCACGACTTTTTAGGACGCGACAATCGATTCCCCGTCGTGAGATGTCATATACAATGCAGATATTTCACCGGTTGGACGGACGTGGTAGTAGCCCCGATTAAGTTCTGCGCAGTACTAATCGGACAAAACCCCCTAATTCCCCAGCAAGAAGTGGCCCAACAAGTAGTCACCCAGGCACAAGAAACCCAGAGGAAAGAGCAACCTGCTAAGTTGACCCCGAGGATTACCCTCAAAGACAATGGGTTCAAATTGACTTTCTTTGCCAGTGCTCAGAAGGAATGCCCCACTCTTAAACCTCTATGGGAGAAAGCTATTAAAGGTGAAATTCTCCAAGTGAAAGGAAAGAAGCCTATCCAGTATATCGTAGAAGACTCACTTCTCTACCGTACTATCAGCGAGGAGGATAAGGAGAAAAAGAAAGCACTGTGTGTACCTCAAGAATACACGCGAAGAATTTTGAATACCGCGCATGATGGAATATTAGCTGGACACTTTGGGCACAACAAAACGGCGCAGCAGATATTCCGACACTTTTATTGGCCCCAGGCCGCAAGGGAAATTGTGGCCTATTGCCGATCATGTGACGTGTGTCAGAAGGATCCCTCCAGAGGACGGGTACCTCTCGCTCCCTTACTAAAGGTGCCCGTTATAACCAAACCATTCTTTCGAGTGGCTATTGATTTGGTGGGAACAATTCACCCCCCTTCAAGTGGAGGACACTCCTACATCCTCACCCTAGTGGATTGTGCCATCCGGTTGACAGATGCCGTGGCCCTACGAAGGATTGACACTATTTCCTGCGCGGAAGCATTAATTTTAATTTTTGCACGAGTAGGCCTGCCTACAGAAATTCTATCGGATAGAAGGCGCCAATTCACCTCAGAATTGATAGAGTATTTTAATAAACTACTGTTAGTCAAGCCAATTTTTACGAGTCCATTTCATCCATCCACTAACGGAATCTGCGAAAAATTAAACGGGACAATCAAAAATATATTGAAGAAGTTGTGTCAAAACAACCCTACACAGTGGCACAGATACCTGCCTGCAGCCCTTTTCGCCTCCTGAGAAATACCTCATCGGACGTTGGGATTCTCGCCCTTTGAGCTATTATACGGGAGGAATGTGCCAGGTCCTATGAGTATTCTTAAGGAATTATTTTCCAACGCGAAGCTCGAACAAGAAATCAAATCGTCTTACGCCTACGTGATGGATATGCGTAAGCGCCTAGAATACTGCTCTGGCTTAGCTCGAGAGAACGCCGAGAAAAATTTAGCCAAATACCGGGACTACTTCGATATGAAAGCAAAGGCTCGAAAATTAAAGTCAGGAGATGAAGTCTTATTATTACTCCCGACCGAAAATAATAAGTTATGGGCCCAGTGCAAGGGACCGTTTGAAGTAATCGAGGCACGGGGTCCAGTCGATTACTTGATAGATACCCCAACAGGGCGAAGAACCTATCCCATAGCTTATGTCATTAGGAAACTGTTGAGTAGAGAAAAAGCCTACGCTACTATCGAAATCGAAGCTTTCGCCATAATATGGTCCATAGGTAAATTCAAATATTATCTAATAGGGCGTGAGTTTAAGTTGGAATGCGACCATAAACCGTTGTCATACTTAAGTAAAAATAAGAGTAAGAATGGAAGACTCCTGAGATGGAGTTTACTCTTGATGGAGAACCAGTACTCCATTCACTATATAAAAGGGTCCAACAATTGTATGGCCGACTCGTTAAGTCGGAACCCTGTCGACGATTAAGGAGCAGCCCAACTATTGTATTATAGCAAAGTTAAGTGTAAATCAGTAGAATTGTAAGGAAGTAGGGGCAAGTAATCCTCTAGTGGTAGGGAAAAAGATCCGAAGTTGGCACAGTAATATAGGAATTAATGTAAGGTCAGGTGAAATGTTATCGAGGCATTCCCGAGTGAATCTAGAATTTATTGTAAAATATAATGGTCCGTAAGTTACCCATGTATATTATTGTAAGCGTCGGATTGGAACCCCCCCTCCTCCCGTTAATTTCTTAAGGAGGAAGGGAAATGTAGAGAAATGGCTACATTAAGCATCCTGGAGGAGTATAGGTACATTAAAGCCCCCCCCCCCCCTTCATGAGGAGAAGCGTGGGAAAGGTAGCCGGTGAAACTGCTTACCATGCGTGATCTCCCCGCCGCTGTGGGCAGTTGGAGCTAACATCTGTTTTGAGGCGACCACCTAAGGTCCTTAAACGACGCTCTAACGATCCAATTACCTACGAGACCCATAAACCCGTGGTTATGGAAAAAAAGCGGTGCGAGTCAGAAGGCATGCCAAGTAGCGGTGCGGTTGCGAGCCTCTTATTTGCGAGCTGACTTGGGCACCCCAGTGCCACCTCAGGAATTCTCGCTCTCCCCAGATGCTAACTCACCATTCACCCCCCCCTACTTTGCCGCTGTGGCCTGGTCACTTCCCCCTTTAGATGGGGCTGCAATCCACCTATAAATAAGCCCCGCAAAGAAAGAGAAGAGTATTATCAGAAGTCGATACGCCAGAGGAGGATTAGTTCGTGAAGATCGATCCATCGGCCAGACAAGAAGATTATCGGGAGTCGATACGCCAGAGGAGGATTAGTTCGTGAAGATCGATCCATCGGCCAGACAAGAAGATTATTAGTAGTCGATTCGCCAGAAGAAAGATTAGTTCGTGAAGATCTATCTTTCAGCCAGACAAGAAGATTAGAAGTCGATACGCCAGAAAAAGGGTTAGTTCGTGAAGATCGATCCTTCAGCCAGACAAGACTATTTCCGTGAGAAACGATAGGATTAGATTTAGAAAATCGATCCCCCCTTCCAGGGCCGTATTAACCTAAATAGTCAAGCTTTATATCGGTGCCATACCGAAAAAGCCTTTGCAGTCTGCAAAGAAGTCGGACTGAAGAAAAGCAAAACCGCTCACACTCGAGCGACTCGCACATCTCAAGTTCCGTAAGAGTGAGAGGAGAAGAACCCAGCCCCAACGAGCTCTTGTTCTTTAATTACGTTGAAGAATCAGCCCCCGACACAGGCGACAAGCAATCCCTCTACGAAAATTCAACCAGCGGCCACAACACTGCAAAGCAAGAGATGAGTCCTCCAGCGACATCCGGCAATCCCTAATACTTACTTGTTAGTTCAAAATAACATTTATATCTCTATTGCTATAGTAGAAGTTTATTGAGTCCCAAGTTTTAAAGGAGAGTAGAAACCATTGTTCTTGAACCTAGGTCATATGTGTTTGTAGACGAGAGTACGTTAATTTAATGTTTAACGCTAATCAAATAGAGTCGCGAAAAAAATACTAATCGGCAATTGGTATGTTTACGGGAAGCCTATTTGTTTAGTTTTTGTCATTGAAAGATCTTTGATGCCAAAGATAGAAATGTGGTAACTGTTGGTTTGTAATAGTTAAGTGTTTTGTTTAAAATACATGTTTATTTTGGTAGATTCTGGTGTTTCCTCTTATCCTTATGTGTTTAAAAATAGCTCTTCCTTAAGAACAAAACCACTGAATAGCACTCTTAGAACAAAGTCTACTTCATCATAGAAGTAACTCACGCCCCTTAAAGCATACCACTACTAAAAGGGTGTCAAAGAGTATAGTGATCAAAACCAAGGGTCATTCTATGACAATATATATATATATATATATATATATATATATATATATATATATATATATATATATATATATATGGTTAATATAACGATAAACTATCCCTTTCCACCAAACTCGTACTTTTAAGCTTAGAATGTCTCATCCATCGACACGCGACCACTCGGCATGTCGGAATAATAATGACTTTTTATCTTTGGATTAGGAGCATTCTATTATAGTCGCTCATAATTTGATTCTGTAATTTAAAGCCATCATTCTTTCATTTATTTTTCAATGTCTATAGGTCGGTAACTTTTAAAATCCCCTTTGTTGCATCTCCGAGGGATGTTGCCTCAAAGTTCAGCCCACTCTTCATCTCAGTGTTTAAACTGTTGTCATTCCTGAGTTTTTTCTGTCTTGGCAGCATTGGGTTTGCGCTTCGCTTCTTCTTTTATAATTTAATTGCCATTCACTTTTCTCTATCTTGATTGCAGAAACCGTATATTTGCAGACTGTATAACCTTATAGTACTAGAGACAGAGAAGTTGGAGGTGACTAAGCACATAAGGCAAATTTTTTAACGTCAAACAAATAAACAGGGGGAGATATAAAGATTCAAGAAATACACAATAAAGGCAATCAATACTGGATACAAGAAAAACGCAATGGGAAATCAGAAGACAGGGGTTCGATTTAGGGCCTGGAAAATTAAATTTTCTCATTTTGGATTGACTTCATTGTGTGTCCTTGCAATCCTTGAACAGTCTATTTTCCTTTTTCACTTTTCTCAAGTGAGTATATATATATATATATATATATATATATATATATATATATATATATATATATATATATATATATATATATATATATATATATATATATATATATATATATATATATATATATATATAATGTGTGCGGTGGGTAATTTGTCGCCTAACTTCATTTATTGATTTCATTTTATTTATACATTTATTGATCGCCGTTAGCTTCAACCACCCTATTCAGGCGGCGTCAGAACATGCTGCAGGCCTTCTCAACGTCCCTCCTGTTTAACTGGATAAAAATGTTGTGGTCCTGGACCTAAAATCCACCTTAGTTGGGCACGGCGACGTGTTAGCCTCTCTCATCCTCGCCACACTCATAAAAATAGTCTATAGCATTGCATTCTTGGGAGTTAGGAAGCCAAAAGTTCGAAGTGATGTTGCCAAAGTAATTGTCTGAGAGCCAAAACTGGGTTCTTTTGCTTGTGGGGCATGGTGCTTAGGTTTGCTGCTTCACCGTGGTCCTTTCTACACTTGTGTTTATATTTTGCGACAGAAAATGTCCTTTTCTCATATTATATGAATAGGAGGGGATGTCCTCATTCACTAACTACCTGATGATGGACAGATAATGACTTGTTCCTTGTTATGGAGCTCATTGACTTCCTGGGATCGTCGACAATGACGGCTTGGATCTCCATTACATCCTTTTCCCCCATCCCTCGATTCCTATCCAAGCATTCCGATATCGTCGCATACAAAGCGCTCGGCCGAATTCTAGCAGCACTTCTTGCTTTTCGTATGTTTGTAAAAATTAGTTCAGCTAGGGTATTGCTTCCTTCTCAGGTGGTGTACACCTGAGTCTACTATGATAGCAAAAAGAGAGAACTGACACCAGACAACATGCATCCACGAGAGTTGCCAAACGGAAACAAATTTCACACACAACATACACACACACACACATACATATATATATATATATATATATATATATATATATATATATATATATATATATATATATATATATATATATATATATATGTGTGTGTGTGTGTTTGTGTGTGTATGTGTGTGTATGTGAGGGGGAAATTTGTTTTCGTTTGGCAACTCTCGCGGATGCAATAATTGCCAAAAATCCCACAGGAAAATGAAAGGCTGATTCCAAGTACTTTCGAACTTGTTTAGTTTATTGGAATCTGCCTTTCATTTTCCTGTGGGATTTTTTGCAATTAATGCTCTACACACGCGCTACTTTGTGAGTTTCCCATATCCATATATATATATATGTACCCTTGGTCAGAAGTATTAAGCACCGGGAATTGTTTATATAATATAATTTGTCATTTGTGGTAAATGATTTCTGTATATACTTATATATTGTTTTATTTTGAATCATTCTAATACTTAGTTGGCTCCCCTTTTACTATAATTTACCTCTATTGTTCTTTGTGGCATGGTTTTCACCCCACTTTTACAAATTCTAACATCCTTACCCACTCTGTTTTCCTATTTTCAATCACTTTTTAATTTGAGCTGTGGTATTTCTTATTAGATTTACAAATACTCTACACAATTATTTTATTGGATTAATTTTGTGCTCTGTTGTTGTCATTCTATATAGGTGATTCCTATTTTTCCAAGCTAGGGCGTGGTTGGATTTAACACCAGAACTGTTGAAAATCTTATAAAATAGTTATTGAATGCCTCTGCCTTTGAAAAGTGCCATACTAAAGCAGTTCTTATTATTGACATGAATATATTCTGGTAAACTATATTCCTATCGACATTTAGGACTTGATCTACAGCAGGGCATAAGAGAAAACACCTGGGGAAACGATTGAATTTTAATTAATTAATCTCATTGAAACATAATGATAATAATAAATAAATTTTGGTATAACTTAATTTAAAATTAAAATATATTTAGATTTTGGGTTTCAAACAATGGTTAAATATATTTCATACTCTTGCATTTAATGCCATCTCTTTCGGTAAATTCCAAGCGAAACCTCCTCTCCCAAATAAAATTAACACAAAAAACTTATTCCACTATTTTTTTTTTAAGCAACTAGCCGCTCAAGAAAAAAATATTAACATAACCCCCCTCCCTGTCCCATATTTCATTTATTAAGTACAAAATTAATTTTAACTCATAGGCCCCACCATTCAATGACAACCGATTGATCATGAAGAAATTTGGATGGTTTTAGGCGACAAAACTAATTGTCTGTAATAAAATTCCCGCCACTGTACAAATGACTATAAAATAAAACCAAGATCATTAATCTGAGAATTATAGATTAATTACATGAAATCTTTAATGAAAGGTAGCTCTTGATCTAAAACTCGTACGACGAGAATGACGCTTGCCTAGTCATTTGTTTTTTTTCTACAAGCACCAAGGCAATTTTCCAAAAAGAGTATATTCACTGAAGGATGAAAACTTCGCAAGCCACTGAAATATAAAAAAATAACAGATTCAATATATGTTTATATTCATAACTGGATAAAATTCAATATAAATTATTACTAATAAATCATACGCCCCCAAATTAAACCATATTATTTCATCTTAACGTTGAAACTTGGAATTAACGCAATTTGTCAATAATTTTTGAAAATACTGATTGTCAAGAGACTACGCGATCAGTAATTTATAGACCGATGATATTCAGATTGATGCGATGAATCTATAGATTCTGACCAAGAATTAGGTTTATTAAACAAAGCTTATTATAGGATAAAAATGGCTTTCTATGAAAATGCTATTGTTAGACAAAATTAGATTATAGAACTCGACAATCAGCCGCTGAGAGGCAAGATTAATATAATTATTCGATAGAAGTGTGAGATACTATGCATAGTAAGAGAGCAAATAGTCCATGTTTCTTCCTCGGCACTCACAAGCTATTTTCAAATGTGTCGTCTTCTAACTTGTTTATCACCTATGTGGCCGTAGGAAACATAATTTAATTCCAATTTTTGGTGGTTTCCATTATTCGGACGAATTTCAAAATTAGACAAAGAGCGATTTTCAGATTTATTGGATTTTTCAAAGATAGGATTTTAAATTGAAAATTGTGATAAGTTTTGAAGGTGTAAATAGAGTCACACAAGTCACTTTTTAGATGCAGAATTGGAATTTTCTCTTTTTCTTCGATATTGGTTCCTAAAAGAGTAAAATTAAGAGTTAAATAAATGCAGGAACAAGACAGGGTTTAAAAATATAAAAGTATGTATAGCAGGGGAAGAGAGGCATAAAAGTTAAAAGGACTGCTTTAAATGAGTCAAACTAACAGGAAGAGAAAATCAAAGAAGAAAAATGGAAAAAACAGAAGGTGGAGAATTATAAAATTTGATAATGACACCAAAAGGTATCGGCAAGCGAGCAAAAAAGGGAAACAAATTCTTAGAATAAGAGGCTCGAGCCTGAGATGAACTGTACGGTTAAGAAAGAGACCATAGACCTCCAGAAGACTGACGTAAGAGATGTAAAAATCTAAACATCCAAAAGCAAAGTCTTACTGCGATAGGACTTATTTGATGGGGCGTCATAAACGTATTACGTAGGTGTATGATGTTTTTACAGGGGGGGGGGGAATAGACGAGCGGATATTAATACATTTCGGTTTGAAAAAAATTGTTGCCTTCTAAAAAGTAGCCAGATAATAGCCTTATTTTCCTGTTGACCTCCCTGAATGAAATGAAGTTACAATAGAAATTAGATCAAATATTTAGATAATATAATTTAAATATTTTTTGTATGATTACATTATCAATAGTGATATTTGATTTAATAATAAGTATGCACGGTTACAATATCTTATTCGCAGCGTTCAATGAAATGTTTGATGATAATGGAGATACTACGATAAAATACTAAAAGTAGGCACTTACTTACCCACTTACATAACAGGTTAAAATCAAATTAAAAAAGTGTAGAGAAGAAAGTCTAAGATGTACACTTATTGGGGCTCTCAATAAGCGAAAGAAGTGAAAGTTAGCTCTTTATAATCTAATAGCATTCTGAATTAAAAGCGAAAACACCTCCCTCCAAATATATAAAAAGGCTTATCCTCGACTACTTCAAGCCCCAAGAGGGGAAGGGAGGGTCGTTAGGTATTGCTGAAGGATAGTGGAGATACTCCAGCTTGCAGCCACAGAGGAGGAAGTGGAACCTGCAACGTCACCAACACGAGACGTCCATGAGTGCTTCCATAAAATAGAAGGGTTAGCTACGTACCTAAGATCTTAGCCGTAAAACCAAAATCTTTCAGGGACAAAGAATAAAATACAAACATAAATGCCTAACGCAAATACAAGACGAAAAAAAACATTAAGATTCGTGTTAAATTGACAAAAAAGATGGTAGACAGAAGAAAGCACACTACAACAGATGAAAATATAATTTTGACCAAGGAATTATAACAAAAAATGATATGAAAGTTTAATCGATACATATGCGTATCTAGCCTATCCTATGAGGTATGAACAAATCTGTGTATCTAAGGTAAAAAGGATCGTGCATCATAACTAATCGCTGCCCCTTGTACAATTTCACTTACTCTGATATCTGTAAAAAAGAAAAATGGCACATAAGTGAAAAACTAAATGGCTTGCGCATTGCTACTATACAAATAATAATCAATATACATATGACTTATTTAAAAATATAAAATTTGAGACAATTTTCTTTCAATAATTCTAAGTATACACAATCAAATTTATTTTCAAAATAATCTCCAACACAATATCGACTAGATCGCTGCTCTATGCTCAATTCTGGGTTACGAAAGAACATTTGTAGCTTTGGTTCCCGAAAAAATTATAAATACATATAAATTCAGGAATGAATGGCTAGAGTTCAAACAAAATAATTAAATTTTAAAGACTCGAGCAAAATGTTTCAAATCTAATTGCAAAATAAATTACCGTCATCGAGGTAATCGTGGTTTACTGCGCAGGAGTTTGCTAGTTTTCCTTCCCAGGATTTAAAAGAATAAGAATGGGTGGCATTGATAGTTTATTTCAATCTGGCCACACAATTCTCTTAAGAATAGGGGGAATATAATGATGAAAAAAGGTGGACGAAAGAAGTGAAAGAAGCATTTGAAAGGAAACGTTTTTCAATGATAAATCTGTGGCAGTAGTAAAATAATGGAAAAATGGCTTAGTCTTGGGATGAGTACAAAGTAAATAAAGTTAGACGATATAAACTTGAGCACCTCCTGACTTAGCTTATACAGATCAGCAAACCTTTTAAAAAGTTGGTACAAAAACTCTTTCCAGCGTGAGATCTATTTGGAGCAGATAAAAGAATGAAACAATTTAATTATTATTATTGTTAATAATAATGGCATACGTTTCATTACTTTTTTCAGAAGTCATAGGTTTTCCAACTGATTTAGAATCACATTTGCATGCTGAATTTAAGAATATAGTTAGTTTTCTTTGGTTAGGTCTGGTTTTTAAGATATGCGCGATTTATATTAGAACGTATATTTAAAATAGCGCTATCATCGAACCGTTTATTACTTCTGTTTTGTCACATCTAGTGATGAGTAACCATAAATAACATATTTTATTCATCTTCTCCGTCTAGATTTTCATTTCAATGGATCGTACGTGTAGGAATAAACCGGATAGTTTTTTTTACATCTGCGGACATGTCGCTTTCCCAGACCGTCAAGAAAGAAATCACTAATTTTTTTTAAAAAGGCATATCATGCTTACTTTGAAGTGAAACTAGGGGACCAGGATAAGCCATTTCCTCCCCATATTTGATGTAAAACATGTGTAGAAAATTTACAGAATTGAAATAATAAGAAAAGGAAGAGTATGCTATTTGCTGTCCCAATGCTGTCAAGGAAAGCCAGAGATCAAATCACTGATTGCTACTTCTGTATGACAAATTTGAAAGGCATCAATAGCAAGAACATGCACCATGTTCAATACCCCAATCTTTCTTCTCCTATAAAACCAGTCCCACATGGCCCCAATTTTCCTGTTCCTGAGCCTGATTTTATTTAAGGATTCTAGCTCTCATTCCCAGGCTAGTTTCACTACTGATACAGCTGAGTTTGACGCATACAAGTCAGAAGAGGGCAAATAACTGGTGCCATTTACGTAAGAGGAACTCAACCACCTGACACTAAACCTGAACTTTTCTAAAGAATCTGATCAGCTATTGGGTTCACGTCTTCAAGAGAAATTTATGCTGGCACCAGGGACAACATTCTCTTCGTATCGGGACCGCATTAAGGTGAATTGCTCAACTTAATGGGCCTGAAGGATGATGATATGGAATAAAGACTATTCATTGACTAATCTAACAAAAGTCTCACGTCACTTCTTATTAATAACGGCAATAAATTTTTAATCGAACCCTGTTGGACACTCAGCTGCAATTAAAGAAACCTGCAACAACATAGATCGTCTGTTTTCTGCTCTTAACTACCAGGAACACAAATAGATGATATGTGGAGATTTTAAAGTTGTTGGACTCATCCTAGGCCTTCAAGGTGAGTAGACAAATTATCCATGCTCTATATGCTTGTGGAACAGCCAGGCTGACGTCCAGCATTATCTAAGACAAGACTGGCCGTCAAGACGAGGATTAGAACCCGTTCAAACAAGGTTTGGTCCCACCCTCTGGTTGAACCGAGCAAGATATTGCTTCCACCTCTCCACGAGTGAAGATTAAAAAACTGAAGGCAGATGCATTTGATAGTCGTCAAATAAAAGAGCTCATCAAGGAAACCAGTTTTGATGAAGCACTGAATTCTTCTAACTCTCTACCTGGTTGCCCCTTAAGTTAGTCATTGCAAACTTCCTTGGGAAACACAGAAGTCCTGAGTATAAGATGGTGGTTGATGACCTAATTGATAATTTCCGAAAACTTGGTGCGCGCATGTCAGTGAAAATGCACTTCCATCCCCGCTACCTTGACTATTTTCTCGGGAATTGTGGAGACCCTAGTGAAGAATAGAGGGAGTACTTTCACCAAGATATCCGTGTGATGGAGGAACGGTACCAATGGCGGCGTTCGGATGTCAGATTTCTGGCTGACTACTGCTGGTTCTGAAAAGAAATTGGTTGTATTCTTCTTGCTATCAAATAGAACATTATGTAGGCCTTCTGTGTCCAATTCATTTGAAAATTTACTATTGTCTGTACATTTGGCTACAAATAGATTGAAATATAGGAATTTCTGGTATGCACTTATATCTCAAAAATTTGTTCTGATAAGATTAAACAAGCATGATTTTCGGATTTGGAGCAAAATCTGACCTAAAATCAGCTGTTATATGTTAAATCTTAAAATCGCGCATCCAGTGTTATGTGCTATTTAAAAAAGAAGAAAAATATGGCAAAATATTAGAAGTTAAAAAAAGATGAAATTTTTTAAAAATTATATTAAGTAGAAACTCTCCTGTAGAAAGATAAAAAATATATAAACTAGTCAAGATAAGCTGCCTTCATTTATTCTGATACTGTTTATCTTTATAAAATTGAAAATTGTTTGAAGATGAAAATGAGGGAGTGAACAGAAGTTGACTGAGGGAGAATATGACTTTAAATCGTTAATTATTTTTAAAATACTGAAAACAAATAATTATCACATGGTAGAAACATAAGTAAAATGATTTGCTTAATGTGAATGTAGGCGAGACTAAATATGAAGCAAATACGGATGACTGATTTTTTACGCGTGATGAGAAATGATTATAATGATGGCGAAAATATCAAAGGAGAAGTTATGTATTTGGCACTGAAATAGTATGAAATATTTAGGAATGGATATGTTTATATATGATATATATATATATATATATATATATTTATGTCGCAAGGTTGTGCGATAAAGCCTGGAAACTGGAAAAAGAACATAATTGTGTGTATGGATGAAATATAAGTAAAAGAAGAATATTGTTCTGATGTTAGAAAGATTAAGGAAGATAGGAAACTTATCACATCTCTGAGGGGTGAACTTTGTTATATTTAAGTGGAAATAATATTGAGTGAATCTAATAAACTACCCCTTTTTTATAAGTTTGGAATGATTTGCAACGTACAATGCAGCAAAAGGAACCTATCGTTATTTTCGAGCACAGTCTTTCCAAACTAGATAGATCCTGGATACCTTTGTTGTAAAATTAAATTAGTTGCTATCAAAGAAGTCTCCAAGTGAAGTTTTAAGTTCATCATTATTTGCGAATGTTTTGCAATTCAAGACGTTTTGCAGTGCCCAGAATAAATAGTAGTCTGTGGGCGCCAGATCTGGCGAGTACAGTAGGTGAGAGAGAACTTTCAACTTTAGCTCAAGAGCTTTCTACGGGTATGAGGAAACATGACATCAGTCAATTCTGGCTGTTTCTGCGCAATTGCATTTGCCTAGCAACAAACCATAAGCTTCTTTTGATGTCAACCGACCTATACCTGAAGTTGTGCAGGTGCTCATTTGTCTGTCCAGCTCCTTTTGCGTGCCATGTTCCAGTGTAGAAACAATTTCTCATCTGCAGTAACCAGTTTGTTCATTCAAACCTAAACGACCTTTCTTGGACAGTAGTGTCATACGGCGCTGATGGTCGAAGTCAGTCATTTTAGGTGGATTGATTAAGTCCATTTTGCTAGATTTGCTGAATTCCCTAAATGATTCAAATTGGATGTATGTTTGGTGCTAAACTTGTTAGCCAGCTCACGTGATGTCAGATCTGGACTTGCTTTGACACAGGTGCACAAACAGTCATTGTCAATAAGTGACGGTCGACTACTTCTTGGCTGATCTTAAAGATCAAATTGGGCAAGCTGAAACTTATTAAAACAATCCTAATTTGAGCTAAACGTTTAAAGCAAAGTTGTGCGGGAGCTTTGTTTCCAACCTAATAGTTTCAAACAATGAACCCCCAAGATAGGATAAATTAACCAATGATAGAAAGAAAAATTTCCTGGGACCACGAAACTATCCTTCTCTGCTTTTGGAAATATATGTATTCACTTAAAATTTACATCATTAATTTTACCTTCATCAAATGTACAATAAACTGATCTATTTGTGGAAAAAAGGGGACAGGACCATAAAATAATGGTTCCTAGGTGGTATAATGGTAATCTCAAGATATGGATTAATCTAGATCACGCTAAAAATAGAATAATTGCCATAACATACAAACAGAGGAACATATATTAATTGTGTCATGGTTAAATTACTAATACATAATCAAAGTCCATTTGAAATATCTTGTATAATTCAAGTATCTTTTATTGAACTTTACATCTATCGTTACACTCGTATATCGGCTTACTATTTTAAGCTAAAAAAAATTAATGACACTATAGATCTATTGACAGAAGAGAACTAGCATCGAATGTGAATAATATAAGAATATTGAACGAATCAAAGGAACGAAGTCATTCCATAACGTCTTTAAGCTCGCTATGTGATTAAATATTTACATACGTTATCGATTCGCATTATCATATTGCATGAGGTTTAATTTTTCTTCTCAGGCTTTTAGATATGAGTTGCAAACAAAGGAGCAACATTTTCGAACTAAGAGAGAAAAATTTATATTGATTCTCTTTACAGCCTTTGAGCACATCATTTATTATTTAGGACAAAGTGCACCGAATTCAGTCAATTCGATTTTCTTAATCTCATACATCTCTCTCTCTTTCTCTACTTCCATATATATATATATATATATATATATATATATATATATATATATATATATATATATATATATATATATATATATATATAAGTATACATTTTTCATGAAGGCGAAAGAATTATGCAATGAATCCGGCAAACCGCAAGAAACAGAAAAACAGGATAATTTTCTTTCGGAAATTTTATTTCCTAATTCAAAAGAATTCCGTACAGGGGTAGGATTCGAACCGTGCACATTGAGGCAGCGAGTAACCGTTTTGATCTCAATTAAATCGTCCCTTAGACCACTCGTCTACGCGGAAGACTAAATATTTTCCGAATAAACAAGCTTTTAAGCTTCGCTTAACAAAGTCGGTCGGGACTATGCCAGAGAGAGAAATTAATAGGGAACTCAAAGGATAAAGGAGCGTACCTTAAAAGCCCAGAGCTTAGCGTCCCCCCCCCCCCAGATTTATTTCTCTTGGGCAATATTAAAGACAGAGTGTACGCAGGGAGAACCAGGACACTCACGACACTCAAAGACGCCATCAGGGAGTTGATCAGAGCTATTAGTCGGTAGGTTTGTAAAACGTCATGGACAACTAAGTGCTGCGCCTCAAGAAATGCACAGAGGTAAATGGAGGTCATCTATAACACGTGTTCTAGAATAAATAATAAATGTTCAAAGACTCTCTTGTTTTGATATGATGTTTTTAAAAACAATAAACTAGTTATCACCATAGTTTCATTCAATCCTTCCAGAAAATTAAGAAATGAGGCCTATCGAAAGTTGAGGCTCATTTTTGGGGGTGACTCCGTATATATATATATATATATATATATATATATATATATATATATATATATATATATATATATATATATATATATATATATACATATATATGCAAATTTTGTTGAAGAACATTGTGTATTTTGCGCAGTTTTAAGGGGTTATAAAAAAGTAAGAGGGGTATATAGAGAACAAAATAATGTCATCAAGATGGCGGCCGTTAACAGCAACACCCTGTTGGAGTCGATCTCTGAAGTTTCGTACAGCACGTTCGCACATACAGCGGGATATGGCGTTAACTTCTTTAATAATCCGCTCGCTTAGCTGTGGTGGGGTGTGATGACGAATTTTAAACATCTTTTCTTTCAGATATCCCCAACGAAAGAAGTCACAAATGCTCAAATCAGGTGACCGCGCTGGCCACCCTAAATCACCCGTCAGAGAAACCAGACGTCCGGGAAATATTCGTCTTAAAAAATTAAGTGAATGTTGGGCTGTGTGAGCTGTAGCCCGATCCTGCTGGAAACACACGTCCCCAAATCCCTCATCTTCAATAATCTCTTCCATTCTGGGCTGCAGAAATTTGTGCAACATTAAAACATAACTTTCGGAATTCATGGTCACGGTCATTCCTTCCTCCTGAAAGAAGGAAGGGCCTATCATGCCCAATTGTGATATGGCACGCCACATCGTTAGTTTAGGGGAATGTAGCGGTATTTTATGGATAATTCGAAGGTTATTTTCTGCCTCAGTAACGGAAATTTTGCTAATTTTCAGCTCCATAGAGGTAAAAATGTGCCTCATCGCTACTCAAGAAAGCTGACTCGGGAGTGATCTGTGCAAGCATGTTTTAATACAGATTTTGGCGGTGGCAAAGTCTGCTTGGTTCAATTCTTGAGCCATCCTTATTTTGTAGATATGGAAATTCAAATCCATATGCAGAATCCTCCTCAAAGTGCGGTCGGAAATTCCCAAAGAAACAGCATGCCCTCGAGCAGAATGTCTCGGCGACTGCACGATCACTGCTCTCACCATCTCCACATTTTCTGGTGTTCTGATGGACCTGCGTCAGCCATGTGTATCTTCTCTTAGTGTACTACCAGTTGCCTCCAACTCCCTAGCCCAGGACCAAATTGTGTTCACCTGAGGAACAGCATCGTTGCGCGGAATATTGAACCGTCGCCGAGAAGCTCTTTGCCTCGCAATCATGGATTGATTGTTCTCAAAATACGCGCGCCCGGCAAAGCCGCGATGTGGTCCCGTCCACACCAAGTTTGTACTGAAATGGAGATGTCTACGGAGCAGAGCGAAACCACGCGCACCTCCCTCCCCCCGAGCATGTACTCCTCAAAACTGCTCAATCGGTTCTGCCACCCGCAATGTATATATATATATATATATATATATATATTGTTATTCACGTAGCTGATACTATTTCTATGAAACTCCTTTCAATTCGTACCGAAGATTGTAAGTTTTCGTTCGATGGCAAATATTTTCTTCAAAGGTTTGGATTAGACATGGGTAATTGCCTTTCACCTCTTCTCCTTAACTTATATATGGAGTTCTTTAAAACAAGACACCTCCCTACTATCTTTAACTTTTCTTTGATTTTGTACAGGTATATTGATGATGTCATTTGCCTATGGCCTAATTCTAAAAATGTCAATAGCTTTTTTACTAAACTCAATTCACTCGTCCCTTCCATTAAATTTATCCATGAGGTTGAAAATAATAGAACCCTTCCCTTTCTCAATCTTCTTATTCATAGAACACCGAATGGTTTTAAATACTCCATCTTTCGCAAACCTACGAATTCAAACTCTTATATTCATTTTTACTCTTCGCATAGTCCCAAAGTCAAACGTTCCGTTTTTGCCTTTATGTTTTTACGGGCTTTACTAGTTGTTAGTCCTGAATATATGGGTTCTGAATTCTCCAATATCTTTGAAATTGGCCATAAACTATGTTACCCTTATTCTTTTCTTCTACTTGTCTTTGTGTGCAAAAAAGACGTTCTATAATACAGCTCCTGCTATCCCTTTAAGTGTTAAAAACATTTTGTTTTTACCCTTCTTTGTTTGTTTCATTGACCTTCTCCGTCCTTTAAAAAACTTTAACATTTCAGCTCCTTTCAAATACGAGTCAACTATAAAAAACATTCTAGTTCCCAATTATTGTAATAATATTGAGAGAGTCTATTCGGTCGAATGTTCTGTTTCTCCAAATAAATATTTTGGACAGACAAGAAAGCAATTATCTGTCCGTATTAATCAGCATAAATACAATGTTAGGAGATTTGTAAATAAGAGTGCGTTTTTTGTGCATATGTCCGAAAATAACCACTTAATTAATTGGAATTCAGCAAAGTGTATTTTTCGCTCAAATGACTCAGTTAAAAGAAACCTTGTTGAATGTTCATGTATAAGCTAATTTAATAACTTTAAGATTTCCCCTGGCCTTTTTAAAACTGATGTTGTTATGATAAACTCATTATTAAACAAATTAGCTTTGACCTATGTTTTTAATTTTTTTGGGGGGGCAATTTTAATTTTTATAGGAACCCGATTTGTCAATTTAATTATAGCATTGATTTTGTATTAACATTATTTTATTTCTCTTCCTCTCTCTTTGTCTCTCTCCACTTCGTTTCAATTTACTTCTCGTGTCTCTCCTAATCTCCCTCTTTAGACTATCGCTTTATCCGTTAATCGTTTTAAAGGTTTTGTCTCTGTACTTGACTCTTTCTTGCCTCTCAGTTTGACCTGTTATAGCTAATCTTAATTTGAATTTACTAATTCCTCTCCTACTTCCACATTGGTGGTGATTTCTTGTCTTAGAGGCGGTCCTTTATCTTTTCTAGCTTATATATATCCTTTTTATATTATTTGCTGTTGTAGTTATCCTTGAGAATGAACTGAATAAAGTTCAAAAGTACTTGGAAGCACCTTTCCATTTTTCCTGCGGGACATTGCATTCAATTATTTATGTATATATGTATATATTGTCGTAGAATGCCCCCCCTTTTGGTTCTAAGAGTGCTAAGAGTCTAATATATTGATAATATAATAATATCTTAAAGAATAAAGCCGCTGGAAACACGTAAGGATATAGAGAAACGCACAATAATTCCCAAAATAAACTTATATTTTTAACTCTAACAAATGAATACTCAAAACGTAAACATAAACCACAACAATACTTAGAATATTATCATACACAAGAATTAATTCAATTAGTTAAACCTTCTAAAATTGGTTAATTTCTCTACACACAGCAATATATAAGATTTAGGCTTACGGACTCTACTGGAGTTTAAATCCCTCAGGAATGTTATTGTCTCACGACGCGTGCCGCCTGGCCAGATGTAGGTGGGTAGGATTACGAGGTCGTTTTGGCGAGGGTAGCAGCTGGGGGGTCCACACGATATTCCAGGGGGGGAGGGGGGTTCTTCAAGAACGAGAACAATTACGGTGCTTTATGCGGCACAAAGGTAGTCGTGGTCTGTCTTGCGAGAGGGAGTCGAACTTGGTTCTTAAACCAAGTTAACTTGGAGTGCGGTGTGACCACCGAGTAACGAACTCGAGGGGGGAGCTTTTCTCCTTCGTTACTTAATTCCTGATGGACGAGGACTAAACTCGGGGAGGGTCTTCTTCAAGGGCGAGGATCGATGAGGGGAAGGGGGGGGGGCTCTCACGAGAATAAGTTTCTTAAAGTTCGGTTTGGTAACCAGGAACTAGCTCGAGGATGAGCTTCTTCTTAGTTCCAGTCTTCTTCAAGGGGGAAGTGACGATTCCCTTACATATATATATATATATATATATATATATATATATATATATATATATATATATATATTTATATTTATATATATATATATAATTTGTAAGATAAAGAAAAGGACGTCAAGGGAGGAATTTCTTTCATTACATGATAACAACAACGTTTCGGGAGTTAATTTCATCCATCCTCTGGTTCTGGAAAATACAAATCATGGAATTAATGGAGGATTTAGGCCGTTAATATAGAGATTAATATTTAACTTATAGGTTATTGCGTTAAAATTCATGATGGGGAATTTAATTAGTTAAATTTAGCTATATAATTTTGAGGAAACATTAGATTCACATGCAGGAAATACTAACCTTGTACAAGCAGCTGTGAAAGGATGACTGGTGGAAAACCGCAATGGGCGTAAGAAGAAAGAGAAGATTACGAGGGATCTGAATATAAAGAAGAAGAAATGTATTTTATAAACATTGAATCTTGAATTCGTAATGTTAAAACTTATAGCATAACCTGTAAGTTCTACATTACTGCCTATATAACTATCTAAACCTTCCATTAACTCCATAATTTGAATGTTTTAATTTTAATTTTAAATTTAAATTTTACCAGGACCAGTATTTTGTAAAGATTAAATGTGAAACCAAGTTTCAACAGAGACATCTATCACCTTAAGTCGCTGGCCTATTAATGAAATAAGCTAAACTTAATAACACACAAATTTACAAGTAATAATTTGATCAGGGGCTGGTGTGGGAAGACCTTTGTGATGAGAGGTCAGATAAGTATTCTGTTTATCAATGGATAAATGTTGGACTGGCTATCTGATTAATTGAAGTTGGGAATTTCCAACTTTAATATTCTTGATTCTTCCTACTTCATTCGGTGTTGCTGGTTTCTTTGGTGTGACGCAATTGCAGAGAGTGGATCTTCTCTAAAAACGGCTCTTTGGTGTTCCATTATTCTTGTCCGGAAAAGCGACCACGGACAATAAAAATGGAACACCAGAGAACCTTTCGTAGAGACGATCAACTCGCTGCAATTGCGTCACACCAAATAAACCAGCAACACCGAAAGAAGTAGGAAGAATCAAGAATATTTGGACGATGAACCAATAAGAAAATCACAGAGTTATTCAAAGCCTAGTTCTCTAAAGAGTCTTGCATTAACAGACAAATCGATATTCTAGGATGCTACAACAGTCTTAGATTGCAGAATCATAACGTGCCTTTATTCTAATCGTGTTTTAACTTATCTTAACTTAAAATTTGTTACTAGTCTTTATTTATTAACGCATGCTATTCCTTAATCAAATTTACCTTACTGTATGCGATAAACCCCTTCACCAAACCCTTGCCACCTTTACCTAATGTTATCACAAACTTTGCTAGCTTGACGCTACTTTTCGAGCAGCAGCTCGGCTATAAATACACGTGTCCTTCACAACTGAAACCATGACTGCTCGCTCCCGGTCCACTTGCAAGTACTCTTCAGAGCTTGCGACACCAACAGCATGCACTCATCTTCCAACGAAGGAAGAACTTTTTCTCTACGAGGAATTTTGGAAAGAACATCCCGCAGAAGGAATAATTGTAACTCTTAAAGGCGCTTCACCCACCGCACAGGTATCTATTAGGTTGAGAAATAAGTTCTTGCGGTTTTTTTAATTTTGTGTTAATTTAAGTTTTGTTGACGTGATTTGTGCACATATTAAGAAACAATAATAAATAATGAGTGAAAAAAATTGCAAAGGTTAGGCAACGTATCTTAATAGCGTAGACTATTAGGCTTTTGCTTAGGCTACGTCTTGAAGTTGAGTAATAAGTCATTGCAGTTTATTTAAAAGTTGTGTTAATTTAATTTTTGTTCTGTACCCTCAAAATGGAATGTCAAGCTGAGGAGAAAGGCGCATTTTCCACACTTTTTGTTATTCATTTTCAATCGAGACGGGAACAATGCAAATGCAGCCAAAGCTCCCTGCGATATTTGTGCTGTGTACGGAGAAAATGCTTTATCAGAAAGGACAGCTCAATGGTGGTTTTCACGTTTCTAAAACGGTCATTTCAATCTTAATGAAAAAGAACGTTCTGGTCGCACCATTAAGTTGGATGAAGATCGATTGAACGACCTTTTTCATGAAAATCCTCGTTAATCACTAAAGAATTGGCTGTAAAATTATCGTTTGATCAGAAAACTGTAGTGAATCATTTTCATTCGATGGGGAAAGTTAAAAAACTCGGTACATGGGTTCCCCACGCTTTGAGCGAAAGAAACAAACTTCAACGCTCCACGATTGCCGCAGGTTTGCTTGCTCATCCCAAGGCTACTCGTAGATATAAGGACAGATTGCTTCACCGCATCATCACTTGCGATGAAAAGTGGTGTGTTTATGTCAACATGAACCACCGAAAACAATGGTTTAGCCCCAATTAAAAACCACTTAGGCGATTAAAGCAATGACTTCATCCACGAAAGACGATGCTGTGTGTGTGATGGGATTGTGAAGGCATCATTCTTTATGAGCTCCTTGCGAACAACGAGATTGTCAATGCAGAACTCTACGTTCAACAAATGTATCGACTCACCGAAGCTATTCGTGAAAAGCGACCTCATCGACGTTATGGAGTCCTTCTCAACACGACAATGCTCGGCCTCACATTGCCAATATGACAAAAGACGTCATTCAAACGTTTAATTGTGAAATCCTGCCGCATCCTCCATATTCGCCAGACTTGGCTCATCGGATTTATATCTGTTCCGATCGCTCTCCAACAATTTGCGCGGTGTTTGGTTCAATACTGATGTGGAATTAAGAACCTGGTCAGACCTATCTGATCTCATTCACCTTAGAACAAGAACAAGGACTATTTCCGAACATATTCAACTAAACACACAAAAATTGGAAGAAGTAAAGGAAAAGTAAACGACCTGAAACAACACTGAGAAACTTAAAATCATAAGTTACGGATCGCATTCAAACCCTCTATCCTCGATTACAAAACAAAAAAAATAGTAGAAGAACTAGCTAAAGGAAGATTGAAGTGGGAGTATGACTCAGATTATGAAGAAACTAAGATCAACAATGCCTTTAAACAAGGCTTCATCGAAATCTCAGCCAACTCATTCGTCAACCTCCCTACAGAACAGTTCCTCCCAAAATAGTCAGGTCAGATAAGATCACCGGCAAAATCGGACAAGAATAAGAGAGTAAAAACTTCTAAGGAATAATGGATCAAGTCGTACGTTACCTAAACAACCTCAAGATTCTTACCCTGAACATAGACGGATGGAGAACAAACAAACTAGGATTTTGTAATAGAGTAAGAAAGATAGACCCATAAATAGTCATAGTTACAGAACAGGAGGTAAACCTAAAGGAAGAAAGAATAAAAATTACCAATTACAACGTAATAACAGTGAACCCAACGCATACACGCTACAATGGAACAGCAATGTAGATCAGAAGAAGACTAGAGTTGTCCGAAATAAAAAATGAAGAGTCATATTTAGCCGTCAAATTAAAAATAACAACTGGAGATCTTGTCATCGCCGAGGCTTATCAACACCCAACTCTCGGCGCTCGTATCTCGAGTCTCCAATTTCCTCCGCATTTTCCGCCGCCCATAATCAACGATACTTCTAGGAGACTTGAACTCAATGAGCCAGTCAACAGGCTTTACGACAGGGTATATATGGAACTCCTATTAAGGAGACGAATAGTGCAGAAGGAAGGTTCCGACTTCCCAACGTTCCTAACTGGAAGGTCTTTAACCACTCTGGATATTATTTTGACTAAACCTCCACCCCGTTCCTAGCCCTGCAATACCATCAGGTCACATTGGTTTTATTAAAAGAATCTCAACTTACGCTATTCAAATTCAAATGTCAAAAAGAAAAGCACTATCCAGGACCAATGGGGAAGCATATAAAGCACACCTTGCCGAATACAGCGATAATGATATTTCTACCAAAACCAGGCAAATCAAAAGGGGACATCGAAAGCTACCAACCGATCTCACTCTTGAAAATTTATTGGTAAACTGTTCAAAAAACTCCTCAATAATAGGCTCAGAAATTCCTTGGAAGATAAAGATCTGCAGAATAACATTCAACATGGATTCCGTAAACATCAAGGTACCGAGAGAGCACTGGCACTCATCACTAAAAAGCTCACCATAGAAATTGCAAGAGGCAACATAGTAGATTTAACGCTCTATGGTGTTGCAAAAGCATTTGACAAAGTATGGGTGCCAGGAGTGAAGCTAAAAATTACTGACCTCTGACTTAACTCGAACCTAACGCGAATCCTCTGCAGTTATCTTAAAAAACGTAAAGCAAAAATTTCCATTAAGTGTTTCACCGGAGAAGCCTTCATCTTAAATGCAGGGGTATCTCAGTGTTGGTGTCTCAGCGCCACACTCTATACCGTTTATACAAGAGTACTCCCCTAACCCATGAATGACTGCGCAATGTATGTCTAATTAGCAGATGATATCTCTCAAATCATTACCAGCAAACGACAGAACCCAAGAGATATAGCACAGCGAACTCCTCGCGAAATCCAAAATACCACTGATTTCGAGAAAGCCAATAAATGTAACGATGTCCTTCGATCGACGGAGGGTGTATCGGTCCGATTAAGGTCGATAGCTACTCGCAAGTAGGGTTCAGAGATTAGGAGTCCCTTCTGACTGGTCCTTTTATTGCCGTCTTTTGGCAAATGTCGCATGAACGACAATATCACCGAATTTCGTCGGTCGCGACAGGCCAATAAAAATATTTGAAGATCCTCTGAGCGGTCTTCGTGTGACTAAAGTGACCATCAAATAGGCTATCGTGAGCCGTTTGCAGGAATGAAAGGACGTGGGAGCGGGGTACACATAGTGTGCGGGACTTGGTATCGTTTTCCTCGGTGCACACTCGATAGAGGAGGTCGTTCTCGATGGGGAAGGAAATCACATTATTGCCTCTGATGGTTTCGCGTGTTTTGTTCTGGGCTTTGGACCACAAGGGACGAAAAGACTCACATACGCTCTGGCTTTTGGCAAAGTCAGGGGTCATCGCACTCTGGAATTCACGGGCACACGGTGTCCCAGAGGTATAGGGGCTTTCAGTTCCTTCTTCGCGCGGGGACGGGTAGTAACGTGTTGAGACACGGGGAAGGAAGAAACCCGGGTGGAATGACCAATTAGGACAGAGCAAAACTTGATTAGGGCTACAACGACTTCAGCCCAACTAGTAAAATACTCGAACTCAAGGTAGCATTGAATAATGGGCAATTTATTGGCGCGCCCTAAGTAATCATACACTACGGCAAACTTATCGTGGTTTGGAGCCACAGAGGGGAGTAGCTCATCGGATACAACAATGCACGTGCATGCTCTATTACGGACGCGTGTTAAGATCCGACACCCATTAAATGCTCCAGTTTCAAATTGGAGGGCTCCAGGGATACTTTTTTCGAACAAAATGTTTACTTGGTGGCCAGAAGTATTCGGTGGGTTTGAAGAATAAGGGGGTTCATTTTGCGACGGTGCAAGCGTAGATGTGGCACTGACCTGGAGTACCTGGTGAGAAAGAGGGGTTCTTCTAAAATGCGAGTTTTGAGGGCAATGTGACCTCACGTGTCCCGGAACTTCACAGGAATAGCACACGATGGTCCTCCTAGGGAACGATGAAGCAAGGGGTTTAAGAGCAAAGGGCTTAACATCAGGATGGTCCAATGAGGAGAGAGGTTTGGGTTTGGCGAGCTCAGTCACCTTAACGAAATTATTCCCATTATTAGGAACAAATTTGTTCTTGCTGGTTTTGGATTTAGGAGATGGGGATTCTGATTTCTTCCCTTCCTTCGGATAGCAGTTATGGCTAGCCGCGTAGACGTCTGCCTCCTCGATGCATTCCTTGAGAATACGGCACCTCCGGTCCTTTACAAAGATCTGATTTCCGAAGGGAGCGACGCAAGGACGAAATCGACCAGGGCGTCGTATTCATGAGGTACCTTACGTCAATCCAAAAATTAAAATGATGCTGTAGGGAATACCCGAACTATCGGAATATCTGGTTTGGGAAAATGCGCAAGTGCCAAAATTTAGCTCGGTAGAAATCCGGGGTCATGTTGTAAGCGGCAAGCAACTTGGCTTTTAACGATGAGTAATGAATTGTTGCCTCTGATTGTAGGGAGATAAAAAATGTGCCTGAGTTGGCAGCACAACAGGGCCAATAATTGTGCTACGCCGTTTGTCTCGATGCCCTACTGGTTTACCTCGAAGATCCTTTTACGGTGGGTGGGATAAGATTCGAAGTTTTTGCCTTCTTCAAAGACGCGGAGTCTTATGGTATCAGCTGCGGTGCGTCTAGTCTAGAAATTGAGGAGTTTATGGAGAGCGTCTCGTTCCTCGCTCTGCTTATATCCAATTGGTGAGAGCGAATTATCTCTTTTCCTTCTAGTTCCTTTTCTCTTTCTTCTCTGTCTCTTCATTCGGCTCTTTATCTTTTTTTTTCTTCCTGGATGTAGGCTATCAAATTGTTGCCACTGAGTCCGGGTGACTTATCTCGGGTCGTAAAATACTTCAAACGGTGACATGCTGCTAGTTACGTGAGGGGCATAACAACAAGAATTAAATTACCGCACCACAATGAATATGGTGTAATTATGGATTCCTCTACCCACAAACGGGAGTACGAATAATTTTGCTAAACAAACGAAAACACGAACAACAAAGGAGGGGGGGATAAACACTCGCGAGAGAGCTTTTGCGGTCGAGATTTCACTGTGATTGAGACGATATTTACACCACTCCTAGCAGAGCAATGCGAAGAATAATACTATTTTAACTAGACCTTCAACTTATTGCACGAGATAAGGCCTTTAAGAACAATAATTCAATTCCGTGGTGAATAAAGTTAATAGTTGAACACGGTCACTCGGCAATCAATTCCCCCAAAAAATAAATAAATGAGAACGGGAACAACTACACTTCGCAAATAGGTATGCGATGGTTATTTCTCACCTTTTAAACTAAGGAACCGGAGGCAAGAATAGCCAACACTTAACAATTTCACCAAGGTTAACCAATAAATTGATCAAATTTAAATCATTTGATTGACCAAGATTAACCCCATACCTGACACAGTTAAATAATATAATAGATATTACCTTATGTCGTAGAATAGGGTCAAGTTAACCCTCTCTGCGTTTCTCAGCTGAGGTCGATGACGGCTTTGTGCGTGGGAGATTGATAATACGAGCAGAGTGCAAATTCACAGAATGTAGGTTGGCCAAATAGTCTACTATCTTGGAGGTTCCGAGACAATAGAAAAACGGGTACAAAAATATCTTTACTAATATGCAAATTAATATTCGTTTACAATGTTAAAAGTGGTTTTAAATCAAGCTATATACACATCAGACGTACATGAGTCTCAGCGGCTAAAAGGGGCGGAGACTTGGCGGGGACGGTTTCCGGACAAACAAACAAACAATATTAACTGGGGGTCGCTCGAATGACCTTGAGCGTATCCGAAGCCGAAGATGTAGGCTTACACGGGGGTGGGGGGTAGGGGTACAAAGAGTACTTACACAGGAGAGTTTCGCGTTCCTGTTACCTCGGAAATTTGGCCTGAGGGAGTAAAACTTGCCTTTGGGATGAACTTAGATCTTACTTTCGAGTTATAACACGAATCGAGACTGGGCGAGTTGCGTTCGCGGAGCGGATGGAACGATTACGGGGTAGGCTCACGCGAATTAATCGAGAATAGTGGAGCTTGAGGGTTTCTAGGAGAATTGTGCAGAGTCCAACGGGGCGCGAATAGCGGATACTGACGGGAGCAGGCAGAGGATACTGACGGGGGGCATGCATATGATACTGACGGGTGGGCGGCGGCGAAAACTGACGAGGCGGGGAGGCGGTGGATACTGACGGCGGGCAGGCGGCGGATACTGACGGGGTGGGCAAGCTGCGGATACTGCCTTCCAACTCTGGCACCGGAGAATTTATAGTAGGGTTGAATGTGGTTTTTTCCCCTCTGTCTGAAGGGATGGGTTCCATGGTCCGAGCATCTGTTTCGTCATCAGTTATCCGGTCTCCTCGGCTGATGCTTTTGTCAAATATGATTTGAGAGACTCAGTCTATATATGGAGAGGGTCAGGTCCGGAAAATAAAGAAGGCCGTTAGAGTCTTGCTGTTGGTTGAGTTTACTTTGGAACCTCATCCACGACTTTATCGTCTGAGATGACCCTTCTAGGAGTTTGAAATTCTCGACGGCATCGCTCTTGGAGTCATTGGAACATTCAAGCTCTTCCACTATTAAATGTTATGGTGAAGTTTCATTGAATAAGTGATTCGCATGAACTATATCTTCGATCTTGGGAATTTTTTTAGTAGCATCCTAAAAGCCTTAAAATAAGGACGAATGTTCTACTTGATCCCACACGAGGAAAAATTTTTGGTGGGGTTGAATAAACTGATTAAACACATCAAGAGGTAAAAGCTCCTGTAAGGAAGAAAGGAAAGAAGCTAATAAAGATGAGAGTTTTGATATTTTCTTGTTTTTTTAGTCATCTGCTTATAGAAAGATTGATTTTACTGGACTTTTGAATATTTTACCTGCGGCGAAGCGCCCGATCTCGGCGTCACCTTTTTTCAAAAGGAGTAAAGTTCAATTGTACCAATTTAGAGTCATGAAATGACCTATATGTCCATGAGACATATGTTTATTCACACTGCAGATTTCAAATCTACCATCGGATATGGCGCTATCTAGTGGCAGAAGCCTCATTTAGCCATTCAAAGGCACTTGTAAGTAATTTGAACCATGGGAAACCATCAATGCAATAACCATTTAGCATCTTATCACAAAATGCCGCTTAGATTTGTCTGTTAAAATAAACTAAGTCAGAACTCTGATTTTTTTCTAGTTTACGAATGGCACTGGAAAATATTGATTTAAAATGATTATGAATATTTTAAGATCGCTCTAAATATTAAATAGAACGTACCCATATACCGGGTATTGCAAAAGTCCTGTTTCACTTGTTACGACGCTCTGAACAAATGGCTCAATGCTAGTTTTGATGCAGTTAGACACGTTTTCTTATTATAACATAAATATGTGTTTAAATTGTTTTATTAATCAAGGTAGTCGCCATTGGCTGCGATCAAGCGCTCCAGGTGATACTCGAAGGCCACGGACGCGTTGCGGACTAGTTCCTTCCTTATGCTGGTCCACAAGTGTTTGAATGAGGACATCAGTTCGTCAAATTTGCTGTGGTAGAGATGGCAGGCTTTGCCCTTGATAAGCGCCCAAAGGCTGTAGTCGAGGAGATTAAGTCTTTCGACCAGAAGCTCATGTTCGACCACAAGAACACTTGCACGTTCTTAGTAGTGTGGGCCGGGACACCGTCCTGCTGAAAGACGTAGTCCGCCTTCTTCGTGATTTTTCTTACCCAGGGCATGACTTTTCTGGCCAAGATGTACCCTTACTCAGCCGAGGTGAGTCGAACTCAGAGATATCCTAGCCGAAACTTACGTGATCGTCCTGCTTGTTGATGACCGCATCCAACGTAAAAGTTTTTTTCATCAGAAAAAAAATGAGAATTCTATTACTAGGAATCTTCCAGTAATGTAACAGAAGACTACAGCGATCCAACTTTTTTGCATGCGATCGGAGAACAGAGCCCTTTTCACGATCTTCAAGCTCTTGCCGCCCTCCTGCTTGGCCACCGAGATTCTTTTACTTGGCAAATGCTGTCATTTTGAGCTTCCAATCACTTCCGAAGGCCTTTCTCATAGCACTTCAGGTTGAAAATTTTAGGTCTGCCTGAATGTAGTCGATCTTCGAACCTCTCCTTGACTCCGCGGAGGGTCATCCGGCTGACATTGAACAGCTTAGCGTTGTTGGACTTGTGGCCCGCGCACCGCACATCAGAAATCTCGATTCTTTTCAATTCCATCTCGACACACCTGTACACAAAGTAAAAGACATTTTAACGATACATGCTGAAAAAGTAGAAGTTTATGTTTGTTAGACGATACCTTTTCTATTTCACACGTAAATCTCTCGAAAGACAACCATTCCAACCCCACCCGCGTATTACAGAACTTTTTTAAAACTTGGTAAACCAAATAAATAAATTTATTTCCACGTGATTCTCTCATACAATACATCTTCTTTAACTTGTGTATTTATCAGACTTGTTTACTTCTTTGATATAATAGCACAAGCTCAGGGATTAATTTATTTAAAATCCCTTTTATTTATCAAATAGATATTGAAAAA
Organism: Ceratothoa steindachneri; assembly: GCA_963969495.1. Lineage (NCBI taxonomy): Eukaryota > Metazoa > Arthropoda > Malacostraca > Isopoda > Cymothoidae > Ceratothoa > Ceratothoa steindachneri. The sequence continues at coordinate 82,788,846 of OZ018329.1, read as the reverse complement.
TGTAATGAACTAAAGAATATTGATTATTAATCTGAAATATTCTAACACGATATTCTCGTAATCATAATTCTATTATAAAAGCTTGGCTTAAAAGTTATGTATAATTTGTCTACAACAATTTGAGGCTAGTTACGAGAAATTCCCGCACTTGTACCTAGTAAAAGATATTCTAATAGCCACCAAATGACGAATCAAATTGGAGTTTGGATCGTTAGATTTCCTGGATCTCCTGGACTAATACGATTTTTATGGGTTTGTTTTTCTGCCTATTAATTGCTTTTAGAGAAGGTTTATCTAGGCATTGAACAAACTGACCCAACCGAAAGTAATTAACCTAAAGTACAAGCTAAAAGTCGCAAACACTAGAGGAAATTTTCTAGAATTTTAAGGGTTATACCAATGAGGCCGAATCACGCGGAAAGATTATGAAGTGAGATCTGTAAAGAAAATGGACAAAGTAGACAAAGTAAAATGTGAGGAAGATTTATGGTCATAAATCTTTTAACTCAGCCGTTACGTTAACAAAACTTCTTTATAGCAAATATAAAATTTAGTTGTAGGCATTATGGTGCTAATTTCGAATTGTAAAACTCCTTCCAATTTTCCACTTTAATACTACTACTCCAAGATCGTACTAATAAAGGAAGCAGTGAGAAAATGGAATCGATTTACTTTTACTGATACAAAATCTCCCGTTGAAATTCATGCAATGTCAATATTATATTTATTTGCTATTTATCCAATAATCATTTACACGAACTTCGCTTTAAGGCAGTTTGCAAACACCTTCAACTTTTATTGTTTACGTTTCTTATTTGAATTTTATTTCTTTTTTATCTTTCTATCCTACTTTCTAATTCTTTTTATTTGACTTTTTGTTCTTTTCCTAACCCTAATCCTTTCATTTTTAATCTTTAATTAACCTCAACTCTCTTTTTTATCCTTTGTTTCTTCTTTTCCTTTTCTTATCACCCTCTTATTTTCAGCCTCCCTTTCATAAGTACATTTAGGAAACAACAAGAAATATGATATTTACACGCCTGCAAATAATAATATTCCCCTCGTGTAAACCTTTTGGCTTATTAGCCATTCCTGCCATCTACTTTAGTATTATTAAAGCTGATTAAAGAGATTTTAAGCTAAATTCACATCTCTAAAAGGCAAACTAATCTGCTATATTTTTCATCCTTAGTAAAAGATTTATTCCAAATCTAATACGTTTTAAAGGTCTGTTTTATTGAGATCAGTGGACAAAGCGTTAGTTGTAGCTTTGCTTTTATTTACATGAGTTTTTAGAGAGTATAAAAAGAACTCAGGATTTCTAGTTGATGGTCTTTTGCATCCGCAAACAGATTTCAACTACCTTGAAAAAAGTTGGAATTTTCTTAGTTTTAATTTTATGTTGAATAACTGAGATATATCAAAATGTAGAGAAAAAGAAACAAATATTTGTTTTAATAATAAAACGAATTTAAAACCATATATTTTATAAGGCATAAAATTGAGGGAAAGATCGCAGCGAATTTAAGCAGTACTAGACATTTGAACGAAGTTAAACTGCATTGGGTGCCGTTAGTTCCTGGATGGACGACTTATTCTAGACTCAGGTGGCTAGTCTGTGCACTAATACCAAAATATTGCGACATAGTTTATAAGGCGTTTATTGAAGGGTAAAAGAATTTGGGACATTGAGAAGAATGTATAATAGACACACCAACAAAATTTCAAGAAGTATACTTAAAAGGAAATATAACACTTTTTACGAAGGATTCCAATCTAAAAGTATTCATTTTCTATACAATTTGTTAAATAATATTCAATAATATAACTTTTGGGCATATGACACTCTTCAAATGGTTTTTATAGTTTTGACTAGGCCTAAACACACTTCAGAAAGACTTTTATGGCACTCATGTTTGCAAAGTGTCTCCAATTCATGGATAATTTGGGGTATCTTGCATGGACGGCCAACTCCAATTCATATCATAAATTTTCGATTGGTTTGAGTTCTGGCGACTAGGATGACCATTTTCTGAACAAATATCTGAGTTACTTTCAACGAGGAAGAAACCGATTTAGATATGTTTGTAGGTGTCGTCTTATTGAAATATCCATCTTTTATCTAGACTAATCTTACGAATATCGCTGTTCAGATAATCTTAAACAATCTCCAAACTTTTTCCCTAACAAATCTTTATCCAAGTGATCGTTTGGTTTTCAATAAAGGAGTTTTCCTTGTACGAGGTCCATGTATTTCTGCTTTGTGAAACGCATTGTACACAGTGCAAACTATTTTGACGCTTTTTCCTAATAACTAATCGTTCCTCCACATTTTATTCGGTCATGAATTATGTATAACAGATCTAAAGATCTTCCGAACAGTGCGAAGTGGAATTTTAAGAATAAATGTGTACAATTGTGATGCCGAAGAAATGGTTATTAGGATTTTCAATACTTCTCCTGATAGGTAAAAATTATAAAGAGAAGGTAATAGAAACAAGTACTGTGACTTCGAAACTCTTTTTATATAACCATATAAAATAATCATTCAGATTTAAAAATGATATCGTATAAATAGGATTTGATTTAGAATTTTGTTAGAAATTGTAATGTATCCTTTATTTTGCTCTAACACTTTTATAAAGTTTGGTGCAGTTTTCTATTAATACATTCCTCACAATATCCACAAATCTCGTTACTCTGCATGATACGAATAAGGAACTATGGTGAAAAATTGGTCGTATTATCTAGGTGTGAATACTTTTTGGAGCAATTGTAGAAATCTGTGGTTCGGATCACAGTATCTAAAATTCATATATACTAGATTAATGATGCAAAAAGTCTTATGCAGTTACGCCCGTTAACAATAAACCCGCGGAATTCTCTCCCTTCTCTTTTAGAAAGGGAATGGATCGAAAGTTGAATCAATTATTTAGTGTATTCGCAAAGCTCAGACTCAATAAAGCAACACAAGTGCTTACCTTGCTTTTAATAGTGGTTTTGATGGAACCAATTCTATTTCCATTCATGCGATTATTGGGTTTGTTTGATAATTACACCTGCTTTCTGCTCCAATTTGGTAATGACAATCCAGAGTAAAATTAAAACAGTCACGGGTAAATGACGGGAATTCGAACAATGAAAGTAAATGATGAGTGTAATGAAATGTGTGAGAGAATACTTAAAGCACATTCGTATCCTGATGTGCTGACAAAAATAGTTTAAATTTATGATTCTTTACTTTACGAGTATGAAAATACTATTAGAGTTATCTTGATAGGTGTCTCACCTCTCAGCCTTTTGGATATAAGGAATAATGAAGAGATAATATTTTATTTTTTATCAAAGTAATAGAGTAGCAAATACATATATTAAAATTAGAATCACCAGTTGCTTTCGTATGTTAGTAACATGCAGAAACAAAAACATTAATAACCATGCCATAGTGCTATTTATAAATTTTGTCTTTCATAATACCTGGAATTGTTTAGGAAGACATATTTTCCCTTCAGACGCGAAGTTTAGACTATTTTGTCACCCTTTCAGCTCAGCTCATGTATTTTGGCATTTTTAAAACACCTCGAATGAAAATTGTAATTAATTGAAATAAAAAAATCAACAGTATTTTAGCAATATTGAATTAATTTAAAAAAAAGTATTAGTATATCAATATGACTAACCAGAAATAATATTTTATCCCATAAGATTTTATCAAACTTTGGTTACTCTTTGCAAAAAAAATCAGCAAAAACTTATAGGGTTATTAAATATATTTGAAATAAAATAGTTAGTTGTATTCTTGCCAAGGAACTAATCCTTGTCAACATCCATAATATTGGGATCTTCTCTAGGGAACACGTGCATTCGTAAGGCCACCTTCAGGTTCTCAAGTAATTATTCGTCCAAATTATCCTACGTTATTATACGATAATAAGTTCCTCTATATCAAGCTTTAATATACAAACTCTCGATCATATGTTTTAGGCAGAGATGGTTGATTTTAATGCAGGTTAATCAATTAGTTTTTTAAAAGTCTGTAAATAAAGAAAAGTAAAGGCAATAAAAATGTATATAACCTACAAGGGTCCGAGTATCTCAAAAGAGGAAAATGTTGGACAATATTGATCAGGATGAAAAGTAAATATCCGCTATAAGACGGGGAAGGTGATTTTGATGGCATATGAACAAGGAGGCCGCTATTAGGGGTTATTCGATAAAAAGAGTTAACGAGGTTCACTGTCAGCACTAGTGTTTAGAGGGATCGAAAAAGAGAGATAGAGAGAGAGAGAGGAAGAGAGAAAGAGAGAGAGTTTAACAGCACATATTCATGCTGGAAAATGGAATGTAGAGAGATGAGCGCATAACCGGGTTTTGATTACACATGTCCATATACACTATTGGCAAATATTAAAAAGCACCCTAGGGAATCATTCATATAATGTAATTAAACATTTGTGGTATTTGAATTCTCTATATATGTATATTATATATTTATGTAGCGAGAGGGAGAGGTGATGTTTGATTGTGGCGGAGGTCATTAGTTCTTTATTAGAACACATATTTCTTCTCTGCTTATGAATCAAAGTTTGGGATTCGAGTTCTTTTATGAGGGCTTTATCCAAATAAGTTCGTATTTAGATTTATAAACAACTTTATAAAATTAACTTTATTTTTAACTTAACATTTTTAAGAATGAATGATGAAGGCAGTGAGTTTCAATTCCCTTTCCGGTGGATGAAGGAAATTTGAATGCGGATAGAAAGACTTGTGAATCCAATCTACTAAGAACTGCTTGAGGAAGTGAATGAATGGACTTTAGGTGGGTTCAAATTCCTTCCTCGGTGGATGGAGCACAACGTGAAGACGAATGGAAGAGACTTGTGCTTCCTGAATTAATGTGACTGACTGTATTAGACAATCGTAATGTCTTTATAGTGTCCAATTATTTATGTGATAATAAATTGGTCTTTTCCAGGGGCGTAACTTTGTCTGGAGTAAATGTTCGTTGATGTGCGCTGGTGAAAGAGAGAGAGAGAGTAGAGGAGAAATTCTTAATCAAAAGAATTTGGAGAAGTAGAACTACATGCTGAAAAAGGCTTGATAATAAATCTGGATAAAGTTTGGGAAAAATACGAATAAGGTTCATGATTAACTGTTTGAAGCTAAAATAGAAAAAAATGCATAGCGGTATCCTGTGAGCCAGACTGATTACAAAGAAAGATGTTTGATCAAAAGAAATTAAGGAAATTCAATGGTTGGTCAGAATATTTGGGCCTTGTAAAAGACCGTATACGAAAGTATATATATATATATATATATATGTATATATATATATATATATATATATATATATATATATATATATATATATATAAATATATATATATATATGTGTGTGTGAATGTAAATGGATTTTTATATTTATTTATTTTTAATTATTGTAATAGTTTGATCAAATATGTTAAAAATATGTTAATATAACACGGTTGGTCTCTAATTTTGGCCAATGGTGAATATATAGATACATATATATAAACCTTGGCCAAAAATTAGAAAACCACCCCTCATAGATCAATATATTTTAAAATATTTTATTAAACTATTAATTATTACAATAATTAAATCTAGATATATATATTTTATTAAACTATTAATTATTAGGATAATTAAAACAAGATATATATATATATAATATATTTTTGAACCTAGGGTTCATTCGAGAGCTTTGTAGGGTATTCAGATAGAAAACTTCTGTAAATATTCTAACTTAAAACTATTTTCTAGGCTATATAAATACTTACTTCTCCCTTATTTTGTCTCTATGCTAATAAAATAAAATATAATCGTTAGTATAGAAAATTTTCCTCTTGTTTTAACATACCAAAATACGCTAGTTATCGGATGAACATTCAATTTTAGCGTGGAAGATATAATAAATAGGTTATGTAAATGCGTCAAACTATTTCCTTCCCCTCATTTTATATTATAACACTGTAGGTAATTTATCTTTCTCGTGCCAACATTAGTGTTGTCATCATCTTTTGGACCATGTAATTAGCAAGAGAGTTAATTTTTTTTTTACTCTGATATAGTTGGTTTCTTCTAGTTTTCACCTTCTTTCTTCTCGGGTTAGAGGCATTTGTTATTGTTTATTCTTGCGTTTTATCTCCTTTTTCTACTTCTTCTTTTAGCGCTAGCTGTAGATGCTCTTTGTGTCTGCCTTGTGGCAGGCTTTTAATTCTTCCTAGGCTTGTTGAAAAATGGATTGAGAGTATTTTATCTGTTTACAGTCTTCTTCGTTTCCTTTTGTGAATAGTGTTAACTCTATCTATTTATCTCGATGCTTCTCTTTCCGCTGATCTCATCTTTGTTTATTCCTTTCATGTTTGACCTCAATAATGCACCTTCCCATTTTATTGATGCTCTTCAGTATCAACCGCTAGACCAATACCTCTTTTGTCAAATTTTAGACTGTTTTCTTGTTATGAGTTCTTGGTCTTTTGTCTCTCAGGTCAGAGAATGTAGTTATTTCGCAGATTTAGACAAAGGGTTCATTTCTTTTCGTCTCAATGGTGGTGACGTTTTTGAAGTCGTTAAGAAATATTGGTCTAGTGATAAATATTTAAATGCATAAGGATAACTGTAATCTTTTCTAACTACGGTATTTCATTATCAACTACATATTTAAAAATATTATTACCTAACAGGCGGTACTATTACGACGTCTCAGTCAGTGTTATCTATCAGATTTATTAGAGCGTAGCAGTCAGTGTTGTCAGGACGATTCATTCAAGGTTATCATAAAGTAGTTATGTCTTATCTTATGCAACTATTAAACTTATCAGGACGTAGCAGTCAGGGTTATTAGAACATATCATTAAGTGTTTGAAGAAAGTATCAAACAGTGTTATTAAGATCAGCCAGACTGTGCTCCTTAATGTAACATTCCATAAAGCAACCACCATGGAATAATCTACATTCATAGGAATGCATTATCAACTATCAACGAATAGGATCATCATGTTAAGCTTGTAAAAGAAGATCAAATATAAAAGTACTAATAAACCTGCAAAATATAGTTTTTTATAGATGCTCTTAACATATATACTACGAGTCTAGCTTCCCTTTGAATGATGTCAAACTAGTACTATTTATAACATCCCAAGGTAATTATTCAAAGAATCAACAACTCTATTAGTAAAATGATATTTACTCAAATCTATCATGTATCTAAATATTTTCCTTTTGAAAAAAAATTTATTAATCCATCTAAACATTTTAAAAATCTGGATCATGTTACCATTAAACAAGTTTCAAATAAAAACATTAAATGCTCTCAACCTATCCATATACAGGGTTACCCCCAAAAGATGGGCCTGCACACACTTTTTGTGATATATCCTTCATTCATTCAAAAATCAACCTTACTTTGCAGAACATCACAGAAGCAACGCCTTGGACACAAGTAGATATAAATTGGAGCTCCAGCAAAGAATATACTGCGTCAAACACTACTACAAGACATGCTCGTTTAAGAAAGTGCAGAACACTTTCGTGCATCAATTCGAATGTAAAAGAGCACTTTTCAAGAGCAGAATACAGGACTAGATGGACCACTTCGAGAATTATAGGACAATGGAGAACTTAAATGCAGCTAGTGAGAACCGTCCAAGCCACTCAGGACGACACAGGAAGCGTACAACTGAGGTCGTCCAGAGCGTGAGAGAGTCAGTTCAGCAGAGTCCAAAACGCTCTGCGCACAAGCGAAGTCAGTGCCTCGGTATATCCCGTGAGACTTACAGGAGAGTACAAGTAATGGATATAAAGGCCTACCCATATATAATACACACGAAGCAGCCTCTTACAGCTTCAAACAAAGAGCAGAGAAAGGCTATGGCAGTCAGGATACTAGAGAAGATTCAGGAGACCCCAACTTTCCTTAACCTCCTCTGGACCTCAGATGAAGCTCCCTTTCATCTTGAAGGAAAGGTAAACTCGAAGACAAATGTCTTCTGGGAGACCTCCAGACTAAATTAGGTAGCTACCCAGCCCCTACACTCCCCTAAGTGCATAGTATGGACTGCAATCTTAGCCAGAGGCATCATCGGGCCATTCTTCTTCGAAGAATTTGGCGCGACAGTGACAGTCACCTAGGAGCGGTATGTTGAGGTCCTCAAAACCTTCAAGAGGGAAATGCAGACCCTCTTCCTTTCGCTTATGGGTAATTTCTAGTTACACTAAGATGGAGCAAGCTTTTGTACCTCAAACCTATCCCGAGATTGGCTGAAAGAGAACTTTGTTGGCCGTGTGATCCGTCACAAGACTGATTTTGAGTGGGAACCTCACAGCCCAGACTTTAGCACCCCGGATTTCTTTATCTGGGACTACTTTAAAGACAGAGTGCACGCAGGGAGACCCAGGACCTCGCGGAACTCAAGGAAGCCATCAGGAAAGAGAAAAGAGCCAGTAGTCGGTCCGTTTGTAAGGACGTCATGGACAACTTTGTGCTGAGCCTCAAGAAATGCACAGAGCTAAATGGAGGTCATCTCGAACACGTGCTTTATAATAAAGAAGAAAAGCTCAAAGACTCTCATATTTGGATATGATGTTTTTAGAAACAATAATCTTGTTATTACCTAGAGTTTCATTAAATCCTTGCAGAAAATTAAGAAATGAGGCCTATCGAAATTTGGGGGCCGGTTTTGGGTGGTCACCCTGTATGATGTAACTAAGAGTGTTAACAGGATTGAAAAGATGGTGGAATCAAGACATAGCAGTAAGTGTGTTCAGGAACTCTCAGTTGGTGTAATGAGAATATTTCAGTCAATGTTATTAAGGAGACTGAGTCAAAGCTATCAACAGGTATCGGTCAGTGTTATCAAAAGTATAGGACCGTATTATTAAGGTTTATGAGGAGGCTTCTTCTTTTCCGTTAACCGATTTCTATTCCATTTTACTTCTGCACTTCAATTCTCTCCTCTCATTTTTACCTTCTTGAACAGGTCTTAAACGAATCCTCAGACCTCAGAAATCTGGTTGTTCTGAATTGTTTCTTTTCCATCTTTCTTTTCATCTGGATCAGTAAACTCTAATCTCCTGCCTTCTTTTTCTTCTCAGGCTATGGTTAAAGGGCTCTTGGAATCTTCGTAGCTTCTAATGTTGCAATTCTTTTCCGTCTTCTTATTCGTTTTTTTCATTCTTTTTCTATTCTTTTTCTTTTTTTTCCCTCTGATCTTGTCTCCCTTATTTTTGTTTTCCTCGTTTCCTTCCATGTTCCATAAATTTGTTTTATGTCCCAAGTTTATGTTCAGTTTCAGACTACTAAAATGACCAAAACTATTAATATAGCGAACATTTAATAAGTGTAGATTGGAAATAAAATGAAAACTCGATAAATCCTATAAGAAGCTCCAATAAAGGTAACATTTTTCTTAATAAAATGGCTTCATGCATCTTCTAACGTCATCCAAGACCTTCTCCTAAGTTGAACATTCCTTTGCAGATAAACTATTAAGGTAAATTACCAAACTTATTGTTCAATACGTCGATGCCACAAATTTCTTTAATTATCGAGAAAAAGTGGAAAACGAAGAAAATGCATTTGCAGCCCGAAGAGTGAAGAAATGCCTCCCTAAATATCTGTTCCGAAAAGGAACTCACTTAAATATTGATATATTGTTAATTAGTAAAATAATTCGATAAAGCAGTTCCCTAATATAAATTTATATATATATATATATATATATATATATATATATATATATATCAGTCGAGTCCGCAGAAAATTTTTTTGCTTCCTCATAACTCAAAATCTATTGAAGCCAGACCAAAAAGTTTTTGTAGATTTAAAATCAGGCTGCGAATGTCTAGGGGGTACACGTATTTAAAGTTTAAAAACTTAAATAAAATTTTAGAGTTTTTGCCCCTCTAAGTCTTTTGAACAAGTAATCGTGGGTATGAGTTTCACTTAAAACACCAACATTGCCCATTGAAAAATTAAGGCATAACAGACCAATTCTGCGACTGAAGTGTTTATAAAAGGCGATGATACCTATTATCAGCATGCTAACGACTAGAATAATTTAGATATTTCGTTAAAAATCGACCCATCTGCTTGAAGCAAGCAATAGGTTCTATGTCTGCCACCCAAGTAGTTAAGCTTTCCTGAAATCCTACCCAATCGCTTACTCGATGGCTGCACTACTGTGATATCATGAGGCTGACATTGCAAATAATATCATGCCACACTCCCGCTTGATCTGTCTGGAGAGCTACTGTGATTTCATTTTAAGGGTCTTGCAGTAAATTTCATGACAATGATTGAGCATTAATGTCATGTCGCCGACTTGTCTGTTTGTGTAAAGCAATATAAAAAGCTCTCATTTGTCTATTTCAATCTGACCGTAGCAGATGCGCGCCCTGTAAGTGCTTAATGAGATCATCAACATTGAATCATTTGGTGCGAGCTTCAGCCAGATTAGCAAAAAGTGAATAAATGAATCTAAATGGTGGGTTATATTGGTATAGTTCTGTGTCCGTTCCTAATGAACAGGATATGATATATCCCACGGAGCTGCTAAATGGCTAACCTCAGTTGAACTATCGGAAATACCTCCTCACCTTCTCAAGCTGAAGAGTGGTGTACCAGTCATAATCATACGCTTCCCAAAGAAACAAATGGCGCTCACTCCATCAATACCTACCCGGCTACATGAAAATCGAATTGCACTCATCCCAACAGACTCGGAGCTGCCTTTCCAATTTCAAATGCTCCAGTTTCTATGCACGCCATGTTTTGCCATCAGTGTAAATAAAACTCAGGGACAAACTTTCAAAAAAATTTGCGTGCATCTCTCGACACTTAATTATCTCATAGCCAGCTGTATGTGACCAATTCACGCATTGTCAACACAGAAAATCTAGGTAACTTTGCACCGAACCAACGACCAAGAAACGTGGTTTATCAAGTTGAATATGGAATGTCATGGTAATGTGAAAATCGTTCTCTCTTAGTCTTTTATAATACACTACTCAATTAGTAAAAAGTTAAATTAACCATACATTCTTATAGTTACAACCTTTTAATTGCGCAATTTAACTCAAGCAGATAATTTAATTTGTTCAAGATAGTTTTTTCGCGGGTAAAGAAGGGTACCATTGCTAGTGTATATATATATATATACATTGTAACAAGTTTTGTTGAAAGCGACGGCTAATTTCGCATTCGTGATTACTCAATCTAAACGGAATACTACCAAGGGGAAAAATTAGGACCCGAACTCCTAGGGATACCTACTCCCGCCCCGCCTATCAAGAGCTTCAATCGCCTTGAATGTGACCAAGAATCTCACCTGCTTTACTCAGCCTAACCCTCCCAACTCTGTCCTAACATGGTCATAAGTTTGTCAGCATGTTTACACTAGCAGATTTCCCCGTTCCTTTGTACATTTGCTATAATCCATTGATATATAAACCAGTTTTCTTGTTTATTTGAATTTATATTTTTATCTCTAAAGATGGTACAAGTGAACCTAAACCTGTAAGATAAATAGTGTTTCAATAAAGGAATCTTTTCTTATTTTCATTCTGAGTTTACAAACCAAATTTTAATTAATTTCGGAGAACTTATCCACGAGCTCAACCCAGACATAAAAGCAAATATAAGGCAAATCGAATGCGAAATTAGCAGTCGCTTTCAACAAAACTTGTTACGATGAAAATATTTTTGCCTACTTTACATATATATATATATATATATATATATATATATATATATATATATATATAGAGAGAGAGAGAGAGAGAGAGAGAGAGAGAGAGAAAGAGAGAGAGAGAAAGAGAAAGATAGATAAATTTTTCCCAATATTTCTCAAGTGATGACTGGATATTTAAACAATTTAATGTTTAATCAATTTATTACTAATCAAAGAAACACAATAGATAACACCTATAAAGAGGAATGAAAACTATATATCTGCAACCAAATGATAGACAATTACATTCTAAGAGAAAAAAGACGTAAAAAAATAGGTAAAAATGTTAAAATAAAAATTACCCTTAATATCTACATACTTCAAAATTAAAAATATTCCAAATACTCGTATAATTCAACAAGAAAAATATTTCTCGCTGCTATATCTGATACATACTATTTAGTGTACCAATTCACCTGCCCTTACTATGGATCTAATCCAATGAAACTTCTTACACCAAATTCGCCCCCCATCCTTTCCCCAACAAACACTAATAAAAAATACAAAAAATATATTTACATCAAATTAAAACCATAAAAATACTTTGAAACTTAAAAAAATTAAATTTCAAAAATCATTTCAGAAGGCCAACGTAACATTACACACCAACATAAAAAATCCCCAGTATTTAATTGAAAAAAAAAAAAATAAAAAAAAAAAAATATATATATATATATATCGTCGTCGTCGGCTCCAGCTCGTTTCCGAGCATCGGTTCCGTCCTTAGTTATCTTGTCTTCTCGGCTGATGTTTGTACCGTATATGACTTAGGAGACCCAGTCTGTTGGGGAAGAGCGAAGAGCAGAATTCGCATGGGAGGGCAGGAAGAGGACGAGGTTGTTCCACTCGTCCCTTCCTCCTCCGTATGCTGTCTTTTGTTCTCCTCAAACGCTGCGGTGCCGTCGCGGAGAGCTGTCCACCAGGCTTCTTTCTTCTGGGTAGTTAGTTTGCTCCTAGGAAGGAGGTTCAAAGTTGGTTTGGGCCAGGGTGCTCTTAAGCTGGTCTTTGTAGCGGCCCTTTAGTCCTCCTCGGGGTATTGTTCCAGTGGCGAGTTTCCCGTAGAGTATGATCCTCGGGAGTTAGGACAGTTTCATTTGTAGGACGTGACCTGTCCAATGAAGACGATGTTGGATGGTGGTGGCATCGACGCTGGGTAGCAATGCTCAGTTCAGGACCTCGGGGTTTGCTGATAAAATTTACCCATCGTATTTTGAACATCTGTCTCAGCTTGTACTGCTAGAACAGCTCTAGGCGTTTGACCTTATGACAGTAGATCGTCAAAGTCTAACAGGCATAAAGAAGGATAGAGAAGACTACGGCCCAAAAGACAATGATCTTAGTTCGAATGGTCAGCGCATAGTTGTTGAAAACGGGTGGCTGAGGCAACCGAAGGCAAAATGGGCCGCCCTGATCGGGTCTTCCACGTCTTTTTCGTACGTGGGGTTTTCGAGTGAATGCTCCACAAGTATGAAAGGTGATCCACTTCTACTATGGGTTGACCGTTGATAGTCATGTTGGTATTTGGGAGGGTTTGACCAGGCGGTGATTGGATAAGTGCCTTAGTCGCACCTGAAGGTCGTCAGCAGTCCTCACCGGGGTGGCGTTGTCGTCGGCTTACCGCATTTCACGGACTGAGATTGTAGATGCGGTACCGCACATCAATGGTGAGGTGCTTGCTGTCATTTTGTTGAACATGGCTACTATGTACAGCGAAAAACAAGTCGGAGCTAAAACACCATCTTGTTTGGAACCGCCAGTGATGGGAAACGAAAATGAGGGGGCGTTTTGGTGGCAGACTCTTCCAACGATCAAGGAATTCCTTGTTATCAGTGATGGTAGTAGAACCGTCCGAATTTTTTAGCCCGCCTATTGATGACCTTGTGAGGCAGAAGACCTCCTTGGTTTCGGCATAGAAGCGGTGCAAGTCTCGTTGGTCAGCCTAGTCCTGTATCTCCTCTTATTTTCTCTGCTACCAGGTATTCTGAGCCTTGCGATCCCTCTTTGGTATTCTACGGATGCATGTTGGTGTTTCCGCTTATTATCTGGTGTAGGATGGTTCTCGAAGGCGAAGCGTGTTCGACATTTAGCTTCGATGAGATAAGTGATGTCTTCTTCGTTCTCGTCGGGTGAAACGAATCGGTTCCTCGGTGGCATCGGTCTTAGCATCGCAGAGGATGGCCAACAATCCTCTATTGAGGCCGACCCCAAGATACCCGCGGCACAATCGAAGCAGAGATTAGGTCTGTTTGCTGTAATCTGCTTCGTTGGTCCGCGGATTTGATGGCGGGGTGAGAGATCAGGAGGCGATGATCCGTCCCGCAGTCATCTTACCCAAACATAAAGTGGGTGATGCAGACATGTTTTCTGTCTCTGGCTCTAGTCAAGATATAGTCGAAAAGTGTGCAATTGAATCGACCGAGGGTGTTTACAAGTAGCCTTCTGTCGGTTGGGTAGTTGGAATAGGTTATTGGTAACGATCAGGTGGCCGAGGATAACCTTCCCACAAGCACTGTTCTCTGTCGAGTCTGGCGTTGAATTCTGCCATTACAACAAGTTTGTCATGTACTATGACTGCCTGGATGGTACGGTCGAGCAGGTTGTAGAAGGGGGCTGTGACTTTGTTTGCAGAGGGTAGAGTAGGGCTGTAAACTGATATCAGGTTAAGGAATCTGTCCCAAGTGAGCGGTATCAGAACGGACATTATGAGCTCACTGATGGCAGGGAGGATAAGGTTATTCTGGTGCACGAACCGGGATCGGATGGCGAAGCTGACGCTATGTATGCATGGCTCGTCGGGGTTCTTCCCCTTCCAAAATATAGGGTATCTGAAATTAGCTTCCCTGATGTTGCCCTCTCCTGAAGCGGGCAAGCTTTTTGCAGATAAGGTACATAGCTCAGGACCGTCGGTGTCGCTCGAGTGCTGGAGGATGCGGATGTTCCAAGCACCGAGAATGAAGGGCTTTAAGACGGTAGGGCAAATAGTCGATGGTTTAGTAATATTTGAAGTCCGCCAGCCGAGGTTAGCTGGGCAAAGAAGTTTGCCGTATGCAATTTTTACCCTACCTTTGCTAGGGGCCTCCCATGTGGGACGAACATCGGGGATACAAAAAAAGCCAGCTCAGTCGCGTGTCCAGCTGCCGAACTCCAATGGCATGGCAGGATTATTGGAGAGCGACCATCTAATACCCGCCGCCAATGTATGGTCGCACATTATAGGCTTTCGGCTATCTAGGCCTGCCTCCAGCGCCCGCGGTGCCATCGCTATTTGACTTTGGAAAGGAGAGGGTCCTGTCCGGGAAAGAAAGAAGCCGGATAGAAAATAGAGACGAATGCCAGTCGCTGATAAATAGTTTTTAGGCGATCGTGGCTGCGCAACGGCCACGCGCACGCACTTGGACAGTAATGTGTCCACTACGGATCAAAACATTGAGACATGCAGTTTCGTCGATGTTGATTGCATCGGGCTGCCGGATTCTAAGTCTATCAAGGCCCGTCTTTGTAACGCCTGCTCGCTGGGTGGTGCCCTCTTCCGCCGGGCCTCAAACAAGTGAATCTTATATGACCCAGGTCTGCTTGGTCCGTCTTTTGGGTCTTACTGTTGGTTGCGTTTAGTATGGCACCTCACGCACGACCTTACCGACTTAAGTGACCTTGCCAGAAGCTTGAAACTCACGATGGCATCGCTCTTGGAATCATTGTAACATTCAAGCTTTTCCACCACGGCAAGTCGCTAACCACTAGGGAAAATAAAAATTGATTCCGAGCGATTTCATCTTTATTATCAAAGAGCTCTTTTTGTGAAAGAAAACAGAGACATTTGGAAGGGTTAAAAAGTGATTGGGGGAATTTACTTATAAGCCCTCCCATTTGCTATCCCAGAATAGGTCTTTAATAACAAGGATGAGAGAGTTCGGAATCATTTTTCATTTTCCTTACTGGGTTATTGTGTCATTATTTATACTCATATGTTATTTTTGAGGATAGTCGTCATTCATATATATATATATATATATATATATATATATATATATATATATATATATATATATATATATATATCACCACTAACTCTATAATTTAGGAGAGTATTTGAATACTAATTTGATCTTAGTTTTGTTATGACTTATGTTTTTTTTATCAAAGTTCATAAATAAATATACGTAAGTATCGAAATTTTTTGAATTTTTAAAACCAAAAGAATTACAAATGGTGAACTTCAGAAAATTTATTTTTATATAGTTCTTCTTCTTCTTCTTCTTATATATCTTCTTCTATAACTCTATATTTTAGCAACGTGATATTTTGAAAGGGGGAAATTTAGTTTAGAGTTCCTTTTTAAAATTATTATAATTGGCGAAGTTCAGAAAATTTATAAAAATTTTAATATTTCTAAGTAAGCCATTGCCTTGTTTATTTATATTTATATATATATATATATATATATATATATATATATATATATATATATATATATATATATATATATATATATATAAAGGGTCTTTCAATAAGGTCGCTCAATTTTCAAATGTAAATAAAACAAGTTGTGTGTGATATATGCACTCAATTTATTTTAAATTTGAAAGTAAATTTTATGGCATAAAGTGAGAAATATGAAGTCGTTTAAATGTCCGCCGTGGGTTCACTTGGTTGAACTTGGATGACTTTGTCGCATAAATCTGACTGAATTTGCTGGATGGTGTTCGTTATGTTGACTTTAGGGACATCAACTTTTTGCTGATTATTCGCATAGACCTGCAATTTAAGGTAGCCCCAAAGAAAGTAGTCTAATTGGGTTAAGTCGCATGATCTCGGTGGCCAGTTGAAGTCCCCGCCGCGCGAGATGACCGTGCCCTGAAATCGCTGATGCAAAATGTCTATTGTTTCTTGCGCAGTGTGGCACGTAGCGCCGTCCTGTTGGAACCACATGTCCTCAGTATCCATATCAGGCATATAATCCAGTTCAAGCCATAAGAAGTTGCTTATCATCGATCTGTAGGTCTCGTCGTTGACGGTTATGGCAATCCCATCTTTGTTCTCAAAAAAGTATGAACCGATGATACCTTTAGACAAAAATCTGCACCAAACAGTGACTTTGTTGGGATGCAATTGGTGCTAGTGTATCTCATGTGGATTGTTTTCGTCCCAAATCCGACAATTTTGCTTGTTCACGAATCCATTCATCCAAAAATAGACCTCATCGCTAAAGATGATTTTGGGGGTGAAATTCGGGGCAACTCTAAACTTCTCTAGAGCCCAATCAGCAAACACACAACGTTGCCTATGGTCATTTACCTAAGTTCTTGGGTAAGTTGGATTTTGTACGGGTGCAGACCTAAGTCCCTACGTATAATTTGCCAAACTGAAGTCGCAGAAAGGACAAGTTCTTGTGAACGACGAGAAATTAACTGCCTCGGATTTTCCCGTACACTCTCATTTACGACAGCGATGTTTTCAGCAAACCTTGCGTTTTGGCGACGTACGGGTGATCCGATTGTTGATCGACCCTTTTGCCTCGAATCGCCACTAAGCGTCGAACAGTGGACTCGCTAGGACGATTGTGGCGAGGATAGAAATCACGTAATGCGCGGAACGTTTGTCGAAAGGAGCACACGCTGTTCAACACTATAACCTTCCATTGTGACTCGCCAAGTAGTCCTGAACAGCAGTTCACAGTGAGGTTGCCAGATGTCGCTTTAAGAACATGGCCACTATCGCCTGACAAAGCTCGAGCGTCCTTGTTGGAAGACCCTTTATATATAAATAAATATATATATATATATATATATATATATATATATATATATATATATATATATATATAGAGAGAGAGAGAGAGAGAGAGAGAGAGAGAGAGAGAGAAAGAGAGAGAGAGAGAGAAAGAGAGAGAGAGACAGACAGACAGACAGACAGACAGACAGACAGAGAGACAGAGACAGAGATATCATGAACGCCAGAGAAGGATGAATTGGAATGAGCCCTACCTCAAAGAAACAGAAGATAAACGGCATATATTTTGTTCCCACTATTTTTTCCTAATTGCGGAAAAGTCCGTTCTTGGGATGAGGTCGAACCAGGCACACTGAGGCAGTGACTACCAATTTGATTTCAGTTAAATAAACGCCCTACACTACTCCAAAAAAATTGTTCGTTTATAGAATAAAAACCACTAAATCCGCATTGAATACAGAATAGCCATAATTATTTGGAAGAGCAACGTCAACCAAAATGGCCAAGAGTTTATAACGTAATCTACTTTATTGTTATTACTCATTTATTCATTCTTTCTAATGAGGATGGAAATTTGCTCGTCAACATTAATAGGTTTAACAAGTGTTTCTCTGCAAATTTGGTGTTTATATATATATATATATATATATATATATATATATATATATATCATGAACTGTTGAACTTCTTCCAAGTCGGATTTTCAATATCAAGGTGAAAACCAAGCCCGCTATTGATAAAACATCTTTATTTATCTTGATTTGAAACTAAGATAGTAAAGGGTTAAAGTTTCTAGTTTTCATAAAATACTAAAATTGAATAGTGTAATTTAGGTTAAACTGCTCAGTACAAGAATAAAAGTTTCAATAATTCATGAAGAATATAAAGGTTGGATGCAGTTTGATTTATTTAAATTAGGTTTAAGTTACAGGATGTAAAGTGATTCTAATATTCGTAGTTCGTTGGGATGGGGGCTATGACTAAGTATTTTAAAGTTATCCAGATTAATTTCACAATTGCATACTTTGATGTGATCTCGTATGGACGAGGGGTCTGGTTTGTTTAGAACCAGCCCTATGCGGGTCGACCTTGCCCAATGCTGCCTGATGAGACATTGGATTGACCTAATGGTCGAACCAATATAAGATGAATCGCAGGATTCACAACTACATATATATATATATATATATAAATTACAGAAAAACGGCAGAGGGAATGGAATTCAGTCCATATAGCTAAAATAAGTCCCAATATTGTGCCCATTTATTAATACCAATTTTGTCTAGGTCGAAATATGGATAGAATTTATTTAGTCTTCTTAATTTCTTTAACAAAGTCCTTCGATTTTTAACCAAAGTATGGGAGACTAAAGAAAATGGATAATTTCTCTACAGTATTTTCTGTACAATTTTCATTATAGAAAGAATTGACAAACTTTTTAATGTGTTTTTGCACTATTGATACCTGATATCCCTAATTTTAAGAGAATGTTTAAAAAAAAGAGAATTAATTATTAATGTGGCAAGTCTGTATCGAGAACATATATTGTAAGCTCTATGAATAAGGGTTTTTATCGAGGATAACTTTGAGTTTTCTGGCAAGAAACTATAGAAACTTGTGCCTAAACTTGTAAATGTAGGCTCCCTATAGTTAAAATGGGAGCCTAAAATTTTTATCGACACCATTGTATAATTTAAATTGTTATGTCTAGAGCTCGGGTATTTAAGGAATTGTTCTGTCGGCTGCCGTGATATTTTATTTATTTTAGTGTGGCTAGGTCCTCGTTTTTATCAATAGCGTGCTTGGTTTTCACCTTCATATATATATATATATATATATATATATATATATATATATATATTTATTTATATATAAATTGAAAATCACATGCCACATGATTTTATAGATGCATTTAAAGGCCCAAGGAAATGAAAATTGGTAACACAACCCGGAAAAATACACTTAGGAGAATATCACATGAACCAATAAAAGCTTAAGAAGGAAAATGGGAGATGTAGAGAACGGAAAGGTAGAAGAAACTATTTTAACCGTTATATGAAAATAAATAAAGAAGTTAGATTTGAACCTGTGTCATTGATCGCTCATCTTTTATATGACCAAGACGCTGATATACATATATTCACGATAAATCACCAAAATTATATCAGCTTTTAACGTAAATATCTTCTAATAAATTGAGATATTTTAAATGTTTGCTTTGTGTACTATATCATACATCCTTTTGTATTATATATGAAGCTAAACAGGTTGATGATAGCACACGAGTCTCAAACCCTGGGTGAGTTAGGCGTATCTACCCTAGCATGCGAAGACGACTCCGGCGGATTAGGCGAACGAGGTCAACTGCGTGATCCAACGGCCATGAAGGCGTTGTTGCAGGGCTTTGTGGAAAGCCGAGGGCGTAACCAGGCATCTAAGACGTCACGGCCATCCACTGAAGCCAAGGAATTCTCCAGTCGAGACGGTCCTACGTACCACTGGACACCGACTCCTGAGACCGAGAGATTGACCCTGCACCAATGGTGCAACGGCTTGATCACTTAAAAGCATTCCCGCACAGATTCTGATATCATTGCCAAAATCGAGGGACTACCTCTAATATATATCTAAGATATTACTGCATAATGCATCACGTCTGGAAGATACTTAATTTTTAGAATTATTAATTGCTTGAGATCCTTAACCCTGGAGCACTGAACATATTTTCCTGTTACAGAGTCACTGAACTTGGGTAAATTATAACCGATTTTGTAAAATAACAGAAAAATATTAAATATAAAAATTTATTAATCCTATCATGTACACACCAACTATAAGGCGTGTAAATGCTAATTTAACTAATAAAATTCCGTACTTACTTTAAGAAAGGTATATGATAAAAATACCAAAAAGTGGGGTTAAAAATTCACCAAAAAAAAACCTTCCATAGAATTCGCCCAAACGTTCGCACAGGCCTCCAAGGATGTCAGGCTCTCCTCTCATGGACTCCCCATGAGAATGATGATGCACAAAGTGTAGTGGGAAAAGCACCCTTTTTATAGTGCACAAAAAATGACTAATTGTTCGATATAATGTGTTTTTCTGTTATGAAACACCTTGGAAATGACTACTAAGATACAATACAGACTATGTATGACCTATGACCACTCACACCAAGCCTCTCCCTTGGTGTCTATCCTTTGCAGTCTTCTATCACTGATATGGAAACTTTTCATTATTTTTCGCTATTTATTGGTATGAGATTGTGGTGGCTAATAAAATGAACCTAATGGTTTTAGTTATATAAATCTAACACATTTGCACACACTCACACGAAAAAAACCATTTCATGTTTATTACCTACCTCAGCCTCAGAGGAAATCACAGCAGTAAGGGAAGTAGTGGCTCATGCAGACAGGTTGGCGGCAGCTGTAACACCTGAAACGCGTCTTCTTGTCTGCCTTTGACTGACACCTGCTACACCGTACCATGGGCTCCCTCATTTCAGCTGCCAATAGTCCTGCCCCTGCAGCCGTACCAGAGGGGAGGTTGAGGGAGCACACCTGTCAATGCTGTGTTGGTGTGTTGGGTCGTTCCTAAGCTAAGGGCCTGAAGAGTTGCAGGGCCAATTTGTGCATGTACTTCCGTCTCTGCATGGCGCTGCCTCCTACCCTGGCAGTATTGCTCTGGTAAATGATTCACGAATTTATGACACTCGCATTCAGGATCCCAAAGAACCCACACAATGGCCACCTATTTGTCTTTCTTCTGCAGTTATAATTTGCACACATCTGGTCAAACGTGTGGACCCCTCCTTTTTTAGCATTGTAGAAGTCAATGATCTCAGGCTTCCCACTGGCATTATCCACCGATGTTTGTGTGTACATACTTGACAGCAGGAGCACATTACTCTTGCTTTTCTGTGTCCTAAGGATATATGAAACGAGTTTCATATCTTTCGTGAACAGGAATGCTCAGCTGCCAGGTGTGCAAGTGTCCTTATACCTCATTACCTCAGGGATTTCTGCCTTGTTCGCTCTCACTGTCCTCACCACTGTCAGGACTTTACTTAGCATGTCTTGTATGAGAAGCACATACGTGAACCAGTTGTCTGTGGTGATGTTTCTGTTGGTTTGGCTGTAAAGGCAGGTGAGGTCTTTGTTAAACATGTGGCAGAGTTGCAATCCATTTCTGGCTGTTGCGCCCTGTTTGCCTAGGTATGAAATACCTTGAAACATGTACTTACTTTGCACATCGTTTACCATAACATTTTTTAGTCCATATTTTGCTGATTTATTTGGGATATACATCCTAAAAGGGCACTAACCCTTAAAAGCCAGCAATTCCTCACCTACTGTGAGGTTTTCGTGGGGTGTTTAGTTGTCCTTACAGCAGGCCATAAACATGTCCCACGCAGCCATAACTGGGGCGAATTTGTCAGTGGCCCGCCTCTGCTCCCGAAGGGCTACTTTGTCAAACCTGAGGCAGTACAGCAGGAAGTAGAAACGCACCTCAGACATTGCTGCCTTGTAGACAGGAACCGCTGCCACAGGGCACCACAACTCCTTAGCATTCATGTGGTTATATTTTCTCTAATCACTGAATATAATAACACCTAGCAGGGCACGTATCTCTCCTGATATTGTTTGCTGTACAGTCACTGTCTGTTCCTACTACCTCCTGGCAACAACATCAATCTTTTGTTGGTGAACTCCACAATCAGATTCAGCATGGCATCAGTCAAAAATAGGAGAAAACACTTTTCAGGTGTGGTGGCAGTAGCAACTAATTGTGTGGAACCTGGCCTAATTGATGCCACAATATTTTGGGATGCTATCATGGTTGCTGCAGCTACCTGAGGCCTTGTGTGCCATACATACAGGGGCGGTCAATAAGTTTTGCAATTTGTTTATAAGGAAACAAGATGCAAAGAAAAGTGTTTTATTATTTTTCAATATAACTACCCTCGACTTCAATGCACTTGCGCCACTTGTCCCTGAGGCTTCGAATTCTCGACAACCAGAAATCTCCCGACTGCTGTTCAATCCACTCCTGGACGGCGAGCTGGACATCTTCATCGTCCTCGAACCGGCGTCCACGCAGTACAGTCTTGAGCTGGCGAAATAAAACGTAGTTGCTAGGGGCCAGATCTGGACTGTAGGTGGATGGTTGAGCTCCTCGAATTCGCACTCACGCAAGGCAGCTTGTGCAACTCTGGGCTAGTGGACAGGGGCATTTTCGTGGAGGAGAAGGACACCGCGTGTCAACTTGCCGCGCCGCTTCTGACGGATGCACTTCTTCAACATAGCCAGTTTCTCGGCGTAATATTGGCCTGTGATGGTCCTTCTACGAGGCTTATAGTCCACCATCAACACTCCCTTAGAATCCCAGGAGATGGTGGCCATGATCTTCTCGGCTGAGGGTTGGGTCCTAAACTTGATGGGGGTCGGAGAGCCCCTGTGCTTCCAAACCATGCTTTCGAGCTTGGTCTCGGGATCCCAGTGATGGACCCATTTTCATCACCTGTCACTATGCGTGACTCAAATCCCACCGGATCTTGGTAGTACAGGAGGAACAGCTCCTCCAAACTTTGACGACGTTGAAGTCGATCATGGGGCGTGAGGTTTCGTGAGATTTCTAGGGACCAATGGGTAGAGACCTTGGTCATGGCAAAGTTGTCGTGGATGGAGTTGATAACACTTCCATGTGATATTCCAAGTTCTCGCTCAATTTCTTCGACCTTCACCCGTCAATTTTCGAGGATCATCCTCTCCACACGGGCCGCATTGTCCTCGTTGGTCACGTCTGACGGGCGTCGTGGAGGGAGGTCATCTTCAAGGGACTCACAACCA